>CM029384.1:21847610-22286403 GCA_017165825.1 Hepsetus odoe
ATCATCCATCCATCTATCCATCCATCCATCCAAACCACCATAACCCCAACCAAACCCATCCAGCCATTCATCTACCCATCCATCCACCCTTCCATCCATCCATCCATCCATCCATCCATGCATCCAAACCACCATAACCCCAACCAAACCCATCCACCCATCCACCCATTCATCTACCCATCCATCCACCCTTCCATCCATCCATCCATCCATCCATCCAAACCGCCATAACCCCAACCAAACCCATCCACCCATCCATCCATTCATCCATCTATCCATCCATCCATCCATCCATCCAAACCACCAAACTCCCCAACTAAATCCTCCCAAACAACTAAATCCATCCATCCATCCACCATCCAACCAACCAAACCACAATAACCCCAACCAAACCCATCCAGCCATTCATCCACCCTTCCATCCACCCCTCCATCATCCATCCATCCATCCATCCAACCATCCATCCATGCATCCATTCCATTCAGTTTAGGGCAGTGGACAGTAATATGAATCAGACCATTAGTTCTGGAGGACACACATATACAATCATATTTGTTTTTTTACTAAGCAGCCATTTTAGGAGCTACACCATAAGCTACACCCAACTCCTTACCACATAACCTTTTCCACTGCCATTCTGGTGCTGATTCAGCATCCATGTTTTTCCACTGAAAGAATAAAGGGTGCCGTGACGGCTCTGCACTACCTGCAAAACTTGACCTGACCTGAAACCAAGAACCTGTGTTGCCGCCTGAAGTTGGCATAGAAAGTGAGTCAACTTTAGATGAAGAAAGTAGTGGACATCGAGTCTGTAGTTGAGTGATCAGTGAAAGAAAAATGGATGTGAAAAAAGCTTCGATTCTCAGGATTTGACTGGTCAGCAGAGCAGTAGTAAGTGTGGTATATGGGGTTGTTCGCAATGCCGTCACCCAGCCATCCCATTCTCTCTCTCTTTGAATCAGACACATCCAACTTTCCTGCCCTCCCAGTCCTTCTCTCCTTATGCACATCCGTGACATGCCTCATTCATCTCTGTGAGCCGTCCTTCTGAACGTCGCATCACTCTGGATCAATATGGGGAGGATGAGCACACGTGAGTGAGGGTGTAAAAACAGCAGTTCCTCTCTCGTCGATGCACAGCAACCAATAAAGACCCTGTTTTATTTGAGTCTGCTTCCAACGCTAAGCCAATTCAGCTGTGACCCCCCTCCATTCAGAACGCAGGATAACATTCATCCTCTTCGTTCCCCCGTCATCAGAGCGGCCCATGTTCGCCGTTCTCAGTGTGAGCACTCAATTAAAGTAACAAGGACACACAGTGCAGCACTTATTCATGGAACCCCTGCTGCTTTTTTAGCCTGAAACAAGTTTACCTGAACTCCGTCCCAGAGCAGCCACCATATTGCAAAGACAGCAGCATTGAACTTACTTGCTTGGAGCGTTTTAATTTCATGCACATGCAGTTTCAAACTCTGAACATATATCTTGTGAAATCCTGCTTGTAAAGGGTCGATTTCTCTAAAGATTATTTGCACTCAATGTCTCTTTCTGGAACCCTCAACTTGTAGGTTCTTTGAGGAACAATGTTGTGCTCTACTGTGTGCTGCGAGCATTCTTGCCAATCACAGTTGAGCTTCTGTGCTTTCCATTCACTAATGTAATACCAGTGTATTGCTGGGTGCACAAGATGGTAGTGAGACCAGCTATGTGATACGGGTTGGGGAGGGTGGCACTGATGAAAAGGTGACAGCAAACCAGCAGTTAAATCAGTCCTTACGGACCAGTCAGTCTTCAACTCCAGCCTCTGTAGATCCGTGGTGGATCATTAAGGTCTGGACCTTGTTGAGGTTGCCAGTTCTTTTCATCTGACACTGGATCTGGTTTTTCAAATCAAAGATCATGCAATTCTACAATATTGCCAAGTGGAGAAAGGATTTATCTTTTGAGTCTCAGTCCCAGTGTTTTATCCGTCTCCTTCTTCCGTATTCATCTTCTCGCAGGGTTAGTGTTTCTTCTTAATGCTCTTAATGAAGTCTATCTCACCCTGCAATGTTCAGCTGAGGTCTGGACCTGCACTTCTAGAAAGCCGTTTGGGATAAAGTCCTAAAAAAGCAATGAAGGGCATACGATCATCTCACGCTGAAAGATCTCTCACCGAGAAATCGAATAGAGGAATCAAATGTAACTCCAGAGGGAACTTCTGTTGATTTGTTCCACGTTGAGCTATTGATATCTTATAGCTGTCTCTGCTCCAGCTCTGATCAGCTTCCAGAGGCCTCGCCATGTTTGTTGTTGTTGTTGTAGTTTCTACTTTTACTGGTCCTGTTTGTTTGCTTCTTGGTTTAGCTGCAGCTGCTGTGTTTGATTGCAATGAAGAGGGAAAGGCATTGACATGACGAGAGGAGAAATCTCCTTGAGAGCTCCCTGCGGGCCAACAGGCTGAGAGTATTTTGAGAAGTGTTTCGCTATCAGAAGCTTCGGTGCGATTGGGAGAGTGCAGGAGGCCCACTGCAGACGAGAACACACACTTAAGTTGGATGTTCTTTTTATTCCGAGTCCTCCCACAGCAGGGCACTCACACACTGCCAGCCGAGTGCAAAAGCGACAGAGACAGCCATTTTTTTTCTCTCGTCGATAAGGCTCCACAAAATATATATACAGATACTGAAAAAGACTGGCCAATCATAGTAACAGATAAGCTTCTGTGCTTTCTATTCACTGACACAATCCCAACTTATCGCTATTTTCACAAGATGGAAGCGGGACCAGCTATGTGACACGGGTCGGCGCTGATGAAAAGGTGGCAGGGATGAAATTGCATTGAGTTGGGAGTGACGAGGAGGGACAGGATTAGCAACGAGTTTATTAGAAGGGCAATTGGACAATTTGAAGACAAAGTCGGTGAAGCGAGATAGCGATGGTTTGGACATCAGAGGCGAGGAGTGTATCGGGAGAAGAGTGTCGAGGATGAAGCTGCCTGGCAGGAGGAAAAGAGGAAGGACATAGAGCAGGTTTATAGAGCAGGCGAGAGAGGACGTGCAGGGGGTAGTGTGAAAAAGGAAGATGCAGAGGACAAGAAGAAATGGAGACGGGAGAGGCTGGTTCACAAATGGCGGTAAAATGATTATTACTTTCATTACAGTCTCAATATTAGTATCTAACTCTTTGCAAGCAGCTCTGTCTGTCCCTCCCTCTGTCTCCGTCTGCCACTCTTTTTAATAAGCCGTCTAAACAAAGTTTTTGTCCTCTTGCACTTTTAGCTGAATTCCCCCGCCCCCTCAGCCCTCTTAACCAAAGCCAGACTCCTCCAGGCCCTTGTGCCCCCACTCTTCCACGAGGCTGCCTCGCTCTGCAAGGCTGACTGAACTAACGCTTGTGTTTTCTGTTCTTTTAGCCCCTCAGGCTCTTTATAATTTTCCCAAACTCGGCCGCTAATGAGACGTTGCTCCACTTTTCTCGTTTGTTTGCAGCGATAAACAGAAAGACGTCTACTACGTTAAGAAAGAAGTACGTCATTCGCTCTTCCGTGACGAGGGCAGGCCCTGATGGACCTGTATTGACACGTTTCTGCATGTGTAGGTGGTAGAAAAGGCTCCCCCTGAGGGGAAGTCCATGATTGGCTGGCCTGATCAGCATTTAAAAACGTTTGAATTGTTTCAGAGGAAGAATCGTTTCTCCAAAAAGGGTTCATTTCTTTTTGGGTTCGTTTCTTCATAGCCAAACAGACCAATAGCAAATAAGCCTATTTATATATACACATATATATATACTAGAGAGGACGTGGTGAGAGGACATGCAGGTGGTTGATTTGAAGTAGGAAGATGCAGAGGATTATAAGAAATGGAGACGGTTGATCCGCTGTGGCGAACCCCAAATGGGAGCAGCTGAAAGAAGAAAAAGAAGATATATATATATGTGTGTGTATATATATATATATATATATATACATATATATATATATATATATATTTTCTAGGCCGTCCCAGTCCAATGACTATTGAATATTTTCCCCAAATTGTTGAGCCCTGAGCTTGTGACCCCTTGAGGTCAGCACAGGAGGTCATGATGTGCACCGAAGTTTTTGCAAAGTGCAAAAGTCCCATGAAAGATTGCGCAGGACGAGTGTAATGTAGCTCGTGAAAGAGGGACAGGGTCTTTATGTAAAACACATTAAAAGTGCATTAAAAATAAAAGCGCAGTTAAGCTCTGGGGGAAAAAAAAAAAAATCGCTCTAGTCTTTTTACAGCCCTGGAACCTGAAACCATCGAAGCTGATTTTTCGTGCCGATCGGGTCAGTTACTTCCGCCGCCGACATACTTCCTGACAAGACGTTGTCGGGGTTTAGCACGAGGCCGAGACGCGACGCGATCAGTGGCGGTAATGCACCCGGACCCATCCGTGCTTGTCTTCTTCAGCCTTAATACAGCGAGCGCTCAGCTAGAACGACCGCATGCATGTTTCATGAACAAGCCATTTATATTGACAGAGGAGCAAGTAGGTCTCCCTCTCTCTCTCCATCTATCTGGGTATGTCTCTCGTTCGCGCACAAGCGCTCGCGTTATGTACATGAAATGTTTCCTTAAATATTTATGGCCGATCTTAATCCCTCTCCATGAATGAGTGACAGTGACCACTGATCGGCTGGGTGACCAAATCTCATTTCATGGTCGTTAACTGCAACAGGCTAATTGGAACGAGGCCCGGACCCCCAGGCAAAGCAAAGAGGGGGGATGGAGGCAGATGAAGGGATGAAGGAGGGGTGCGCGCTCATTACTGCACATTTATAGGAACCGAGAGTGAGTGACTTTGACTTGATGCACTCCGACTTTCTTATAAAGTGGGCCACGAGCGGAGGGATGATGGAAGAGTCACAAACACCCCTCCGCCGACGGGACGCACTCCGTTTAGGGGACCTTTTAGGTATGAAAGCTGGCAGCCAGGATCAGCTAGACGGCTCAGGTAATCATACCTGTTATCGGACGCCTCTCGCTGTGTTTCGCAATCTATTCTTTCCTGAATCCTCTCTGCTCTCGCTGGGCAACACACACACACACGCACACACACACACACACAGGGGCGCATGCACGCTGGAGCACACACTGCGAGTGCTATTTTCCGCCTCAGTCGCAGTCATGAGGCTTAAAAGCAGGACAAGGACAGGGAGGATGACCACATCCTATAGAGCAAAAACTCACACTTGCACACACACTTGTAAAAACGTCCTTCTGGGGTTACTCCTCTATTAAAGCAGCTGGAAAATAAACACATGACGTCCTCAGACTTTGCATCCTGGTGCACACACACACAGATTTGTGCACACACACACAGATTTGTTTTCATAACACATCAGGACATCCGCGATAGAAATCACTTTCGCATGACTCGATATATACATTCATATCTTTAAGTGATCAAAAATAATAAGAAGAAGTCTTTTGATATATATTACAGTGTTTTAATTCACCGCTACATATTATAATTGCAACAGCAGCCCATTTCCAAACCATATCAAAGCGGCACATCTACAGCCGTATAGCTCTAACATGTGTTTTAACCCCTGCTTTCTTTTAAACGAGCCACGTCACAGGGCTGCCAATCAGAAGAGAGCTCGTTTGCATACACCTTAAAGGGACAGTAACCAGCTAAGGGCGAAACATAGATTGAGCTATTGATGAATTTATGAATTAATAATGAATATAGTGACTGGCCACCCTGTAATTGGCTGGAGGCTCATTTGCATATTCAGCCTTCTGCGATAATGAAAGGGCCAATTTATGGTCCTATTTGTCTCATAAATCAAACAAGCAGAAGTGGTCCTTCTCCTCTGTATTAACATATTTAAGGCCAGCGGTTCTGAGGAACATGTGACCTTGCGACAGGCCTTTCTGCTCAAGGTGCCGCAGCCATTAACCTCTCCTGATCCAAAGCTGCTTGAGCAGATCTAGAATAAAAATTAAAAATCGAGAATTAAAAAAAAAAAACTCATGTAATCTCCCAGCCTGAGGGAAACAAGCTGTAATCAAAGTGCTATCGGTAACAAATCTGCACGAGTAGAGTGGATCGGCCGACCGAGCCAGAAATAGGCCTCAGTAACGAAATTTCCAAAGGCCAGCAAGGATCCACGAAAGCGAGGAAAAGCAGACCGTTTTAGACGGAGAGCGAGACCAATGGCGAGGCATCAGAAGAAGACGATACAAAGGGAACTGTGGCAAACCCTGTGCCAAAAATAATGCACCCTGCTGCACTATCATTAACCATCCCTTTTCATCCCTTAAAATACACACTGGCATAATAATATTATTCCTTTTTTATATAAATGCCAAGCGCGTCCCCAAAGACGGCAGCTGGCTGTGCAGCAGTGAATCCGAAGCATATTATCATAATTCCGTGTAGGCTCCGGCTTGACCAGGGCTCATGAATTTTGCACAAGCGTTTCCTTTTTTTTTTGTCTCTTTCGTGCATCCCTTTCTAAGATTCCGGTTTAATTCTGGTTATGAGAGAGGAAAAAAAAACACGCAGACACCATTATAAGCACTGTCGGGACCACTATTGTGGAGTCACAATGCATTATTTACCCATGATGCATATGTGGAGGAGCACAATGGATTTGCATAATCCCACTCCCTGTCGCATAAAATGGCCTGAAAACAAACATGCAAGAATGAAACGTGTCGCTGACTCGAGTCTACAGCTGCTCAGACAGGACGGCGACTCGGCCAAACACGCAGGCGGGGACTTGTTTATATGCAGCTGGCCTTGGATCTGCCACCACACGGGCATGTGCGCGCAGTGGTGGCCTTGTGGGTTGATTCCAGGTTGCCCTGGTACCTGTCAGCAAGGTACTGTCCCCATCACTGATCCCTCGGGCGCTGGATATGGCTGCCGTCCTGCTGCAAGTATGAGATAAATCCCAAAGAGGCATTTCGTTGTGTTGCGTATTCGCAATTGGCAAATTTTCACTTTTGACCTTTGCCTTTCACTTTCACTTTCACTTCCATCCATCCATCCATCCATCCATTCATCCATCCATCCACCCAACCAAACCCAAATACCCATCCATCCATCCATCCATCCATCCATCCATCCACCCAACCAAACCCAAATACCCATCCATCCATCCATTATCCATCCACCCATCCATCCATCCAACCAAACCCACCTATCCCATTCATCCATCCATCCATCCATCCACCCATCCATCCATCCATCCACCCAACCAAACCCACCTATCTCATTCATCCATCATCCATCCATCCATCCATCCAACCATCAACCAAACCCACACCCACCAATCCTATCAATCATCCATCCACCTAACCAAACCCACCTATCCCATCCATCCATCAATCCATCCATCCATGCACCCAACCAAACATACCTATCCCATTCATCCATCCATCCACCCAACCAAACCGAAATACCCATCCATCCATCCATCCATCCATCCATCATCCATCCACCCATCCATCCATGCATCCAACCAAACCCACCTATCCCATTCATCCATCCATCCATCCATCCATCCATCCACCCAACCAAACCCACCTATCCCATCCATCCATCCATCCATCCATCAATCCTATCAATCTATCAATCATCCATCCACCAAGCCAAACCCACCTACCCCATCCATCCTTCCATCCACCCATATATCTATCTATCTAACTATCTATCTATCTATCTATCTAGTACTTACAGCTCCTTGTGTTAGCTTAACGAGTTAACAAATCTGTTTTGTCACAAGCAGATATCTTCCTGGCGTTTCATATGAGAGCATGTTGCTGCTGCACCTTTTCTCCGTGTTCTCTTCATCTAACATACATCTGTTTGGGAGGCAGGACTGCAGGCACAGTGGAGCACTGCAGAGAGCGGGTTCATTAACACAGCCGCAGTCACAGCCGCAGCGCCGCACACGCATCCACACCAACTCCCTCCGTCCTCGATTAGCATCATGCATGCAGCTTCAGGTGATTTTTCCTGTGTTTTTAAACTGCAAAGCAGTTTTCATCGTACAGCAGAATACAATACATCAGCCAACGAGGGGAGGGGCTATAATGGTTCACAGCATTCGTGTGTGTGTGTGTGTGCGTGTGTGTGTGTCACACACACAGACAAACACACTCATTACGGCTGCACAATATATCGTTTCTCATCTTTACCTGTATCATGATGCTGTCTTTTGCAACACTTTAATATGTTAATGAGTCAGCCAGTCACAGGGCTTGATTACTGCTTTGACCAATCATAAACCTAGATGAGTTTTTCTGTTCCTGAATGTCAAAAAATATTCAAATTTGCTACTGGCAAGACCAGTTAATAACCATGCCATATTACTGACTCACACATGCACTTTTAATGTAATAATTTTATTCACTCAATTACATTATGGGTGGCATTGAAAATCAAAATACTATTTATTTAATCTGTGAAGAACTGGCAACTTGTCCTGAGTGTTTCTCCACCCGTCACTCAATGAGCGCTGGAAAAGATTCCAGCAACCCTGGTTAGGATAAGCAGCTGATGGGTTCAAATCCCAGACCAGTAGGTTACCCTGAGGTACCCTCAAGCAAGGTACCGCCCCATTCACTGCTCCCCGGCTGCTGGCTTAGTGTGCCCACCGCTGCACGGTGTGTGTGGATTGAAAGCAGAGGTTGCACTTCATTGTGGTTCACTGTGCTGTGTTCACGATGACAAATAGTCACTTTCACTGTGCTTTCACTTTAAAAAAGATTTCTTTATACATTACAAAAGAAGCCCTGCTGTTGCAATATTTGCAATCCACCCAAGATTAGAATATAGCAAGTTCAATATGAAGCAATAGAATAACAATGGTAATGTCCTGTCCACACACACACACACACACACACACACACACACACACATCCACACCCACACGCACACAGCTGATTCTTGGTTTTACTGTATTAGCTGGAGTGGACATATGCAGCCTGCCGTGGGCATGACTGTCACAAGCTCCAGCACTTTCCTGAGCTAATGTGCCAGGACTGCCATTAGGACACACACACACACACACACACACACGCACACACACACACACGCACATGACTTATGAGTCCCAACCCCCTTTAGTGATGCCCAAAGTGGGCATTCTAACCCTGCGCCAGACGCAGAAGCAACATCAACATGTGCACATACTGCACCCAGTGAGCCCACACAAGTGCGCGCGCACAAACACACATACACACACACACACACACACACACACACACTCCTAGCCCCCCTTTGCTGTGCCTTAGAGCACACTAGTGCGGGGCTGTTTGAACAGAAGTGTGAGCGTCAGCAGTAAGCTGTCCTCATTTGAGTTCTGCAAGCTGATCCAGAGAGAGAGAGAGAGAGAGATGGAGAGAGAAGGAGGAAAAACAAAGAAAGGGAAAAGAAAGAGAGGAGGTGGAGGGGAGAGAGACAGAGAGAGAGAAAGAGAGAGAAAGAAAGAGAGAGAGAGAGAGGGAGTGAGTGAGTGATGAAAGCAGAGGGGGGAGACAGGCTCTTGTGCAAGGAGGTTACTTGGATAAGTGGGACACTGCTGCAGCGTGACACATCAGCATTCAGCCTGCGTAGCACTCTCTCTCTCTCTCTCTCTCTCTCTCTCTCTCTCTCTCTCTCTCCAGCTAATCCCAACACAGCAGAAGAGGATCAGTGAGGAGTGCAGCCCTCTCGTGGCAAAACATATGCACTACATCGTAGTCAACTGCACTTAGATCAAATTATACACCGCTGTGGTATAAACCTCATATTTCTTGGTAACCAGATGTATTTGACTGAGGAAATTTTGACGCACTGTTTAGAACGGCTGGCATTTTCAAATAATGCCAAAAACTGCATTGTCCAGTGAAATGAAATTGTAGTTGAAAATTTCTACTGGTTTCCTTCTAAATTTAAAGGACATTAATGGGGACGTCGCCCATTTTGCTGTAGATCTATCTATCTATCTATCTATCTATCTATCTATCTATCTATCTATCTATCTATCTATCTATCCATCCATCCACCCAACCAAACCCACCTATCATATCCATCCATCCACCCAAAATTAACTCTTATCCTCTCATGCATTTAAACCCACATACCCTTCCTTCCATCAATCCATTCCTCCATCCATCCATCAGTCCTATCCATTTATCATCTATCTACCCAACCAACCCACCTATCCCCATTCATCCAACAATCCACCCATCCATCCAACCAAACCAAAATACCCATCCATCCATCCATCCATCCATCCACCAATCATCCATTCACCCAACCAAAGCCACCTATCCAATCCATCCATCCATCCATCCATCCATCCATCCATCAAAAATGTGTCAGTAATGGTTCCTTTGTATGTTTTTCACCATAGAGTCTATCATTGCTGTTGGACCAAAAGAACAGCTTTGTTCATTGTTAGAACTCTTTCAGTCCAAATATTTTACTGTACTAGATGCTGTCTTGGGCCAGCCCTCATTTTTTTTTTTCTTGCTGAGTTTTTGCTTCCAAAATGCCAGGCTTTCTTGTATTTTTCATGTCTTGGAATGATTCTCCAGATCTTCCTGAAGGACAGTTCTGTTGTCTCTCATTTTCAGTCCAGTCTCTGTACCTGAGCGGTTCTCCAGATCTTCCTGAAGGACAGTTCTGTTGTCTCTCATTTTCAGTCCAGTCTCTGTACCTGAGCGTTCCTCCAGATCTCTCCTGAAGGACAGTCTCTGTTGTCTCTCATTTTCAGTCCAGTCTCTGTACCTGAGCTGCCCTCCAGACTTCTGAAGGACAGTTCTGTTGTCTCTCATTTCAGTCCAGTCTCTGTACCTGGAGCGTTCTCTCTGATCTTCCTGAAGGACAGCTCCTGTTGTTCCTCATTTTCAGTCCAGTCTCTGTACCTGAGCCGGCCCTCCAGATCTTCTCCTGAAGGACAGTTCTGTTGTTCCCTCATTTTCAGTCCAGTCTCTGTACCTGAAATGGTTCTCCAGATCTTCTCCTGAGGACAGTGTTGTTGTTCCCTCATTTTCAGTCCAGTCTCTGTACCTGAGCTGTTCTTCAGATCTTCCTGAAGGACAGTGTTGTTTTATTTGTAATGTTGTACCACAATTTGCAGTAAAATATAAGGGAAAAGGGTGCTCTACTCAGCCAGTGGTTTTTTCATGTGGGTGTCTGGTCCTGCCCGGTGGTAAGACATTTAGCTTTGCTCTTGTGTTGCTCATTCTGGTTCTAGTTGGCGTGGTGGACTGCAGTGAGGTGGGTTCCATCCTGAGCTAACGATTTCCCAGTAGGTCAAGAGAAGCATTCCTCCTGTCTGCTGAAAAAAGCTTTTCATGCTTTGGGGATCTCTTCTTGCTCCTCACTTCTTCCAAAAGCTTATCACGTTGTCGCTTCATCAGGGTCACACGAGACGCTACAGTTCCAGACATGCGATTTACATGTGTCGTTGATCCGTCTGTGTGTGATCCACAGCAAGGATCCCGTCCCACTGAAAGTTCTGAAGCCGTTGAGCAGCGTTTAGTGCTGAAGAGTCCTTCCATGTGCGGGACAGCGGCCCTTTAAAGCAGGAAGATGATGAAAAAGCTCTTCGGGGTTTCAGGCCTTGCATCCACCCCCTTGACTCTTCTCCTAAATCACTGTGCTCCAGTACCGAGAACGAGTCCGGAAGCAACGCTCCGAAAATGTCTCCTGAACTGAAAAAGTTTTACGCAAATAATTTACCTATGGGATAAAGGTGGGTGATATTTCAAGAACACATGTGATCCGTGAGGCTGATGATTCTGCTAAAATGGATGCAAGTAGAAGCACTAATTAAAAATTAACCTGTTTATAAAAAAAAAAACCTAACTAATAAATGAATATCATGATAGACATCCAATTAGCTATTTGTTACTATGCAGTTTAGGCAAAGACTACACCCTGTAACGGGGGTAATTTCATTTAAATTGTCCATTTAAGGGTCCAAACTGGTGTTTTATAGGTCAAGACCATCATTTTTTTAGTATTCATACACTTTCTTTTTCATTAACCCATATCAATCCCAGCAATACTCTTGGAAACTCTTAGATTGCTGCCATTTGTTTGCTAGAGAGGCTTTAAAGGACATAAATTAAAGGAAAAAAAAAAGAAAATCATGTTAAAGCAACCTAAGGATGTACTATTCCATGATTTCTACACTCCCCCTTTCAAAGACAAAGGAAGATACCTTAAATACCTTAAAATGGCAAACAAGATCCAGGGAAACGGCCAAATGGCTCTAGTTTTGCCTATTTTGAACATCGATCAGATGAAAAGGCTGAGCTCATCCTTAGCCAATCATTTTGCTCCACTGAAATAAGAGAAACAGAAGCAGCGAGCCAAACAAACTTAGTAAAACAATTATGTTGATGGTCTCATCACCTATGGACCAAAAGGTTGCAGGGTCAAATCCCACCTCAAGGACAAGTTGGTTCCTGAGCAAAAACCCTCAACTCCAAGTTGCTCCAGGAAGACTCTATAATCCAGAAATGAATCTGCTAAATGCCATAAAATGAGTATTTATATTTTAATACTTAGTCCTTTAGTGTAGTGGGGCAGTGGTAAGTCCTGGATTCGAATCCCAGATCAGCAGCTTGCCTTGAAATACACTTGAGCAAGGTACCGACCCCGTCACCGCTACGGAAGTTTAATAGCTGCCCCTGCTGCACAGTGTGTTTGGGTTGAAAGCAGAGCTTGCCTTTCATTGTGTTTCGCTGTGACCTGTGTTTCACAATGGCAGTTAGTCACTTCACTTCTACAATGCACTGACATGAGCAACGATTTTGCAAATTTGTAACCAGAACTGATCCGAAAATAAGTCACCACATTGCTCATAACCCCTCAGATTAGTTTTCTAATCCTCTCTCCTTTATTTAAACACTTCAGTCACATCTTTACGTAATTAGTAGTGAATAAGTTACAAGTGAAAGCGACAGCCCTTGTCATTGCGAGGACCTCTGCATTTAACCCATGCAAACACCATGCAGCAGTGGGCAGCTATTGAAAGCGCCCCGGGAACAGGCGGGACGGTACCTTGCTCATGATTGGCTCAGGCAAATCGCACTGGTGAGGGAATCGAACCCACACTCTTCCGATGCTGGGGAAACTCCCTAACCACTAGGCCACCGGGCTGTGTTTTTAATTTAATTCTAATTTAATTTTAATTAAATTTAATTTAAGCTTTGTGTTAATTCCCAAAAGAAGTCCTGTTTGTCCTAGTATTCCTTCTCGTAGCTAAACGAAAACCCAAAATAAACGCTACAGGTTTGCATTATCTTTCTCAGAAATCCCCATCATATCGCAGCTATTAGTTAATCTCAGGACACAGAATAGGCCTAAAATAGCTGGGTGGATTCATCGGAGCAAAATACCAAAGCAACCAGCATCCAAATGAGAAATCAATAGTCTTTTATTTCCTTCACAGCTTCAGGTCCTGATAGATGTCTTATGCTGTTTCGGCAGTTTTCATTTGGAAAGGTTCTCAGAAAGGGGGCCAACTCATCCGAGGAAAAGGAGAAAGAATGACTAATTGAGAGCATCATCAAAAGTCTGCTCTCCATACCGTCTTGCACTGCCTTCAGTCAGCCTCCTGTTTTTTTTCTTTTTTTACTGGCTACCATTGGTTTGCAGTTGAAATTGAAAGTATTGAAAGCAGGCGACTCAAACAGTTTAAAAATAGAGGCCGCCTGAATCCTGCAGAAGCATCATCTACCGCATGTTTACACAGAAGTAATGAAATCCTTCTCGGGGCTGATCAGCACGTGCGGGTTAAGCGTTTATCCCAGAAGTCTCGGTTGCGGCTGTCAGAATGAATCTATTCAAGCAAACTTGAAAACGCACACGTGATTTAAATCAAAGGAATTAAAATTAAATTAAATGTTAGATTTGGATGAAAACAATTTATACCGCTTCAAAAGTCTGATCGGTCATATATAGAAAGCACATATTCAAAAGCAAAGCAGACATATCAGAACATCCATTCATTTCCATATCCATCCATCCATTATCTGCCGCTTGTCCCAAACGGGGTCGCGGGGGAGTGCTGGTGTCCAACTCCTTAGCGCATTACAGTATGACGGGGACGCACCCTGGACAGGTCGCCAGCCCATCGCAGGGAGTCATTTCCATATCATTCTTATTAAATCGTTTATTCATTTTTACTTTCAGAAATTAATCCATTCTTAATCATTATTATTTAATTCCATATTTTTTTAGTTCTTTTTTTCTGGACTATTTTGTCACAGCACACAGACACACAGCCAAATCAACGCAACCACACACACACCGCAGCAGGGGGCGGCTATTTAAAGCGCCCGGGGAGCAGGGATGGGACGTACCTTGCTCAAAGGTACCTCAGGGCAACTCTACCGGCTGATTCAAACCAACGAATTTTCTGATCCCTAAACCTAGGCCCCTACTGCAATGTTATTACAACATATACTTCCATATGTTTACAAAATATAAGATAATATATAAAATATAAGTTAAGACAGATAAGTAGACACGTATAATATAGACATTAAAAATCAAAGTATCTTAAAATGATTGTGGTTAAGGACTATAACGGCCTGCGTTAAAATAAAACAGTAAAGCTAAACAGTATCAAGATTAACCTGCAGGACACAAGTGAAAAGTGAAGTGAAGTGAAAGTGACAACCCTTGTCATTGCGAGGTCATGGCACAGCACACATGAACCACAACGAAATTGGACCTCTGCATTTAACCCATGCACACTCAAACTGCGGCAGCAGGGCAAAGCATGAAAGCGCCCGGGGAGCAGTGATGGGGACGGTACCTTGCTCAAGGGTACCTCAGGGCAATCTATTGGGAAGGGGCTCGAACCCCTCGATCCTTCGATCATGCAGCCAACGCCTAACCCCTAGGCCACCGCTGACACAAGAGGCTTTTCTACAATAAAAATGGTGCTGCATGTATTTTTTGTCCAAATTTGTCTCATAAATGTGTCCGCGAATAACACGTCATGCAGTCCATCAGTAGCAGCTGGTTTTTTGTAGCGTTATGGCAGATTTTCCACAAATCCTGGAACCACACCCTGCTCAGGGACCGGTGTTGGTGTTAAACCAAGTGTTGAGCAGGAAAAGAAGCCAAGGCTGGAAGGCAGCAGTGTTAACCACTACACCACCCAACCCTCTTATGTGTAAATCTTTACTTTTTTAATAAACTGGTAGTTCGTGACAGAACATCTGCAGTGAGCAGTGTTTCTGCACATTATGAACTATCTATTCTATCTATTTTTGAATCAAAACAGATATTCAGACATTTGCAAAAGGTGTTTTATTTATTATGTCCATCATGGTGTCTTGTTTATGAGAAATCTCCGGGTGAATCTAGTATCTCCAACCTGAAATATCATATAATTATCAACAGAAGTTCAGTTGAGTCAGCACGGCATGATCAGATGATGAAGGTATTTGGATTTAACTCATGAGACATCGTTCATCAGACTTGTCTTCTTAACTGAACTAAGCCAAACTAAACTAAAAATAAAACTAAAAACTAAAACTAAGTCAATTGTACACAGAACCTGAGGGTAAAGAGCACAGTGTGACGACAGTGGGCCTGGGAAGAAAGAAAGGAAGCAAAAGAGAGTGAGAGAGAGGGAGAGAGAGAGAGAGAGGGAGAGAGAGAGAGAGAGAGAGAGAGAGAGAGAGAGGAGAGAGAGAGAGAGAAGAAGAAAGTGATGATCCAGCTGTGTTGAGGTTTTGATGAAAAAAGCAACAGCTGGAGATGGTTCTCAGTCCCAGCTGAGTCTCATCAGTCAATCATGCACACACACACACACACACACACACACACACACACACACACACACAGCAGCCCCTGACAAACGTATCATCAAGGTTATTCCCTCATATTAACAACCAGAACAACCCAGCAAGAACCGCCTTCTACTGCGAGAGAGAGAGAGAGAGAGGAGAGAGAGAGAGAGAGAGAGAGACAGGAGAGAGAGAGAGAGAGAGAGAGAGAGAGAGAGAGAGAGAGGGAATGCAAGGGAGAGGGACAAAGGATGGAAAGACAGAGAGGATAGAGGGGTAGAGAGCAGAGATAGAGCGAGCGAGTCAGACGGTCAGAAAAGGGACAGAAGTGAGAAAGGCAGGCAAAGATGAAACAGAAAACAAAGGGAGGAATAAAGGAAACAGCAAAGCAAATGCATGAATGGGAAAAGCATAGTGAGAAAAGAGAGAGAGAGAGATAGAGAGAGGCCAAGAGAGAAAGCAAGGGAGAGAGAGAGAGGAAAGAGAGGTAGAGAGCGGAGGCAAATAGCGATGTGAGAGAGAGAAAATAAGGAATAAGAACAGATGAGCGAGAGAGAGTAGGAAAACAGAGGGGTCAAGAGAGCAAAGAGAAAGAGCTAGAAGAAGTACGATGGAGAGAGAACTTCTGGAGCGCAGAGTGAAAAAGAAAGAGCGAGGAAAAGTGGTAGAAGCAGAGGTGCAATGGCGCAAAAATAGAATGATAGCGTAAGAGGGAATATTCTAACAGGAAGAAAGAGGAGAGAGGGGGAAAAAAGACAAAGGATGAGGATAGAGGGAGGAAAAAGGCGCGGACAGCACTGCAGCACTCTGCACCTCGCTCCCCCCGGCCCGGGTCAGAGGCGGGAAGGAGGGAGGAGCGAACCAAAGCGGAGTGTAAAGGAGGAGAGGAGGAGAGGGCTGTGTTTGATATATGACCTGAAAAATCCCTGCTGATAGAGAGGGGCTGAAATAAATCGATGAGCGATGGATTTCAAAGGCATTCGTGCACACATCTATGAGCAGCAACGGCTGAGCTGTCCGTGGTGCTGAATCCCACTCGCCACAGGAATCTATTCCTACCAGGAACCTAATGACCTAACCTAACTTTACAGGAAAACTCCAGTGTTCATCAGCTCCATCTTCACCTACTGTCTCTCAGCATCACGCTCAGTTACTATGGATACATTACTCATCATTAACTCAGGAAAAGACACTGTAGTAGACACTATAGTAGTCAATGGACAGGTGTTTCAGGTGGCCCCTATTGTGGATCCAAGACTCAAGAGTATAAACATGTTCTTGTAGTTTTCTGATCACTCGCATCACTGCTGATTATCGTGGACAGTATTGCTAAGAGCTTGAACGTATTTTGGAACAAAAGTAACAATTTGCTGAAAAGCAAAACCATTAAGCCGCTCTACAGCAAACATTGAAAGTGAAAGTGACAACCCTCGTCATTGCGAGGTCACAGCACAGCACACGTGAACCACAACGAAATTGGACCTCTGCATTTAACCCATGCACACAAACACCGTGCAGCAGTGGGCAGCTATTGAAAGCGCCCGGGAGCAGTGACGGGGACAGTACCTTGCTCAGGGGTACCTCAGGGCAACCTACTGGTGAGGGAATCGAACCCACAATCTTCTGATGCAGGGCAACTCCCTAACCACTAGACCACCGCTGCCCCTTTTGCAATATCATTGTAAATATCATTGTACATTGTACAACATTGTAATGATATTGCAAAAGTTAGACACTAATCACTTTTCAGGGATGCTCAGAGCGCCGTATAGGACTATTCGGTTTCTCTGAAGGACGTTAGACGTGGGGAGCATCAAGAAGGGCTACAAAGTCACAGGTTTTGTATCATTTCAGCACACGACACAGCAAATTACGAAGGCTGTGGTCATGAAGTTGCACTCAAGCTCAAAGTCAACCCAACTCTGCTCCCCGGGCACTGGACATGGCTTCCCGCCGCTCCACATTTTGCAACGGTTCATTGTGTGCTGTTCACCATGGTAATTAGTCACTTTCACTTCACTTGCACTTCTGTCTTCGATGCACAGTAAAAACAACAGCCGGTTCAGATCTTGCAGATATCGCAACAGATACAGAAACAGATATATAAATACACACATTCAAATCCTATTGTAAAATAGGAAGAAAAAAAAACGCGGTGCCGAGTCGGCAAGGTGCAGCGTGTTAACAGCAGGCGCCGCTGTACTGTGCGAACGCTGGCTTGTTCTGGAACGCATTAAAAATCCACTCCTCGGGGGGTCAACGAAGGGTTTCCAGTCACTGCTGTTAACAACACCTGTATTTTCTCCTCCCCCAGGTTGGGATAAACGCTGTCGAGCAGATCAGCCCATAACGTTTGGCCATCTCTCCCTCCCTCTCTCTCCTCCTTCCTCTCTTTCCTTTCTCATTTCCCCGCAGACGTGTCCAGCCCACCTCTGTCAGAGTGGGCCGCAGGGGTAGAGAATTGCCATAATCCCCTGCAGATACACACTAATGGGATTTTGAACATTGCTCTTCTTCACAAAGTGCTGACTCCCTAATGATGCCAGCCCGCTCACCAACTCCAATCTTCTTCCCCATCATGATCGCAGGCATGGCCGAGCCAGGGAACTGCCCATCAGGCCACCTACCCCAACGCGCACACATACACACACCTAAAAGTGGACCCACCAAAGCAGCACAGCTGTTTTTTTTAATGCTTATTGTAATACCTGCTGTGTGCTGTGAGTCCCAGGCCAGTAGGATACCCTGAGGTTGCCCTCAGCATGGTGCCGTACCCAACACTGCTTCCCTGCTGCTCGATTTGACTGCCACATGCATGTGCATGTGTACGCGTTCACCGCGTGCTGTGACGTTCACAATGACAAATAGTTACTTTCACTTTCACTATGTGGTTAGGATGCAAGAGGTAACAAAGGTGGAGGAGTTTAAATACTTGGGATCAACAGTTCAGAGTAACGGCGAGTGTGGAAGAGAGGTGAAGAAGAGAGTGCAGGCAGGTTGGAATGGGTGGAGAAGAGTGGCTGGAGTGATTTGTGACAGACGGGTAACAGCAAGAGTAAAAGGGAAGGTTTACAGGACAGTAGTGGGACTAGCTATGTTGTACGGGTTGGAGACGGTGATACTCACAAAAAGACTGGAGGCGGAGCTGGAGATGTCAGAGTTGAAGATGCTGAGATGTTCGTTGGGTGTGACGAGGATGGACAGGATTAGAAATGAGTATATTAGAGGGACAGGTCAGTTTGGAGGTCTTGGAGACAAAGTTAGAGAAGCAAGGTTGCGTTGGTTTGGACACGTCCAGAGGAGAGACGAGGATTATATCAGGAGAAGGATGTTGAAGATGGAGCTGCCAGGAAAGAGGAGAAGACCAAAGAGGAGGTTTATGGACGTGGTGAGAGAGGACATGCAGGTGGTCGGTTGGAAGGAGGAAGATGCAGAGGACCGGAAGAAATGGACAGTTGATCTACCATTCAAAAGAAGAAGAAGACTTTCATTGGATAACCATAAGATTCCTTTGTCTTCGTCTTGACCATCTTTTCCACCTGTCTTCATCCTAAAAAATGAAGTGACTTAAGTTTTTATCTTCTTCTGGTTGGACCAGGAAGGAGAGCTGGTGGAACATCTAGAGTTGAAGTCAGTAAGCAATCGAACAAACTCAATGTACTCAATTCTGAACGATGGTTTTAGTCAAACACCTATCAGAGCTCGGGAAGCACAAAGGCTCTGTGGTGAATCAGCTCCAGGCTTTGTGTGATTTGTACTCTGATGGGTCGCTCAACCATGACCTTTAACCCCACACCCCTCCTACATTTCACAGCAGGGCATAAAATAGGGTTTCTCAGAAGGTGCATGCTGTAAATCATTCTCAACACACACTCTCTCGCACGCACACACACACACACACACACACACACACACACACACACACACACACACAACCCCCCCCCACACACACGAACACACACATTTCATTACTTTACCATTAAACACTTCATCTGCTGCTTCTCAAAATTCTCTTTCTCTCATCTCACCCCCCTTCATTCACTCCCCACTCCTCTCTGTTTCCCTCTCTTTCTCCTATTCTTCTCATTCTCTTTCCTACTGTCCATCTCTCACCCTCCCTCCACATCTCTTATTTTTCCTGTTCCTCTCCTGTTTCCCTCTGTCTGTCTCTCTCTGTAAGACTGCTTTCTTTTAACAGACCATGTATCAGCGCTGCCATCTCACCATCTCACACCCCCTGCTGACAGCGAGGTCTGAACTGTCCCCTGCTAGACAACACACACACGCACGCATACACACACATACACACACACACACACACAGAGCATCTACACAAACCAAAGCTGCAAAAATATGATCACTGGAATTATATTGCAGCTACCTACGACTGTATGAAGAATGACCTGTTTTTTTGACCAAAATATTTCCCCTTCTGCGATAGGCTGGCGACCTGTCCAGGGTGTGTCCCCGTCCTTCACCCTGTGTGAGCTGGGATGGACTCCAGCACCCCCCCCGCGACCCTAATTAGGACAAGCGGCCCAGAAAATGACTGACTGACTAGTTCCCCTGAATAACTTGATGGGTCAAAACACTCCCGTAGACTCATCTGGAGCTGTGACTGGTCCACAAAACACAATGAAAACACAGTGACTGGTTCGAGAGCAACAGTATCCACCAGTCCTTCCATCCAGGATCTGGGCCGTTCATCCTAATCAGAATAGCAGGGGGAGCACATCCCGGCACGCATTGGGCGAAAGGCGGAGAAATGCCATGGACGGGTCGCCAGCACCAGGACAGAGACACTCAAAATTCAGCATTTCCGATCTCTGAACTGTGAGAGGAGACTAGAGAACCTGGAGGGAACCCACACAGATACAGAAAGAACATGCAAACTCAATGGGCTGGGAATCGAACCCAGAACCTTCTGGCTGTGACAGTGCTACCCGCTGCCATTCGTGCCACATATACCCTCGGCTCGGTGTCATAGATATCATCATCATCATAACAGAGCCAAAAACAGCCCTAATACACAAAAATACACAATGATGCAAACAGAGTCTCACACATGCAACAAGGACTTAAAAAAGCGTGTCCTTCTGCTGAAACAAGCGGAGGAGGGATGATAAGGAGGAGATATTTTAAGGGTTTTTTCCATTTTTCATCTTTTCTTTAAAAAGAAATCTGGGTGCACAGATAAGTTCTAGGGGGTCAAAAGTTTCATACTATCCATTTTAAAGCACATTTACATTATATTTGTTGAGTTACACATTTAGGGAGAAATATTCAGTCCTGTGCAAATGTTTTCTTCATACTTTGCGATGGAATCGACTGGCTGGTGCAAAAATACCGTTTCATGATGAAAATACTGGTACATGATAAACACTGCACGTGTTATGATCTTAAATCAGCTCATGAGGATTTAAAGCAGACTCAGCGTCCCACCTCTAGTGGTGGGCAGTCCGCTCGCGCTCAGTTTTCTCCCTCTAAGCCCACTTTGACCTCTGTACACGCTCTGGCAGCTCTTGGACTCTGAGTTATTACGGCAATGGTGATGTAGCATTATCTACAGTACAGCGAGCTTCTCGGATTGCTGACCGCCGCGGATTTAAATCCCAAATCTGCCAATAGATGACTTCTCCCTCAGAGCGGCTTGTTGATGAATAAATTAGCCCTTGATGTTGCATTGATTCTTTGTCAAATGACAAATTGGCCTGTGATGTCCTCTTCGGCCTCCGATAAGCAGGGTGTTTAGAAGAACTTAAAGAGGTTTGATTCTACTGTAAGGGATCTGAACTCTATGGAAGTGTGTGTGTGTGTGTGTGTGTGTTAACAATTAGGTCAGACTACAGGACGTGGATGGCCCGATGTAGGCCAGTGCATAACTTGCTCTTTCACGTTCTCTTTCTCAAGGAAAGTTGGACTGAGGTCAACAACTCCAGGGAGAGTTTGTAGCTCAGAAATGGTCCAGTAGAAAGGCCAGACGTCCTCCTGCAGGCACTTCTATCACACTGTCACCTTCAGGACCATCTAGCGTCACTCTAACCTAAAAATCACGCCTCTTTTTAAAGTCCTTACAGAGAAAGGAGTCCAGATCCCACCTGCTACTCTCTTTAGACCACATACCGCCCTCTAAACACCCTTCTTTTACAGACCACCTTCAGACCCATCAGCACCGTTCACTTTCTAAAACTGGAGCCTTAGATCATCTGAAAGCTACTAGGGAGGTGATATCCTATAAGGGGGCTGGTGGGAAAAATGCTAATGCTCGTTTAAGTGCAACTGAGTCAGTATCCATCCATCCATCCATCCATCCATCCATCCATCCATCCATCCATCCAGACTCTGAGATGCTGGTTCTAAGCAGGGTTGTGGGGGGGTGTCTGGATCCCTGTCCCAGGGTGAAGGGTGGAGAAACACCACTAACAGGTCATCAGTCCTTTGGAGGGAAACTTCAGTCAGTGTTCATCATAATAAGATGAATAATATTAATATTGTGCAATGTGCAATAATTTTAGTATAGAACGATATTTATCCCTGCGATGGGCTGGCGACCTGTCCAGGGTGTGTCCCCGTCCTTCGCCCTGTGTGAGCTGGGATGGACTCCAGCAACCCCCCGTGACCCTAATTAGGACAAGCGGCCCAGAAAATGACTGACTGACTGACGATATTTAAACGTTTAATATATAACAATACTGTTATTCTTAAAAAAATTTAATGAAATGTAAATCCTTAATAAACTACAAATATGATCATTATCATTATCATTGTTATTATTATTATTATTATTATTATTATTATTCCAATAAAGTCAACCCATCAGGTATAAACCATTAATCACAGAACATTTTGAACATTTATGGAAAAAATTCAAAATCTTCAGAAGTAGCCAACACTGTCAGTCATCTAGGAAGAGTTGCCACGACAACGAATTTAAATTCATTATTGATTAAAAAAGAATAACAGTAATAGAATATTAGAATAATAATAATGAATTAAACGTCTTTAATAACAAATGATAACGAATTAAACGTATATCTTCAATCAACTGAGTGATTAATTAGCCATTTTAATGGGTGTTTTTAAAAACGTTTTCTGAATCACTGAAAGAGAGGAAACTAACACAAAGTGGATTTCACTGTAAAACGAAATAAAATGCTCAAATGTTTTGTGCGAAACTCGGTTCATCTTTAAACCTTGCTGTATTTCTAGGTTGCTAAGGTGACAAGCTTACTTCCAGTACAAATATTGCATGAATAAAGCATGTCCTGCAGCCACCGAACTGTAAACTCCTGCCTTTTTTATGCTCATGCAGGTATTTGTCTTCGTTTGCAGGGAAACTTTACAGCGCAGGTGCTTTAATGTTAATGCTCAGTCAGTTTTCTTCACTCGTGTTAGATTGTTGCTCTGCTTTCCATCACAGCTCCTCAAACAAGCGCCAGGAGGAAAAGAAAACTGCCTTTCATCAAACTCTGTCAGTAAACAATGGTCTGCCAAACAGAAAGGAAAGCGATGAAGCATGCCTGCATCCGAAGGCCGTAACTACGGCTTTTAAAAACGCTAGGCTCTCATTGGGGACGGTGCAGTTCCCTAAAACCGAGTCCAAATGTGGCCGAAGAGCGGTGGAGAGAATTGAGCGGTGATCATCAGCGCAGAAGACGTTTGATTTATTACAGTCTGTCTGTAATGTGGGATACGCAGTGAGGAATGACACACAGATGTGTGAGTCGTATGTCGTTTATAGTAATAATGAGGCCGACACTGAAAAAAAAACCCTGATCATTGAGCTATATTTGACATTCTCAGTGAAAGTGCCATAAAAGAGTGGAGAGGCAGCATTTCGGCTTTAGGGGTCAAAACTTTAGAACTGCCGAAGAATATAGTTATTAAAAAACTGGTTTTTATTTTGCAGAGCTTTTCGTCAATGCACATTATTCACATTCCCATTAAATGCTATTCTTTTTCTATATTTTTTTATTTATGTTTTAGGATGTTTTTATTTTCCCTGTTTATTCACAGAAATTCATATTTTTAATCGGAATAAATGAAAAGTTCTCTATGATTTGTGCATTGCTATAATAATAATAATAATAATAATTTATTATATTACAATAATATTGTTGAAAAAAATTGTCCTTTGCACCATGAAGAACAAACCAATAGAAACAGTTCTGAATGTTACTGTCACGGTTTGCGGCGCTCTGCCCTGACTGGGCACACCTGGCGCCTCCTTAGGACGTCAGGCGCCTAGGGTGTTTTGCGACGTCCGGTCCTCTCCCAGGACCGGCCGAGGCTGTGCCAGTTCCAGCTCCAGCAACCAGTAAATTACGGAGTAACCGTGAGCTCTCGGCGACTCTGACATTTCTTCCTCTCACAGCTCATTTGAAAAGTGGACAGGAGAGAATAACTGCAGCCTGGGCAACATTTGGGCTCGTGGTAATATTTCACCAGGCACCTCTGGACAAACCTCTACTGAAATTTTAAGAGAGTGTGAGCGAGTTCGTGTGTGGTATTTAGCTTTGTGTGTGTTCCTAGAATGATCCAAACAGAAGGGACCCAGGACGTCCTGGCAGGGACATCAGACCCAGAAACCTTTGTTCTTTTGATTTGATGACAGCGAGAAGGTCCCGGGCTCGATTCCCAGGTGGGACGGTCTGGGTCCTTTCTGTGTGGGGTGGACATGTTCTTCCAGTGTCTTTGCATGTTTCTTCTAACGGACATGGAGGTGGGTTGGAGATGCTAAATTGCCCCCTATGTGTGTGTGAGCGTTTTTATGTCTGGGCTGGGATTAAACTGGGATTAACAACTGTCCCACACATTATTAAAACCTGGGAAAATGGTAGTGAATCATCTTCAGGAGAATTGTTCTGGAGAAAACATTCTGTGCAGCTGCAGGCAGCCATATCCAGCGGGAGCAGTGACCGGCACGGTACCTTGCTCAAGGGTACCTCAGGTCAACCTACTGATTGGAATTTGAGCCTGTGTATGAGTGTGTGTGTGTGTGTGTGTGTGTGTGTGTGTGTGTGTGTGTGTGTCCTTATGTATCTGTGTATGTATAAGATGAATGAATAAGCTGTGAACCTACACATGCATGAGTCACATACACTCCAATGGCCATCAGTTTCACTCCCGCTCTCTACCACATGTACACACACACACACACAGACACACACACACACACACACACACACACACACACACACACACACACACACACACACAAAAGGGATTAAAGGTCCCGGTGCCACATCAGCTGCTTTTCCTTCATGAATTCACCCACTCTTCCTCACTCACAGTGAAAGCGAGTCAGCTAAAGACTCCATAAGAAGGAGATCCAGGTTACGAGTAAACGTAAAAAGCACACGCACGCACGCACACACACACACACACACACACACACACACAAGCACCTCTACTAAAACTCTCAACAAGTAGCAGTGGTGTGCCACATTCGTCACGACAAAAAAGCACCATGTGACAAGGAGCAGTGAGAAAATGTAAGTGAAAGTGACTATTTGTCATTGTGAGCCCAGCACACAGTGAAACACAGTTTTGTCCAGCGCCCAGGAAGCAGTGATGGGGACAGCACCTTGCTCATGGGTACCTCAGGGCAACCTACTAGTCAAGGAATCGGACCCACGGCCACCACTGCTCTGCCATATTACATATTAAAGGAAAACTTGCCGTTTTTCAACCTCATCTTTATGTGACGACACAGAGCAGTGAAGTAAAACATTGTATCTCCACATTTGTTTGAATATCTTTAAATGAAAGCACTATAGCCGCTTTGTGTGAAAATAAAGAGCAGGTTAAAGTAGCCCAATGAAATTTCACAATGTATTTAAGGATGTTCTGTAAAGTTGGCATTTTGGTTCAACGGTGCCAATCGGATCAGTTTCCAATGGCAATAAGTCCCTTTACACCCAACCCCTTAACTCAAGACACACTTGCAATGGAAGCCTATGGGTAAGCATTTCAGCATCTGCAGCCCTGGCTTCTATTATAAGTCACAAGTTAATGTACTTAAGTTTAGCATCGTTGTCCGGGTTGCTGACCACACGGTCCTGATGCAAAACAAAGAGATTTGGTGGAAAAATGCGAAAAAATGAATTTAATCTGCTGTGCTTTCTGGTCTGGAGAGAATCCAGAGGGTATGGTGGAAAATGCTGCTGCTTTATTTATTTGCACACGTACGCGAGGCCGATTTATCTGCCTGCGTACCGCAAGATGTTAAAAGTCCATACGCAAGAGCCATTTATACTCCCCGTGCTCATCCTTCTGCTCCCTCAGCAGCGTTTTACGATGGCAACAACATCCTTAAGAAACCATTTACACTGCCCACAAAATCCCTGTCCCTGCAGACCTCGTGCCACTTCCCATCCATCCGGCGCATTGTTAGCGGAACTGCAGCTGAAGAACGTGGATTAATTATGAAACGGATCCTGCAGGAAGAAAAAGATCATTCAAAAATTCAAAACAGGCAAGGATCTGGATCTCCAGAGCAGGACGCCCATGTTTTATTCAGTGCTCCTGCTACAAGATCAGGAACTTTCAGCGCACTTTGTCACTTTCATCGACACGAGGTGAGTCGATACGCCGCTCGAGGATGGAAGCTTGGACATCGATGGACAAGGATTGCATAGTGAAGCCTCTTTTAGAAGATCAGATCTTTCGGTTAATTTGGAGAACCAACGTGAACTTCTTCTGAGTCATGAAATAATAACCTTACATTGGAGACTTTTTTGCCATGCCACAACCCATACATAGGGGTGATGGTGGTCTAGTGGTAGGATACTCGCCACCGTTACAACGTCCCACCTCCAGTTTTACCGCCACTGGGTTCCAAATTGCTCGTCTTGAAGCCCTTAATTTCTATATTTGACTAGGGAATCACCTTATTGGTGCAAAAATATGTTTTTTATCTTATCTTTGGCATATTGAGTAGATTCAATACAACGGGATCAAATGTTTTACTGATCGGCTGCAAAGTGCCTACAGGTACAAGGTTCTAGATAAAGAGGTTCTAACCACTCAAAATTCAGCATCAGCAGTAAACTAATCCCCTGATCATCTGGAATCATCTGCTCCTGTTTCTTCACTGCTTCATGTCTTAAGTTAGATGCTTTGTTCTGCTTGAAGGTTCAGACATAGATCACTGTGTGGATTAACCAACAAACAACAATACTCTGAAACTGATCATGACAGTTTCTCTCGCTCATCCATTCAGTTCGTCAAAAATGATCACAAAAGCACACAAACAAAAGGAAAATGGAAAAAACGGTCTGGCCAAAATAATACATGCATTAAGTCATTAAAATGTGCAGCCCAGGGTGACCCCTCCTGCCTAATCCTTCATGCTGAAACATGTTCTAAAAAGTGGGTTCTTGTCTCCTTCATCTGCGTATTTGATTACGTGGGCCAATAGCGATGGTTGCGGCGACCTGTCTGCACACTTGCAGCGGTTCTAGCCGTGCTGTCAGGGCGAAGCAAACAGGCAGGGAGGAAGGATCTGCCTCCACAAAGTCGACCGCGAAATCGGACAAGCTTGAAGATAAGAGCGGATTTTCTTTGCAGCCCTTCAACCTGGAGATCCTGGAGATCCAGGAGATTCTGAAGAGCTCATGGTGCCTAATCTGGAACGTTATCTCATCTGCATAAGGCCAGCTGATCCCTAAACAGGCTTCGTTCATAATAAACGACATTAGCACGAGCGTGAGCAGCAGTCAGCATCCCCGCTGCTTTGCCAGGACTGAGTCACATCTGCCCACAAGCAGCAGTGCAGAGGCAGAGGAAGAGAGGGATGAACGGATATGGGTCAATAATGATTGATTATTAACATGCTGGGGCTGATGCTGATACCCATTACTCTGATTTTATGAAGTGCGGTGAGAGTGTGAAGCGGGCTGAAGCTGTAAAGATGAGCCGCTGGTTCATTCACATCTGATCTGATCGCACTTTTACACGTTCACTTTCATTTACAGCAGTGCTGTCTAAATACAGGGTTCAGCTCCTACAAAAGAGCTCCTGTGTGTGTGTGTGTGTGTGTGTGTGTGTGTGTGTGTGTGTGTGTGCTAAGCCATCTGCTGCAACCTCATAAACAATAACTCCCTGGTCACAGGTCCAACCCAAGGTGCCACTGCTGCCCTGAAGACCATGGAGGAGCACAAAACTCCCGGGATATATAGACAGACAGATTAGACAGATGCCAGACAGACAGACAGACAGGACAGATGCAGAGAGACAGATAGGCGCAGACAGGTAAGTGACCCAGAGCAGAGTTTCTCTCTCTCTTTCTCCCTCTTTCTCTCTCTCCCTTTCTCTCTCTCTCTCTCTCTCTCCCTCTTTCTCTCCCTCTCTCTTTCTCTCTCTCTCTCTTTCCATCTCTCTCTCTCTCTCTCTCTCCCTCTTTCTCTCTCTCTCTCCCTTTCCATATCGCTCTCTCTCTCTCTTTCCATCTCTCTCTCTCGCTCTCTCTCTCTCTCTCTCTCTCCCTCTTTCTCTCTCCCTCTCTCTCTCTCTCTCTCTCTCTCTCTCTCTCTCTCTCTATCTCTGCCTCTCTCCAGCCTCAGACTGCCATGTGAAATGACCTCCATTTCCGGTCCAGCTTGTCCTCAAATTAGTGAATTCTGAAGACTTTATTTCCAACATTAAAGACTGAAATAATCCTTTAATTCCAGCATCAAACTGATATTTACTGCCAAATAACACATCACCACACATAAACCGTCACCTCTGATAGACAGAAAGAAAAAAAAGAGCCCTAATCAACATCCCTTAACTGAATGGCAGGGCTAGATTCCTCTGTCCCCGTCTACACAACACTCCTTTCACACACAAACACAACACGCACACACCTCAGCTTTTCTCGGCCGCATGACTGAGCTCCAACAAAAAAAACGGTCTCAGTGAGAGAGCAAGGGGGCTGTCTCTAAAATCAGCACAGCTCCCTTGACTGCCTCTTCTGGTGTCCCATTGATTTAGGATTTTCATGAGGATTCCCCAGGCAAAGCTCCGAGTTTAAGAAATCATCACAGGCTCTTGGAGTGGGATGGAGCGACCCGGGAGAGGGGAGTCCGTCATGCAGCTTAACACGCTCTGGTGCAGTGAGTAATAAGGCAGGACTAACACCAAAACCGCCACATCCAGAGAGACAGAAAGACAGACAGACAGACAGACAGGCTAACAGAATAAGGAGCGAGGCTTTGCAACCCTGGAAATTCTGGGATGTTTAATTAACTCATTCCAATTTGCAGAAAAACTGCAGAGAACTACATTCTCTGCAAATGTCTTGAGCCTTCATGCCTGTATATTTTGTTGGGAATCACCTTGTTGGTGCAAAAATAGTATTTTATGTCTTATCTTTGGCATGTTGAGTAGATTAAATGAAAGAAATGGGAACAAATGTTTTGCTGATTGGCTGCAAAGTGTCTAAAGATACAAGGTTCCAGAAAAGCAGTTCTAACCGCTCAGCGTTCAGCATCAGCAGTAAACGAATCACCTGATCATCTGGAATCATCTGCTCATCTGCTTCGTGTCTTAAGTTGGACGCTTATTCTGCTGGAAGGTTTAGACGTAGATCACTGTGCGGATCTAACCAACAAAAAACAATCACACTGCTCAGGTTCATGGACTGAGAGTCCCTCAGGAAGCCTGGAGAACTGCTCCTCAATGATGCATTAAATACGCAAGAACGTCTGACTCTTTGCAGGCAAAAATTGAAGAACTTTTGCACAGCGCGTTAGAACCGACTGGATGGTCAAAGAGACTCATGTGCACAAAACCAAATTGTCTTTATTTTCTAAGAGCGAAGCACATGATGACGGCAATGCTTTGATACTGACAACACGAGGAGGTTGGAGGAGGAGCGCTGAGAAAAGAGAGTGAGATAAGCAGCGGGAAACAGAAAGAGACTGCACCAGAAAATGAAGCAAGATAAACAGAGGGAGAAAAAAGAATTCAAGGGAAAAAGCAACACAGAGGGACTAGGATGGAAAAATGAGGGGATAAGACGAAAGAAGAGAAACCTCAGACCCAGAATCCAGTAATCAGGACCGTGCCGCACTGCCGTCATGCACTGGTGCAGAAACAGCATGTGGACGGTGTGGAAACAGCTCTCGTAGCCCTCCGAGTTCTCGCTGTCGTTTTGCTCTTCCATTTAAATGCATGATTACATAAGTAATTACATAAGGTTTCGCTGGGTTGAAAAGGGGAACATAATAACATTTATGCATGCTTTCTAACTGACATAACCAACAGGATGAGAGACTTTCTAGCAGGTTGCATTTTCTCCGAATTGTGGTTGTGGAGGACCAAAGAATCCATCATTTGGTACTTTCATCTTTAATATCTATACATGCCCTAGAATGGAAATATTTGACTGGAAAATCATGGCGACGAGGGTTTGGAAAGCGATAAAAAAGGGGAAGGAGTGAAACAAAAAATTGAATCAAAACTGAAGAAAGGGCAAGAGGTCTAAAAAAAGTGAAGTCATCTTCTTGACCTCAGAAAGAGCTTTATGAAAGATGTCACAGACACAGACACACACAGCTGGTTGATGGTTTTATGAGGTGAGGAGAGGCTTTACAGCTTCATCATGGACCCATTAGCCTAGTTCGAAACATCTGATGTGACCTGACATCAGAGATCGTCAGGGTTGAATTTCTGCATCTAATTTCATGTCCAACGTGGTCTGACTTTATCACTGATTTACTCAAAGGAATGAAAGGCATTTTGTGAGGCTACTGTCTTGTCGGGACGGGACACTTCAAACTGAAGTCAGAGCTGAATCTGGTCAGGTTAGTTTCAGATTCAAAATCAGATTTAAGCCATTTTCATCAGGGCTAATGACGTTTTAGTGATTCGGGCTGGAGTTTTTCAAGCTAAAGTCAGATTTATATGCATTTTTGACTGAATGCACTCATGGTGGCGGAACTGTGCTGGACTAGAGTCAGGTTGGAAGCACTTTGTCAGGCTACAGTTGGAATCCGTTGGCTTAGAGTCAGGTTTATATTGAATTTTGTCCCAATACAGTCAGGTTAGGACAGAATCTTCTGAATTCTGCCAAACCAGTCAGGTTGTGAGAATGTTATAGACTAAATTCAGACTTGTGATGGGTTACATCAGATTCAGACTAAAGCTAAAGTCAGACTGCCATCACTGTTAGGGCTGAATTTCAGGGTCTAATTTGTCAACATGATGAGTTTTTCTCCAAATAATGTTTGGAGAAAACATTTTATTCTGACAGCAAACACTGTGTGACTGTATGATGCAAGACAAAGTACACGGCAAACAATGATGTACTTATTAAAATGCCAAATTTTTAAAGAAGCTTTTTGTGGATAAACAACACAATTTTGTCTTTTCTGGACGTCCATCACCCAGAACCGTTTCCTATGCTTCAGTTTTTTGAAAATCTGAATTACCACCACACTTTCGCGGCCAGGGGTCTTTAAAAGCAGTGAATTGAACCTCTTTCCTAACTATTAACACTGGGGCCGGCAGCGAATGGGGCCAACCAACGACCGAAGCCATGATGTCTGCCGTCAGGCACATGAAGATGAAGCAGGAATTTTTAAAAAAAGCATTTTTAATACACTTAATCCACTGTAGTGGTTAAAAAATCAACAATTTTTTTTTTTTAAATCTGGCGGCGGCAGCCCCACATTGTGAGTAAGGACAAAAACTCAGGTTTGATTAAAGCTCTATTAGCCAGGTGACCCCTGACCCCCATGAGCCCACACACACACACACATACTCACACACACGAGGCTCTAAAAGCAGGCTTGCTGTCACCCGTCCTGCCTGCCGGTGGTAGCAGAGCAGCTGAGCTATTTAAAGAAGCATGTGGTCCGGTCAGCAGTCATATCAGTGCTGAAGAGGTGAGCAGGGGCTAAAAACAGTGGCGGTGACCAGGTTCATTAATAATTACACACCGAAGAGGGCGAGAGAAAGAGAGGGAGAGAAGATCTCACAGGGTAAACAAACACACAAACACATTGCAGTGACACACATTCTGACACTCCAGTCTCTCCAACTCCGTTTCCTGATCACTGCGCCATCATTTCACCAGTTCGCATCTTTCCTTTTCACTCTCTCTCTCTCTCTCCTACTTGCTGTGACCCAAAACTGCCCCATTAGTAAATCTTTTTTTTCCCCCTCTTTTGGTGCTAGACGGTAGTATCACACTGTCAACACTTGCTAATGGTCTTGAGGTTTGCGGAAAGATGGCTGGCGTTTGAGCGAGGAGTTTTTTTCAGCAACAAAGTGCCAATTTCATCGCTGAAAGACCTGTACCCACACCTTTTTTTGTGCAAAACCTTAACTAAGAGTGAGATCATCCGAGGCGCAGTAAGAGGAGAATAAAAAGAGGGGCTTGGGTTCGTCCTTGTGAGCATATCAGTGCTTTTGGAGCACCAGTAAAGATGGTACACCCCCACTGATGTTAGTCAGCTCTTTGAATAAGTTTGTTGAATAGTTCCTCCAGAGCTGGATGTCCTTGATGGTTTTTTTCTTTTTTTTTTTCCTCTGTAAGGTTGCGAGGATTGTGTGCTGCTGCCGATGATAACGCTCGCTTTGACTGCTGTTGCCGTGCAGACTTATAACGGATCAGACAAGAGACGCTCGGGCGGGGGAGCAGGGAAGGAGAATCATCAGGTGTGTTACCAGAAGGCTCCATCCAAAACAAAGCCAGACTTCTGGCCCCGTCACGAGGATTCATCTAAAGCAAAGTCACTCCGCCGCGCAGAAAACGATCCGTCCTCGATGTTCAGCTGCGGAATCACTGCAGGCGCTCCGAACCCCCATATAATTAATCTGGCCTAGGCTGAGTGCCTGGGGGGCAATGTGGGGGAAAAGGAACACACACACAGTCATTCACACACAATTCAGCGAAAGGTGGCTCTTGAATGATGTGGTGAGGCAGACCCCTGGAGAGCCGATCAGCCCCTTTGATGCCGAAAGCACACGCAATCATAAACAGATCCGGCGACTGGCTTTCACAATTTACTGTTGTACTGACATCAGATTAAACCTGGTTTACACCATATTCAACATTCGCCTCTAATAAAGGCTGGTGGAAGTCTAAAGGTGGGATACTCCCAACCAGTAGGTTGCCCTGAGGTTCTCTTGAGCAGGTACCGTCCCCATCACTGCTCCCTGGGCACCAGACATAGCCGCCTACTGCTATAATGTGTGTATGGGTTAAGTGCAGAGGATGAAATTTGTTCTTACACATGTATTTATTACACACTGTTGCTAAAGAGCTTGTAAAATAGCTAAACTGTTCATTTAATCATCAAAACTGATTTCACTTTCTGCTGTTCCAACTGAGCCTTCTTCTCAGTTCAATGAAATCCGCTAGTGTTTTGATTAAACAGCCTCTCACTCAATAGTTTAATCACAATTTACAGACTGTGGACCCATTTGTGTATAAAATACTCCTGATTTCAGTTAGCGAGGGTAAATGTTGGCCCTTAAAAGAGATTCTCTGTCCTGTATTTAGGGAAAGAGACACAGAGCAAAGAGGCACACACATGAATTCCAGGCAAAGTGCCAGAAAAACAAAGCCATGACGAATGCATGGCATGGCACAGTGATTAGTTTTGTTGGGGTCAGTCCTAAATGACTAGATGATCAAAATAGCATGCCCAGAAGGGATGTATGTGTGAGTTTGTGTGTGTGTGTGCACTATGAATCAGGCTAGACGAGAATGTGGGGTATAGATCTGCCAGAAGAGCCAGAGAGATCAATACTCCGCCTGGACGCTGTGTGACTGACCACAGGAAAGCCGCAGTTTGGTGAGAACACTTTGACTGCCATATGCTATCAGGCCAAGAGGACGCAGGGCTCGCAGCTAGAGCACATTAGCTCAGAGCAGCTGTCTCCATCCACCTTTTTTTGTCTCCCTTCTCTCGATGGGGAGTGTGTTTATAAGAAGACAAGATGACATTTTACCCTTTCTGAGCGTAGCATGGGTTCTAGAACCTCGGCCTGGATCAAACAGACAGATTTAAACCAATTACAGAGAGCCTATTATGACATCATCTAATTTTTTTTGTTTAAATGTAACGACTGTTTGTGTTTGATGTTGAGCTGCACTGTCAACTGTGTGACTCAGCTCCTGGAAAAACACATAATGATCACAGTTTTTTGACTTCATCATGGCATATTCTGCCATGGCACATCTTCTCAATCTGAATCTGAACCTAATCGTTCTGTGTGTAATATTTCCACCCTTGTATCTCCACGGTTCTCAAACTTCCTGCAGGATCCGCCCTCAGATATATTCGCAAGGGATCCTTTTATATTCCTGGTGCTTTATGTCTGGTCCAAAATCATGACAGACACCATATATTGTGAAATTGGAAATGTATCGAGATGTAATTCTTTGCCGCGTCACACAACTTTAAGAGCAAGTCTCTTTGCAGCGTGAGCGCTCGTTTGAATATGTGTGTAACTACGGGATGCCTTTACCCTTGCAGAAGGTTGATAAAGGGAATTTTCATGCTGCCAGCCTGAAGAGGGTAGATGTTGAATGCTGGGCCGTGAAACGGTGTCCGTCGCAGGTGTTATGTCTCACCGTTCTGCAGGCTGAAAGCTGTGCCATTAAAAAATGCAGGCGGCTCATCTTCTCAGTTTTACAAACGAGGAAAAAACCCAGGGTTTTCATTTGAGGGTTTTGTTGAGCAAGCAAAACACACACCAAAGCATTTGAGAAGAAGAGAAGAGAAGAGAAGAGAAGAGAAGAGAAGAGAAGAGAAGAGAAGAGAAGAGAGTAGAGTACCGAACACTGTAATTCTTCACCCATATGTTCATACTCTTCGTGAGCACCGGCTGTTTGTAGTTGCTCTGTACAGGAAAGTTTTGTGTGCCTGTAACGCTCTTTGCAGGCAGCTCCCTCATTACTCAAGCTATTGTTTGGGGGTGGACGCGTGAAATCCTTGGAGAATTGCAATATCCACTTTGCATTTCGCTCGGAACGAGGGGCTCGGCAGCTCATTGGAGATAACTTTATCCAAGAGCGCGCCGAGCTCTGAAATTGAATGCTTATAAACAAGGGCTGTGCAACAGAGTCGACCAAACAACGAGCGGAGTTTAACCAGCAGGAGAGGAGCTTTAACTTTATAGGCTAAAACTAAATCAACAAACGGTTCAATGAAAACACTGAACGTAATTCGTTTTAGATGGTAGTCCTTGCAGAAATGTGCATATTAATGTGAAGACGGCGCTTAAGCAGGGCTTTGAACAACAGAAATAGACAAGCTCTGATTCACTGTCTCACGGTTTATCACTGGTCGCCCACAGTTTGATGTTGTATTGAAAGAGAAAATTTTCAATTTTCACACAGGGAGCCGAAGTTTCGCCTTGGATGAGCTGTTTTTCTGTGAGATCTTCTAACAGAATGGGTTACTAATCAAGGCCAAGGTTAATCTGAGAGGAAGTCGGCAGAAGACGTGTCTCCAGGCCAACCTGTAACACCCAAGCTTCTATCAGGCAATTACTCATCATCTGTACTTTACCCACAATTCAGCAGCACTCTAAAGGAAACCCCCGCCTGGTGAGTCACAGCTTTCTTTCTCCTTTGCCATCTATTCTCGGGCTTTAGTCAGGGAGAGCATGCAGGTTAGAGCAGACATAAAGACTGCTATGAGTCAGGCCCATACAGACAATCTCTCTACCCCATGGCTGTCAATGCTCTGTCCATCGCTGGTGACAGACACCCAGACCTGATCACAGTGGCTTAGGAAGCCTTCCAGTGGCTGATAGGCCACAGGCGGTCCACACAGAAACGAGAGGAACCCAACAAACCCATGAGCTGAACAAAGAGATAAGGGTGGTGTGTGTTCAGAAAGGTAGCAAGATCTCCCGGTGGTAGAACTCAATGAGCTGACCTCAGAGATGGGAACGTCTGACAAGAAAAACCAAAAAAACAGAGGGTCTGCAGTGCAGTAAAGCTCAGTGCTTTACACCTGTCCAGAGAAGAGAAGAGAAAAGAAGAGAAGAGACCAGATCAGACCAGACCAGACCAGACCAGAACAGAACAGAACAGAACAGAACAGAACATAGCAAAGTAGAAAACCAAGGAAAAGAAACGCAAAGATGAGTAATGGAGTTGGGCATGCATGAAGACAAGAAGAGAAATGCTATATGAGGAGAGTATGTGAACCAAAGCAAGGTGTTACTTCTGCAGGGAGGAAGTCGTGACATCACCGTGAACCAGAAGCATGCAGGCAGTCATCAGTATGCGGGGCATGTGGAGTCAGAAGGGCTTAGCATGATCCCATTACAGCACGTTATTACCCCGAGCAGGCTTTTCCAGCTAGCCAGCTACGCTCCGTGAATCACCAGCTGCATGAGCTCATCTCCATGCTTGTGACATACATGTGCAGCAGGCCGCAAGGACTCATGTATGCAGATGAGGGCATGACTGTACGCAACCACAGGACGTGCTCTCATATGCTGATAAGCACATCAGCTGCTGAGAGGCAGGCCACGCTGAGATCTGAGAAATACTCCGTCCTCGTGCCGTCCAGAAAGATGCTGCACTTATTCCATGATGTTGAAGATAATCGAATTAGGTCAGGGTTGTGACGGCTTAAAGACATGCTGAGTGGCGTGTAAAGCGAAAGTTCAACTTCATTTGCCCCACTTTACCCCAAACCCAGTCAAGCGAGACATGATTGCTATGCAAAGCTTACTTCCTTGGTTTTGGGAGCTGAAGATCCTACACCACCTAAACCATCTCACACTAAGTCCAGCTGCCTAAGGAGCCAAGCTCTTATGCCTCCCCAGAGATGTGTTTTCATCCAATAAGATATTCTTAGAAGTATCATTTCAGATCTTCACCTGATACCTTTGAACCCACAAAAATCCTGCTGTCATCATCAAGATACATCATTAGTGGGCCTTCAGTTGCTGCAAAGAAAAACACAAACACATTGCTGGACAATATGAGAACTGGCGTGAGATTCTCTGAAAAGGCTCTGAACTTTAGTGAGACGATCCTGGGTTTGATTCCTAAGCAGGGCAACATGGAGTTTGCATGTTCTCTGTATGTCCTTGTGGGTTCTTCTATGAGTGTTTTGGTTCTTCTTCAGTTTCGATTCTACTGAAAATGCCCCTCGAGGTGCGAGTGTGTGTTTGTCTGTTTGTCTGCCTTTTAAGGCGAAGAATTTGAGCCCCCCAAAAACTTTTGAAGTGAAAGTGACTACTTTGTCATGGTGAAACACGGAACAGCACACAGTGAGACACTCTGTTTTTCATCCACACATAATGTGCAGCAGGGGGAGTGATTTAAAGCGTCCGGGGAGCAGCGATGATGACGGTACTTTGATCAGGGTTACCTCAGGGATTCAAACTCATGACCTTCCAAACCTGGGGCCAACTCCCTAACCATTAGGCCACCACTGCCACTTCAGAGCCTTCAGGTTTTCCTTCAGATCCAGAGGCAAATTAAGTTACAAGGCAGGTTGCAAAGGCTTCCATTAAAGATATGAACTTCAGACGTTCTCGCAAGAGCTTTCGTCTACTAGGAATGCATGAACCAGTGTTTATTTGTGTCAGTTCCCGAGCCCAGATAAATGGATCATTTGGTGTAAAACAAAAATCGTAAAAGATGGAGAAAAAAAAAAAAAACGATGCCTGTTTGTTCCATAAAAATGTAATGAAATGGTAGAATTTGCAGTTTCCTTAACGCTTCTTACCTTGTTCCTATTGGCTATGAGTCAGGGTGGTCAATTTGGGGATCAGTATCATTATTGCGATCAATTATGCTGAAAAATGCCTTTTCTGTTTACTGTTTATTTAAATCAAATGTGGCCACTAAGGGCTTTAAATGTTCAAAGTTTTTTGAAATTGCCTTGAGGTATCATGATGTCGTGTTATTGCCGTATAGCGAGATATATGAGCAGATAAAAGATGATGAGATTTTAACCGGTGATATTTGACCTTTTTATTAGAAATGTGTATATAAATATCATTTCATTAAAATTAGGTTGTGGTGCCGGCTGTTATTTGCTTAAGGATATCAGTACTGGTTCCTACAGTTCCCATGTCAGCATGTTTTCTTTTTTAACCAGTTATTAGTGTGAAGGGTTTAAAGCAAATGAAAAGGCGTCTGTAATAAGGAAGCCATCTCTGCAGGGCTGTTGCAGTTCTCAGACGTCGGTGTAGACATAAAGCCAGTTAAACTCACCTCTTCTGCTGTAATTCAATAAATCTTGGGTGGGAATCTGCTATTTTGCAGGTAAGTGCTCTTTGATCAGCCACCCCCAGTGAAGGTAATTGGTTTTAAACCTGTGTGTGGATGGTCCTGTGATGTGCTTGGCCAAATGACAGTTGGGTGTGGCAGACCTGCTGTTAGTTTTTGGAGCTTCTTTGCTCAGCTCCCCTCATTTAAGGTTGTTAATCAATTCTTCTACTCAACAGATTGCAGTATTGTGCTGCATTACCAACCATTAATAAAAGCAATCATATATCATATATACCATATGCATATATATACCATAACCATACCAGTCCAGTTCAGGATGAGGGGAATATATGCACTTTTCTAGCTTTCCGGTCTAGTTGCATACATGCTCTACTGTTTTGTCTTATTTATGGCCATTTTTGCATAGTTGACGACTATGTCAATGAAACGTTTTGGACATGGACTGCAGAGTTTACCCAAAATCGGCTGAGAAATTTCCCCCGTGGCAAAGGAATCTAAAGTGAAAGTGACTATCGGGCACTGTTAAACAGCACACAGTGCACCACATCAAATTACTCCTCTGCATTTGACCCACGCACACCTAAGTGGAGCCGTAAATCCAGCACCCAGGGAGCAGTGCTCTTGCTCAAGGGAACCTCAGGGGAACCTACTGGTCTTGGATTCAAACCCACAATCTTACAGTTATGGGCCCTAGTCCCTACGCATGATGCCACCGCTGCCTCATTTGCCCCCAAAATAGCTGTGAAATGTCCTCTTGTCGATTGAGAAACTGGCCAGACACTTTCCCTACTGTCAGAGGAGTTTGTCGCCTTGCCAACCAAAAAACGCCCACCAAAGAGCACCGTCTCCTCGCCGGTCGAGGAATTGAGAAACTTTTTAGGTGGCTGAGGAGTTTGTCCCTGGGCTGACTGACAAACCATTCAGCAAAGTCCAGCCACTTGTGACACCTGTGTCCAGGCCAAGACTTTTTCTCCATGGTGATGGAGTTTTGTCAACACTTTCTACCTCCAAACGGTGGTGGTCTAGTGGTAGGATACTCACCTATGGACCAAGAGGTTGCAGGTTTGGACCCCACTTCCAGAACTACCACTACTGGGAGTCACAAGTTGCTCCAGGGGGACTGTCGCTGTAGTAAGGAATTGTAAAGCGATTTGTGTGTTCGATTTGCTGATTATGTGCTTCGTGTATAAGTACTGTAGTAAAACGTCCTTGTCTTTGAAGAAGGAGCACTTGAATCTAACCAACGTAAAGCTCTTCCATGCATCCTCTTTGTCTGAAGATCAAAAGATGAATATCCTGGACAGAGTTAAGCCCAGAACCAAAATAAGTCTTCAAGACGCCAATCTTCATAAAACGAAGGATTTTTCTGCCACAATCAAATACATTAACCATGAGAACTTATTACGGCACGCTGGAATTTCAGTACAGGAAATATTTCAGAAGAATGTTTCTGCACCGTCGGGCACATCTTCAAGGCTACTCCACACACCAATCCGCCCCCGACATCTCCTTTAAATGGCAAGGGCTGTCACGACTTGAACATGTTGACTATGTGGTTGTGGATGTGAAGCGCAGAAAGTCATTGGAAGTGAATTACCACCTTCCTACCGAGGCCTTCATCCCAAATATCCACAAACAGTCATCAGGCTGCCAGATGACTATGTACTGCATATCATTAATGGGGCTGTTTTAAGGCCATTACTGCAGCGACTTTAACAATAATGCTTTTGGCTCAGCCTCCTGAGATAGGTGACCTAACTGCACAAGTCTCTGGAGCTCAGAAAGTCCGCTGCCTCATTTGTCAAAGCTGACCCTGAAAAAGTCCACCGTTTCGTCATTCATCTTCACTACCTTTGCGCCTATTTTTAAAGGCACGCCCATGAGTTTCAAAGAGAAGGAACAGGAGGAAGTGGAACAAAAACTAGTTTACGCCCAAGGCGTGAGACTGATTTAGATGAGGATCACGAGTTCGCACCATAAGAAAACAGGGGGACCTGAAGACTGCAGGTTGGTCACGCAGCCTTTAGAGGGCCAGAGATGTTCCCCTAGTGTTTTTAAATAAAGCAATTTGATAGAATAAGTGAACTAGTATCAAACCCTCCATACAAACAGCAAAAAAGCTACAAGAAGAACCTGTTTTGGTGGCAAGAACAGCGCATTTACATCCCTTCATCCTAAAGCGCTTCAGCCCCCATCAATCACCCTGAAGAGTTTTACCCCAGACTGAGGTCATTCACACAAACGGTCCTTTAGGCGCTTGAATTAAAACTGCTTAACTAAGATAAAAAGAGAAGATGGGACACAATTCCACTTTATTGTGGTGAATTACGACACGATACGTTGAAAGTGAAGTGAAAGTGACTATGTGTCATCGTGAACAGCACAGCACTCAGTGAACCACAGCAAAAACGCAGCCATGTCCAGCACCAGGGAGCAGTGATGGGAACGGTACCTTGCTCGGCAACCTACTGCTCTGGGATTCAAACCCACGAGCGTCCGATCCAGGGGCCTAGCCCATAAATCGCTGAGCCACTGCTGCCCCAAAGAAACGATTGTCGAAACCCGTTTTTGCTCAGTGCAACTTTCTCCAAACCGTACAACATAGCTGGTCTCCCTACCATCCTGTGAACCTTTCCTTTCACTCTTGCTAGAACCCGTCTGCCCCAGATCACTCCTGCCACTCTTCTCTGCCCATTCCAACCTGCCTGCACTCCTTTCTTCACCTCTCTTCCACACTCGCTGTTGCTCTGGGCCTTTGAACCCAAGGATTGGCTTGTTGCTCTAAATGCGGTCGGTGTCATTTTCTTCCTCAAGTTTGGATGCAAGTGTGTGAGTGTGTGTCTGTCCTGCGATGGACTAGTGACTTGTCCAAGATGCGTCAGCTCCCTCTACAATACTGGTTAGAATAAGACGAATGGATGTTTGGATGGAACACAGGGTTAAGTGGAACAAGAACTAGTTTACAGCCTGTGCTTGCGACTATTTTAAAAGAGGCTCATGAGTTCTCGCAAAAAAAGAGTCATAAAGTTGGTCATAAACCATTAAAGGGCTAACGTTGTTGCAAGGTTGTTTGTTTGACCTCTGAAGATCTGTCTCAGGGAAAGGTTCCAGCCTATTCCACAACCCTGGATAGGATAAGTGTCTCGGTTAATGGACGTCTGAGCATGCGGTAATGATCTTTTTGGTTAAATTCTTTTTTTTTTTTTCATTTATTGCTACCTCGCTGGCTTCCCGTGAAACCACAGCAGATGAATCCTCCATGATCAGCTTCCCCACCACAAAGGAAAAGTGATATTCTCACCGTTAGCTTTAACATCGCAATGTAACACTCACACCGTCTGGAGAAGCACAGTAATTATGTGAAAACTGCTCCTTTAAGCGACCCCGAGTGTATAGTTACCTTGATAACCTGCTGTTTTATAACCTTGAATGGGCTGAAATCAGCTCATCGGTGCTTAATATCTCATAACTCAGTGAAATCCTTAAAGTTTTACACCCACGCCCAATAGGTTAAATGAAGACGAAAACAACGGCACATAATTGTTCCACTTTGTCGACTTATTAGGTTTAAGTGGGTCACCTTGAAAGGCCACCGGTTCTCGCATTTGCATAATTCAGAGAGTAAAGACGGCGTGCGGTGGGAAGTGTGGCGTGATCAGGGAGCTCGGGCTGTACTTTAGCTGCAGACCGCTTCCAAAAGCAGGTTCAAAACCCTTTTCATTAACAACCTTGCGTTATCGCCTTAATTAAAATTCCATTCGAATGACGTCGTCCCTTCTTTTTGTGATTCTTAAAGGTCTCCGGGCAATCTCAATTTTCTTTCGGGGCACGGGGACACTTATTCCAGGCTATGCAAATGCACCCATTGCTGATAGAAATTAGGCCGGTGGTATCTAACGCTGGCGAGCCTCTATTCGGCGCCCATTATTCGGAAATACAGTTTACCTGCACTCCGTCCTCTAAGCCTGGAATTTAAAGTAATCCGTTTCGAAAGTTTAAGCTAATCACACTTTTAAAAAAACCACACAAAGACACTCTAAGAGGAGAAAGCTGAGCCGTGGAGAGGCCTTTGAATTTTAACGATTTGCCTTTGAACAATTACCGTTCTTTTCCTTGTCCGTGGGGTGTTCATTCATAATACAAGTGATTTTTTTTTTTTTTTTTATACATGAACGCGCAACATTTAAAAGAGAAAGATATTTAATTCATGTCAGCCTCTTGCTTTCCCTGTCCTTCAGCGCACTTCACTGCTTTGGTTATTGTAGGAAACATGGCGGAGTGTGTTCTAATGTGATTGTGTTCTGTGTATAAGCGCGCCGCATGCATCCACTCGTGGCGGTTTACCAGGGCTGAGTGGCTCGGCGAGAGACCTTAAATTCATTCTGCAGTCGCGTAAAAGCAAAGCCGTGTGCTCGACAGACGTAGCTCTGTTCTAAAAGGCCACACGTCGAGACTGGAGCGGAACAAATATCCTTAAAACCCCCGACCTCCTGGGTGGGTGAAAAACATGCTATCAGAATACTTTACAATGCACGATATGCGTCGTAGTATTTCATTTCATCAACAGAGTAGTCCCATTAAAAAAAACGATCAAAAATTTGGGATGCTAAACTGGTAAACTGGTATTTTTCGTATATCTGCTGATGCCCGTGCAAGGAGCGGAAACTGGATTAGATGCATAACAAATATAATATCAGCTTAAAAGTGACTAATTTTTCATCGAGAGACAGCACCGCACACAGTGAGACACTTCCTCTGCAATTCACAGCAGAGGGCAGTTGTTTAAAGCGCCCGGGGAGCAGTGATGGGGGCGGTACCTTGCTCAAGGGTACCTCAGGGCAACCTACTGGTCTGGGATTTGAACCCTCGGCCTTCCTGGGATCTGGTTCCTAAACACTAGGCCACCGCTGCCCCACCGAGGTATCGTTACAGAAATAAATACTGGTCCTAAATATATCTAGATATATTTATAGAAAATAATCACGTTTAATCATCAAAATGCTGATGACAAAAAGTATTTGCGCTCCAAAGAAAGGGAACATTTTTTCCTGCTAATTTTGAGTTTTTCAAATAAAAAAATAAAATATGAAATGTGCCATATGTTATGCTCATTAATATAACATTTTATTCAGGGTGCCTAAACCTTTGCATATGATTGGACCCAGTTGCTTAGTGCTCGTGTGAGGTCTGAGATTTGGTTTATTTTAGAGAAACTTGCTCTAGATTCTACACAACGTTAACCTCATATTGCTTTAAAGTGGTGGGAAATAAGGGGCAGCGGTGGTCTAGTGGTAAGGGAGTTGCCCCGGATCGGAAGAGGTACACTTGAGCAAGGTACTGTCCCTGTCACTGCTCCCCGGGTGCTTTTAATAGCTGCCCCCTGCTGCACGTGTGTGAATGGGTTGTGGCCTAGTGGTTAGGGAGTCGGCCACAGGATCGGAAGATTGTGGGTTCAAACCCCTCACCAGTAGGTTGCCCTGAGGTACCCTTCAGCATGGTACCATCCCCGACACTGCTCCCCGGGTGCTTTCATAGCTGAAACGGTGTGTGTTTGTGCATGGGTTAAAGGCAGAGGTCCAATTTCGTTGTGGTTAACTGTGTGCTGTGCTGTGACCTCGCAATGACACGAATAGTCACTTTCACTTTCAAACAGAAGCGATGTCTGGGGTCAAGTTCCCAGTACCAAAAAAATGGCAACTTTACTTCCCAAAGGTAGTAAATCTGCACGTCTCTGATTGGTTTTTGGCGGTAAAACAATGAGATGTCTCTAAAAAAAGAGTTCTAACTTTGAGTAACTCTTTACCATCCAAGTCCAAATCTTCACAAATGTTCATAAAACAACATCTATTTTTATATTAAGCTTTCCAAGCTGTTGTGAAACACCATCTTTCCCTCTTAATCATTTAACTATGAAGATTTGATAATAAAAATCTTTAGATTCTGTCAATATTTGCACAGGAAAGTGTAGCGATTCATCGAGATACGATCAAACGCAGCCATTCTGTCCTCCTCTAACTGTCCTTCCTTCCCGTCCTCATCCAGATTCCTTGATTCTTTAGAGAGGAGCACTTTTTACGTCCCTTTTTTAGACCCAGTTCAGACAGAGGCATTTGTTTGGTGTTCTAATGGGGCAGGCAGCACAAATTATTACAGTAAAGCGCACGGCCTGTACAGCATGATGCAACCTGGTATCAATGCGTCACCTCTGAAGTTAGGAGCCGTGAAACTGTACTGCCTCTGTGCTGTAACAGTGCAGTTTGCAAAGTACTTCCAAAAGCATCAAACGGGGCACAAGAGACTCACACGGCAGCCAAAAAAACATATGCCTTGTTCTGTGTCCCTAACAGATGCAGCTACCTGCCTTAAATTAGTGAGGCATGCCTTCCACTAAAGACCGCCCTGTGCTCCGAGCATGGCTTACGTAAGATTATAGGAGCTCGACTGAATTATGGAAAGCTTTAAGCAAGTGGACCCAACATCTGATTACATCCTCCAATGGATCCTTCCTTACATAAGGCTGCAGGGAAATGTGGCAAAGTGTCCATAAACTTATGGCTTTGGGACTATAACAAACAGGGGCGCTGAGTGGAACAGCATAAGAGATATAACAACCCACAGAAAATGCTGAGCTGATGCTATGTTTAAAACATTAAGTGGTTCTTGCTGAGGTTCATTTAGCATTTTGGAGCAAACTGTTCCTTAAAATCACACACATTGGAATTAAAACGCTGCACTGATTGGCTATAACGGCAAACATTGGCCAGCCTTGATCCACGATGATCAAGCCACAGGTCCCAGTTCAGCCTCTTGGAGCATCAAGCTCAGCCCAACTTGATCTTCTGCTTCTTGAAGGCTCATAGACTCCTCAGTCTCATCTCATAAGATATGGAACAAACTTCTCCTGACCGTCAGATCTGCCGGGTGCTGTTCTCAAACGATTGAAAACCCACCACTTCGCTTGGTCGCTTGGAAGACATATTTGCACCCTGTTCAATGGGATTCGATAAGAAATCACAGGAAAAAAAATTAACACTGTAAAAAGACGACTAGACTGAGGGGGCCATCCTGGCTGCATCCCAGTGCATCGCTCAGCCCAAAAAAACGTCCCGCGGCAACTTGAAAATGTGTATTTGATTAATTTAATACAAACTCTAATTATCACTGTCACTATTGTAAATTCCAAAAATCAAAAGTCGAAACCATAACAGTGGCTGGAGAGCAGTTTCTCCCATTTCATTCCAACGTAGCACTCTGAGTCCCCATCTCACAGAAAAACTAATTTTCCACCATTTTTAAAACGAAAGAGGCTGGTGCAGGACGTTTACATTGACACTGACAATGCAAAGATATTGCCATATTAAATGAACTGTTGTTGTGATGTCACAAAAATCAACATTTCAATATATCACCCCACATCGGATATAAATGTATATCTGTTCAGTCTACAGCAATTTACTGCTAGTGTTTAGGGACTGGGCTCCAGGAATCGAAAGGTCGTGAGTTTGAAACCCAGACCAGTAGGCAGCCCTGAAGTACCCTTGAGCAAGGTACCATTCCCATCACTGCTCCCCAGGCGCTTAAAATAGCTGCCCCCTGCTGCATGTGCGTGGGTTAAATGCAGAGGAAGCACTGTGCTGTGTTTTGCAATTAGTCACTTTCACTTCACTTTCAAACCCAAAAGTGGATTTTTATTTGTATCGACTTTTAGGTCGTGAATGGAAAAAAGAAAAAAAATCAGCAAATCAGAAAAAAGATCATTGACACACATCAGGCAGAGAAAAAGAACAAAAACCACCTTCTTTTAATTCTCAGGGATTAAAAGATGATTCAAATGAATTATGGTTCATAAAACCGTGAAAAGGAGAAGTTTAACGTTCAGAAAGAGGTGCGGAATTCCCGTGAGTTAATAAGACATGGATTATTTTGCATGCTGTCCTAGGCAGTTAATGAGGAATCGGTTGAAATGAAAGGACGACGGGATCACTGCATCGGAGCCTGTGCAAGAAGGCGGCGCTCTAAGCTGGACTGCTGCATTCAGACTGCTGGGGCATATTTCTGCTGCAGGATCCAGCCTGCAGATGACTGAGGAGGCCAGCGCTCTCCATGATGGTCTGCAGTAAAACACACGGCTCCTGATTTACAGCCCGAACCACACAGGACTGTACCCTACTTACATAATAATGGAATCTGCACCGAGATGCTGCTGCGGGACGCCGTTTTTGTGAACAGCATTTTTCCCAAACAAAGAGGATGTAATTTAAAGCCCTTATCAGCAAATGCTGCAACAGAGGCTTTGAAATAAAAACAATGAGAACACCCACATGGCGTTAAACACTGTGACACTTCTCTTTGTTGATTTAAAGGTTGATAAATGACACCGCTTTCGTCCGAGCACATACATTCTCACCCAGTAATATAAGACCATTCTGATTGTTTTTCCCATTTCTGCATCATTAACACATAATCGTGTCATTTGGATTGGTTTAAATAATATGATTATCTGGATTCATCTGCTCCTGTTCCTTCACTGCTTCAAGTCTTAAGTGAGATGCTTTGTTCTGCTTGAAGGTTCAGACGTAGATCACTGTGTGGATTAACCGACACAAAACTATCAAACTGCTCAGGTACAGAGACTGGACTGAACATGAGAGACAACAACACTGTCCTTCAGGAAGATCTGGAGAACTTCTCAGGTACAGAGACTGGACTGAAAATGAGAGACAACAACACTGTCCTTCAGGAAGATCTGGAGAACTGCTCAGGTACAGAGACTGGACTGAAAATGAGAGACAACAACACTGTCCTTCAGGAGGAAGAACTGTTCCTCAACTATACATTAAAAATACAAGCAAGTCTTTTGAAAGAATAATGTGAAGAAATAAAGAGCAGATTACACTAGCTTCATATATTCACCCGAGATCGCATAGCGATGGGAGAGATTCATGTATTTTTGCTGTTTTTCTTCAAATTTGATGTAAAAAAAAAAAAAAAAAAAAAGTCAAGTAACTTGGTAAATGAACTTTGATGCTTGGAGCTGTGTAGTCTCATGGGGTCAGATGTCATCTCATGACAAGAATACACATCTGGGGGGCAATTTGTTAAACTGTTGGGGCTGCATCGGAGTGAAACATGCAGAAAACAAGCTAGCAGAATATCTTAGCTCTGGCTGAAAGACCCTGTGGAAATGCTGGCCATACGCTTCTGACAGGGGCAAGTCTATACGGGCGAGTGGGGTCAACGACTTACAGCGTGCCTACTACACAATCAAACAAAATAGATTCATGTATTAGGCAAATACTACCATTGTATGTTACATTTAGACCTTAAAAAGATCTAAAAATGAGTTCATGTTAAACACTGCTGACCTGTGGAGCGTTGGGAGCTGTAGTACACCCTTTCCTACTGATGCGGAAGAACAGATAATGATGTAATTTTAAAAAAAGGCTTTAATCAGTGCAGGTGAAAAGACCTGGGCTCTAAACTGCACCGAGAGCATGAATGTAAAAAGTAGTTCTTTGAAGGACATTTCTACCAGCCTCAGTGAACTGAGTCTCACACCATATTAATATAATTTAAAGACTCTTAAAGCCTCGAACTTCAAATCCAATAAAAACAATCCACTGAAAATAATGAACGTTAAGTTCACTGCTTCACTTTGCGTCTCTGCTAGTCCTCCTGTCGCGGCCATCGCACTCAATACACCTTTTCTCCACCGGCTACTCTCCCATTCTTCTCTCTCACGTCTCCTTCCGTCTGTCATGCACCGATGGACACAAAGAGTCAGGTCTTTTCTGTGGATTTGTCCATTTAGGCACTGCTAGCAGTAATTTTAGTACCTTGCTACTTCCCACCCTTGCAGCCAATCAGAGCGCACCCACTACTTCAGCCTAAACTACAGAAAAGCTGCTGCCTAAGCACTCTCACCAGTGAGAAGATCTCCCCAGTGAGGTTTAACCCCTCTGAGCTTACATGTGGTGGATAGCAACGAACTATCAAACGGCATATTGCCCCGTCGCAATGTCTCTGAGAGTCTGCATGAGGGACTTGTGCAACTACAATAACAGATAAGTAACAAACTTCAGCATTTTTGCACAGAGCCCAGCAGATGTAGTCTATTGCTCCACTCATGGTTGTATTTGCAGAGATATTGCACCAGGACCCATGCAATGCTGGGCAGAAGTCTTAACCCACCCTTCATTTCTTCCCATTTTGCTTACAAAAAAAAACAGACTGTCTTTTATTTTTCATTTTTGTGGAATTGTTCTCCAGATCTTCCTGAAGGACAGTGTTGTTGTCTCTCATTTTCAGTCCAGTCTCTGTACCTGAGCAGTTTGATAGTTCTGTGTTGGTTAATCCACACAGTGATCTACGTCTGAACCTTCAAGCAGAACAAAGCGTCTAACCTAGGACATGAAGCAGTTGAGAAACAGGTGCAGATGATTCCAGATAATCAGGTGGTTAGTTTACTGCTGAATGCTCAGTGGTTGAAACCTTTTATTCTAGGAAAAACTCAATTTTGTAAAATAAAAGTTTTTTGTTTGTACACTTTAAAAGTCCATATCATCCATATTGTCCCAGCCGGATCCCACTCATGGCCACGCTCCCATGCCCCGGATTACTGACTCAAGAGTTTTATCGCACCCATCACTCCCTTTACCAGTCTCACCTAATCCCCCACACCTGCCCGACTGCCAAATTAAAAGTCACCAAGCCGACTCGGACTCGTCTGTTCTTTGTTTGGCTTCAAAAGTGTCTTTTGGTTCTCGTTTTAGATTAAACAAGACTACCTCTGCCTTGCTGTACACTTTCACCTCCATTCCCTTTATTCACACATGTACCAGAATGACAGCCTATCAGAAAAAGCAACTAATTATCTAAATACTTATGTGAAAATATCTTATGAAGTATGAAGCCATAAAAATACTTAGACGGCAATTAAAAAGCAAGAGAAATGCAGGATATGAGCACTTTAAAGCTAAATAGAGAACTTCTTCTACCAATCCTAACCTTGGCATGCATTATAGTCTTCTACATGTATTTTTCTCTGGCAAACAACAGAGGAAGCAGCTGAATGTGTGACAATACACCCGTCAATAACAACATGAGCACAGAAACTATTAGGACAGGCAGCAGAAAGGGTACACAATGAATCCTCTGAGAAGTGCAGTGATACACAGTCATAGCAATATTACTTCTCTCCATTCAACAGCCAAACACACAGATAAAAATCTCCATGAGCCTCAAAAGTTGGAATAAACACACCACGCAGCGGCTTAGAGAATCCGACTCACAGCTCTGAGATTAGGGTGACTCAAATACACAAGTTAGACTGAAGATGAGCAGATTTAAATGCCTGTTTCGCATTAATAAGATCAATAACATCCATCCTTTTATTACCAGAAACTTAAAACTGTGTTGAAGGTTTACAGGATGGCAGTGAAACCAGCTATGTTAAACGGGTTGGAGAAGATGGCGCTGATGATAAAACAGGAGGTGGAGAAGAAGGTGTCCAATTCTGAGGTTTTCTTTGGGCGTGACGAGGATGGACAGAATTAGAAATGAGTATATTAGAGGGACAGATCAGGTGGGACGTTTGCAGACAAAGTTAGAGAAGGTTACGTTGGTTTGGTGGTGTAAAGAGAGACGAGGAGTTATTGGGAGAAGGTTGTTGAGGATGGAGCTGCAGGAAAGAGGAAAGAGGAAGGACAAAGAGGTTTATGGACGTGGTGAGAGAGGACATGCAGGGAGACGGTGTGAATTTAATTTTATGGCACACAATTGCCAAAGAGTGCAGTTTTCTTTTCGGAGCTCTTTTTAACGACGTAGGGAATCACTCTGCGCAAAAGGCTTCCAGGATCTGAACTTCTCAGCGTCTCAGTTAACATTATTATGTCTTGCTGAGATATCGCTTGACATTTCCCTCAAACAAATAGCCTGACATGCAGATGCGGCATTCTGTCATGCAAACAGTCCCCTGACAGGGTGCATAGACTTTTATCCGCTGAGAAATTTCCCAGAATGCAGCTTGTGTAAAATGAGTTAAATGACTGTATTGTACACAGACCTGCGCTGACCACTACAGACCCTCTGATTTGAAAACTTGCGGGATAAATATCAATAAAATATTATTAGATAAATAATTATTGAATCACATTATCAGATTGTGAAACCGCATCCTGTCATTGTAAATGGGAAGAGGGGCTCGTGAAATATGCCCTTCCATGTTTTCTTCTAAATTGTAAGCGGTGCAAATAATGGGGCTTATTATTGGAGTCCAGGCAAATGGAATATCCAAAAGCAAACCAAATCTGTGTATTATTACATTCTTTTGTGAGTATGGATGGATGGATGGGTGGATGGATGGACTGAATGATCAAAATGAGATAAATACTGTTTGCAGTTAATGGTGAGAAAAAACCTCTAAAGTTCTAAATCTAAAAAAACCTTCATAATGAGTGAAATCAAATAAAACTAGTAATCCTTTTTTTAATATATTTTCCACAAGAATAACAGCTAATGAATATTAACATTAGAATTAAAATGATTTTATGTTTTTATTTTCAGATTTTTATCCAAGAATAACTTACTGAATGCACTTAAGAACTGACTGAAGGTGGTACGCAGCATAAAATAAAAGTCCAATAAAATGCATTTTTGTTTTACTTCTAATTTGAATATTTTTCCAAAGTTTAACATTTACAAGACAACAATTTCATTCCTTTATTTATCTTTACACTGGGTGGCTATTCACTTTATGGTCAACCAATCAGAGCATGTGACTGAACTGTCCCTTTAAGAAGCAACTCCGGGGACATCAACGCCGTCCCACAGCCATCCACAATCTCCAAACACACTCGTCCTGAAAGCCAGGACGCTCGTTCTCCTCCAGAAGAGCACTTCATCATTTAAGAGTTCATCATCAGACTCCCAGGACAGAAAGAGAATGAAAAACTGAAGTGCTCTTTCTTCTTAAAAGGGGTGAAGAGGGGACGAGGGTCAACACAATAACAAGTCTATGTGCTGTTATATTCATGAAAAAGAGAAAAAGGAAGCGTCTGGCTCGTTTGGACTTCACTGATGAACCCTGGAGATGTCGTGAACATCACTTTAATTCATCAGTTGGACACAAATGTCTATTTAAAGCAGAGGAAGATCAGAGAAAACTTATAACCAACCAATATGTTGATCTGTCAGGATGGAATGAATCAAATATTTTTATGACAACAAAATAAGTTTAAGAAGCGTATAACTAAATAATCCAGCACTGGAAGCTGCTGGAGAATTAACTGACAGAAAGTTTCATTGAAATATAAGAAATATCTGATATTTGAGCTCTTCTTCTTCTTCTTCTTCTTCTTCTTCTTTCGGCTGCTCCCGTTTAGGAGTCGCCACAGCGGATCATCCTTTCCATTTCATCGTGTCTTCTGCATCTTCCTCCTTCAAACCGACCACCTACATGTCCTCTCTCAGCACATCCATAAACCTCCTCTTTCTTCCTCTTCCTGTCTTCCTCTTATCTTTCCTGGCAGCTCCATCTTCAACATCCTTCTCTCAGTCTCCTCTGAACATCTTTCTTCTCCTAATCATCTCACGTGAGCTGTCTTTTATATGTTAATTTCTAATGCTGTCCATCCTCATCACACCCAACGAAAAATCTCAGCATCTTTAACTCTTTTGACTCTCCGCCTTCTGTGTTTTCATCAGTGCCACCATCTCCAACTCGTACAACATAGCTGGTCTCACTACTGCCCTGTAAACCTTCCCTTTTACTCTAGCTGGTACCCGTCTGTCACAAATCACTCCAGCCACTCTTCTCCACCTGTTCTAACCTGCCTGCACTCTCTTCTTCGCCTCTCTTCCACACTTGCCATTACTCTGAACTGTTGATTTTTAGTCCCTAGCACTGGATCAGGGCTGTCCAGATGACATGATTACAAGAAATTTAACATTTCTGATTTATCAAAACAGAGAACACTTTTGACTGTATAAGGAATCTGCAGATCATTAGAAGCCATGCTTTAAACATCCTCCACAAGTGCAACAAACCTCTTTTCTGAACTTCACTGAGAGAGAGGACACCTACACCAGCAGGATCTGAAAGGGTGAAATTTTATTCATTGCAAACTTTAACTTACCTTACATTATCCAACGAAGACAAGTAACTGGGGAAGACTAAAACTAGCATTTCATTTCATTCATTCATTTTTTTTCATTCACTAGCGGTTAGGGAGTCGGCCCCAGGATCAGAAGAATGTGGGTTTGAACCCCAGGTTGCCCTGAGGTACCCTTGAGCAAGTTACTGTCCCCGTCACTGCTCCCTAGGCGCTTTCACTAGCTGGCCCCCTGCTGCACGTGTTTGTGTGTGGGTAAAATGCAGAGGTGTAATTTGCCGTGTACTCACAATGACAAGAATGGTCACTTTCACTTCACTTTCACTTCAAGTGTTCCATATCCATGGTAACGGTGTGCTGTTTTCTCTACCCAGCATGTTTTACCCACCATTCATCACACCGTTGTTGGGAATACCTCTTACTGACGTCAATAAATGTAGATTATTAGATTATGTTTGGTTTCCATAACATTGTCCCAGCTATCTGGCAACTTTTCAAACAGCCTGTCCCAAATAATCCATCCTGAAGAGTTTGACGTACCTTCAAGGTCCATCCTCAGAAATCATAGCAGCTCCACCACTCATTTACAGACATCAATGGCTGAGATGTAACTGGAGTCATTCAGAGAGGTTTGATGATCTTCTAATGCCAGCATTGTACACAGTGGAAGTGAATGGAACCGGACATCTGATGAGCTCAATAACTAGTAAGGTATGGACGATCTGGGAAAGCCCAGAAGGTGTATGTAGATTCAGTGGCTACAGAGCATCAATGAGCTTCTCTGTTAACCATTTTCCATCCAACTTCTCTGAAAGACATCTCAGCCATTGAATTTTGCAACCATTTGGGGAAAAAACTAGTAAATTCCTCTTTAACAACTTGAACTAACACATTATAGTGAGAACTGTTATATTGACAAAGCTCTGGCCAACGGTGTAAATCCATACATATCATTAAAAACAAACGTCCCGATTATGTCCATACTTTATATAGCACTGACTAATGGACTGGCGTGAATACATTATTGATATTTCTTTCAAAGCGTCCAGCTCCAGTGACTGAAAGAAGAGGCTTGGTGGGAAAAACCCTGAAAGAATCTGGTTTTACATTTTTCCATTTGCAACTGAAATTAAATTCAAAGAAAACATTGATGATCATGGTCTGCGCAGTGATGTTTTGTGTTTGCCTGGAATGATACGAGCCATTGGGTTGATGAGTTTACCGGCATGCTTCCAATACACTCTAGACGAAAGGTTTTGTAAAGTATTTTAATACATTTCATCATTTTTATAGGGACAGAAAGAAGAATGAAAGCCTATTGGATAAGTAATGGCTCTGAGGGTCTTCCTCATAGTGCTGTGCTCCACTAGAATACGTGTCCTAAGTCCATCATGCAGAGATTTGTGTTATGTCAATCTGTCACTGGGTCTTCACCAGTACCTGCCCGTGTGCGTGGCCGAGCATTGACCTGGTTACGTGGGAGGTGACGGCTCGGCTATAAAACGCACGACAACCATGATGCATGGCTGGGTTAAATGAGACCGAGGGCTTCTATACTGGGACCAAATGAAGCACAACCTGTCTGCTCAGCCTGCTATTAATTACCGCTGACGTGTTGTTCTTCCCCACCCTGGGTCAGACTCATGTAAACCGACAGAAAGACAAAAGCAATGCGCTCCATCAAGTTCACCTCGTCTCCTTTCTGCCTTTGCACCAAACTTAGCCCTCTGAGGACTGATGCTTTGTGGAGGATAGAAAGAAGCCGGCAACGCGGCATTCACAGGTTCAATAAGCGAAGTCTTTCAAGATCTGAAGAAATGTTAAATGGAGATCCCTTGAAAGTGGTTGACATGGCTGATGAGAAATAAAAGCTGAGACAAATGCCATTCCTTTTATTTAAGGCTCCACAGGGTCTCCGCTGCGTTTCCTTTCTTAAATAAAACAATTAGAAGCCCATTTTTGAAAAAAGTGAAATAAGTTCAATGTAGTATGTAAACATTGCCAAATCATACAATCCATTTTGAGCAATGTCCCTCAAGATCAATAAAGTTTTTGGGATTCTGATGCAGATGCAACTTGCCTTTGTGATGTCTTGCCTATTTTTTTACTTGCCTATTTTTCCCATAGCCCTAATATAAGATTGATTGCTTTTTGAATAACATACACTACAAGGCAGCCAATCAGGAAAGAGGATCTATTCATTTTATCATAAATCTAAGGTGTGGGTGTTAAACAGAGCATTCTAAGGAATAAAGAGGAGCCGTAAAATTGAATTATGACTTCTCTATTTTAATGTAAACCCATTCAAACCTCGAGAGCGTGCTACCGAATTGCCGTCTGGGCCTCATAAATGAGGCAATCGATGCAGTTGTCTCATTAATAGGTAAAGACTCCGTCCTTTGCTGGAATAATTTGGCTGCAGGAACTCTTTTTTTCATTGCAAGCGCTTCTAAACAGCAGCATCTCGGAAGGACATGAAGAAAACACTCTGAGACGCCGCAGTGTTTGCTGGCCTGAAACAGTGGATTATATAAACTCAATGCAACTGCAGTGGGCAGTCAAGCAGGAACATTTTCCTAGTGAGGACAATTCAGGTATGCAGTCAGGAGCAGATAAAAGTAGACAACCTGAGTCAATAGAATAGCAGTCTTTCCCCCATCTGTGTTTACACGGCTATTTTTAGTCCCTTGCACCGAATCGGGGCTGTCCAGATTACGTGATTACAAGAAACTCGAATTTATTGATGAAATTTTACATTTCTGATTCATCCAAAGAGAGAACGCTTGTGATTGTATAAGGAATCTACAGATCATTAGAAGCCATGCTTTAAACGTCTTCCACAAGCGCAGCAAACCTCTTTTCTGACCTTCTCTGAGAGAGAGGACACCTACACCAGCAGGATCTCACCAATGTGCTTCTGTTTCTACATATGTTCTGTAAGTTTATGTGAAATGAATGTATGCCTTTGTTTACTGAACAATTTGAAATCACAATTTGAAAGAGTGGAATTTTATGAATTGCCATTTTTAATATATCATACATTATCCAGCGAAGACAAGAAGCTGTAATTGGAGAACATCTTTATAGATATTGGGGAATCGTTGGGAATACCTCCTACCGAGGTCAACAAATCCAGATATGGTTGGTTTCCCAAAACATTATCACAGCTATCTGGCAACTTTTCAGAGCCTCTCCCCAATAATCCACCCTAAAGAGTTTGACATACCTTCAAGGTCCATCATCAGAAGCTGAGGTTCCTAGTCTTTAGAGCAGAAGGTCATGACACCATGTGGAACCATTCTCCAAGTACTCAACAAGTGTCCCAAAATCAGGAGTGCTACTTTTGCTGCTGTACCATGGCAATGGTCAGATCCAAATTTGCTAAATCTTTTTTGAACGCTGTTGATATAAAGTGCTATCTTGGACACTCTCGTTCACTTTAGTAATAAGTATTCAGCACGTCTGCATTTCTGTGAACTTACCTTGTCGGCCATGATCATGGAGGAGCCCCCGTGGATCCCCAGGATGGGTATCAACGTCTGGGAGGAAATAAAATCCAAAATCTGGGCGATAGCTTCCTGGTCGGTGCCGTCCCCGAACACCACCCCGTGGATTTTAGTCCCAGACATGAGGTCGCACACATGAGTGATGATGCTTTTGGGATCCGTCTCGTTGACCAGCAGGGTGACCACATTGACGTCGATGGGGTCGTCCTTGCTCCACAGAGCGCGTATATCTCTGTCTGAAATGTAGCGCGTTCGCCCCAGGATCACTGCAATGTTCAGAATGGGCACTTTCTCCGCCCCATACGAGATGCTCAAAAGGGTAAGGAGTGCTGGAATAGTCAGGAGTACCAACCTGGAAAACTCCATTGTGCTCGACTTCATTCCCTGCAGACGGAGAGAAAGCATTAGTAAAATAAGACATTGTAAAGATTCACAATTATAGGGCCCTCAATAGCAATTACAATAGCAAATAGTATTGGACTAACCTTTAGATCATCAGCGTGAAAACGGACTTTGCTGAGCACAAATCGGGCAAAAAGCCTTTAACTCTTTCAATATAATCCTTTAATTCGATCTCTGGCAAATGCCAGCATGCAGGAATCTTCATAGTAACAAAAAACAACACCTTATATGGAAGTTTAGGGGGCGTGTTGTTAAGGCCAAGCCTTCAGACGTTACACTGAGCTTTGTTGGGCTCCTACACTGCTTAAAATACAATTTTGACCAAAATTGAGTAGCGTTATGAGTAGCGTTTTAAAATCACGCAAAAACTTTTGTTAAAACATTTGTTAAAATAATAGGTTAAAATGAAAAGGATATATTTTATGATATAACTTTAATTGTGCTTGAAAAGAAGCCTGGAGAACTGCGTTCAGACTGAAGAATGGCGGTGGCAGTACCAAATTCTGACTTTAAAGCTGGTTTTGTGTTTTAGACTGGATTTGCATAAACGTTTGCACATGTTGCAATTAATCACTGAACCACTGTTGTCTCATCGCATCTGGACGTATTCTATTATACTGTCCTAATATGGGGAAAACACTTGTGTGCTTCAGCCTGTTACATTTCTTCTCTTACTCTCCAATATCCAAGATTATTGTGGTGCCAAGTCTACTTGCTGATAATAATAGCAGTATCTGCACTCACATGCTTATTTAGCGCACGAAATACACACAGGCAGGGCCCGAGAACGCCTTCAAAGTCAGGCCTTCTGTTTGGTTTGCTGCAGATCTCCTCTTTTATGTCGGTTTCCACATCCCTGCCTCGCGTTAGACCACTACAGTGAGCACAGTTTCTCTTTTTTTCCATCTCATTTTGGAATGTAGGCGATGAATAACTCGAATGAGGCGAATGATGAAGATACCATGTGACACCCAAGTCAAGCAGCAAGCAGAGCAGAAGAGAGCTGCGTCGTCATCATGGCACCGCGAGTCTTCTTGGAGCCATCGGAAGGTCGGGAAGAGGCCCTCAGCTTCTCCAGCTTGGCCCACACGTGTAAGCGAGCAGGTGCATAGTAAAGCAGGACGTATATAATTGCTACCCCCAGCATATGGTTCAGAAACGAGCAAGGCTGACTTCTCAGATAAAACGCAAGGTGTCACTTAAGCACAGATGACACGGGAAGCAGCGGAAAGCATTTCTTTATTTACTCAAGAGTGGCTGCACAGCTGGGTTGGATAAAATGAAAGTCAATGGCGCTGCCATGAAAGTAAAATGCTGTGAGCTGTTCACAACATGTTCCTACAAAGGGCAGCCTGGTATATGAATAATGTTTTAAAGGGAATGCCACTTTGGGAACATTTCCTGCATAGTGCTAGAGGAACTCATAAATCAATCTCTTTATAGTGGCGGTGAATGGAAGTGTCATACACAAATAACCTGTTTTTTTTTCAGAAATCCACTGTTTATACATACTTTCTATGGGGAGTATGTTGCTTTACAACACCCTGCGCACTGTGAATGGATTTGAAGGCCCTGTCTCTGATTGTAGCAGATCTGCAATTCAGCACCCCAGTTTATTTAGCAGGGATTATTACAGGGCTGGATTATGTGGACTTCTGAAAACTGATATTTTCAGGAAAGCATCATGTGGGTCACTACACTTTCCTGGGTTCATTTCACATCCAGCCTTCCTGGAATCGGAAAATCTGTGGACCTCCCTTTCAGTCCTGCATCAGGCGAGTCTGCCATTTTTGAACGAGAGGGGCAATGAAATCATGAAAACACTGCTTCCTGGGGTCTCAATATCTGGCGCCTCCCAACGTGAGGATATTTAGACAGATATTCCCACCCATATTTCACAAATTCCCACAAAATAAGCTTTATGAAAGCACGCCCTCTGTCTGGCTCCTATCATCACCATTGAAAACAGATCTACAAATCTGCCTCTGAATTTCTCCATAAGGGACGCTGCATGGTTTTTAATAGTATATATACTATATATAGTATAGTATTATATATATAGTAGTATCTAGGGATGGTGGCGGTGGTCGAGTGGTAGGATACTTGCCTATGGATCTATGGACCAAGAGGTCACAGGTTCAATCCTACCTCCAGCACTACCACCATTGAGTTCCTGAGCAGAACCCTTAACCCTGAGATGCTCCAGACTGTCCCTGTAATCAGGAAATGGAAGACATTCTGGATAAGAGTGTCTACGAAATGCTATAAATATACATTCTATATACTAAGACCCTGCTTTCATGTTCCTAAGGCTCTTTACATTCATATTTCTTTCTATTTTGTGAGGCTTTACATGCTTCAAATGTCTGGTAGCAAGAAAAGACCTACACATCTGAGTTCATCTAGAAGGGATCATTTCACATCAAACCTTCCTAGAATCGGAAAATCTGTGGAACTCCCTTTCAGTTCTGCATCAGGCGAGTCGTTGCACTTTTCTGCCATTTTTGAAAGAGAGATGGGTGATGAAATTATAGAAACGTTGCTTTCTGACTTGTTTTCTTCAGTAAGATCCATGATCCCCCAGTGTGTGGATGTGGAGGGAGCGTTCAGACACATATTCCTCCTGAAATCTTGCAAATTCCCACAAAATAAGCTTTATAAAACCACGCCACCCTGTCTGGTTCCCATCACCACCAATGGGAAAAGATATCACAAATGTGCACCAGTGAGCTGATCCATTAGAGACCGTTTCAGGACTGGAATCTGTGGAATTCCCATCCAGCTAATTGATATCTTAGGAAAAGCGTCAGGTGAGTCACTTTTCTGCCATGTTTTAAGGAAACAGGGGCCAATGAAATGTGGAAACACTGCTTTCTGACTTTTTCTCTTAACCAAGGTCCGTGCTCTCCCAACGTGACGAGGATGTGAGGATGGGGAGGGAATATTTAGACACGTATTCCATCTGATGGCTCATGAATTCCCACAAAATAAGCTTTATACAAGCGCGCCCCCTGTCGGTGCGTCCCAGAACTTCCATCTGGAACAGCTGGATCCAGCAGCCTGTTTACATTTCAGGACACACTCCATCACATCCAATGTCATGTGGTCTAATCTCCAAAAAAATATTGCTTTTCATGAGTGAAAGGCACTGGGGTGCTCTTTTATGCACATGTTTCAATTATTCCACAGCTGCACCCACAAAAAGTGCTGTCAACATCTGGACAGTGGAGAAGCTTTTTTTTTTTTTTTTTTTTTGGGGGGGGTGGGCAGATGTTTATAAATGTTTAGTTGTGTTTTAAGGCAGGTTCTCTTCAGGTTCTGTACTATTTTTATCCTTTTTAATATATAGGGCACTTTTTTCACAAAGCATAAATGGGGTTTATCACATTTTATAATAATAATTATTATTATTATTATAATTATTTTTATTATTATTGCCATTCTCCAGCTTAATGCAATTCCCGTTCCACCTTAAATAGTGCAGCAACCAACCAATTAAGGTGGAATTTTCCCAAATAGGGCTCCGGTTGATGTTTTTTCCTTATTATTATTATTAATGCATTATATCCCCCTCCAAAAAAAAATCAGCATTCATGTGGGAGGGATTTGGGGGACCTACATTTATAGGGTCCACCTTAAAAAAAAAATCCCACCGAGCCGGAGTTTGGCGTGTAAAGCACAAGTTAAGCGACGTGCCCGGCGCTGTCCGCACTTTGGATGGGATCTGCGGGGAAATGAGGGATGAGGGATGTGTAAAAGGGGGGAGAAGGAGAGGATACTCACAGCATCTCTCTTCCACACGGCTCCGGAGCAGGGCAGGGGGAGAGCATTGCAGCAGGGCTCCCGCACAGACGAGGCTTCTCCACCAAAACGATCCTCCAACTTCAAATTGACTGTAATCCCATCGGCTCTGCTGCAGCTCTCTTATCTCTCTCTTGTCCTCCTCCCTCTCTCAAGCGTTATCCATCCGCTCCGCGACCTCGCATCCCTCCTTCCTGCAGAACTGAGAAAAGGAGAAAAGGTGGATGAGTGAATCTGCAGAAGTGGAAAGAGGGAGGGAGAGAGAGAGAGTGAGAGTGAAAGGAGGGGGAGAGGGAGGGAGGGAGAGATAGAGAGAGAATAAGGAGGGGGTGGGGGGAGAAAGAGGAGGCAGAGAGAGAGTTGGAAAAAGGAGAGAGAGAACGATGAAGAGGAAAGAGAGAGAGAGATAGAAGGAGAAACGGGGGCGAGAGAGAATATAGGAGAGAGAGAGGGACGATAGAAAAGAGGGATAAAGAGCAAAGAGAGAGAGATGGACTGAGAAATAGACAGGGAAGAGAGAAAGAATATAGAAGGAAGAGAGAGTGAGAAAGAGATGGAGGGAGAAATAATATAGAAGAGAGAGAGAGGGACAATAGAAAAGAGATGGATGGAGAAATAGAGAGAAAGAATATAGAAGGAAGAGAGAGAGAGAATATAGGAGAGAGAGCTAGAGAGTGTAAAAAATGAGAGAAAGACAGACAGAAGAGAGATGGAGGGAGAAATAGGGGGGAGAGAGAGAATATAGAAGAGAGAGAGAGGAGCGATAGAAAAGATAGGGATAAAGAGCAAAGAGAGAGATGGACAGAGAAATAGACAGGGAAGAGAGAAAGAATATAGAAGGAAGAGAGAGAGAAAGAGAGATGGAGGGAGAAAGAATATAGAAGAGAGAGAGAGAGAGGAACAATAGAAAAGAGATGGATGGAGAAATACACAGAGAGAAAGAGGAAGAGAAAGAATATAGAAGAGAGAGGGAGAGAAAGAAACAATGGAAGAGAGAGAGGGATGAGATAGAGAGATAGAGATGGACGGCGAAATAGACAGTGAAGAGAGAGAGATGGCGGGCGGAAGACGGAAGGAGAGAGAGGAAGAGAGACCGGGTGAAAGAGTGAGAGAAAGGCAGATGAGAGCAAGCAGGGAGAAAGAAGAGAGAAAGGTAGAGAGGGAGGAAGTCTGAAGGGGGCATCATCCCTAGCTGTAAAAGAATCGTTTCACAACGAGAAAAGGAAAAAGCCCACAACTGGAATTGGATGCTAGGAATAGTGTGTGTGGTTTAGGTGAGGGGTGGCGCCTGGGTTGAGTGTGTAGGAAGCAGGACCTGATGGTTCCTAATTTGGGAATCTCTTGCCATGTTATGAATTCAGACCCTTTAGGCCTGATCCAGGAGAAATAAATGTGCCTTGGCGTTAAAGTTGGATATGATTGGTGCTCGACTGGCTTAAATACGACGTCACTTGTGGCGTCTGCTTCTGCTCAGTTCTGTGGGACGTTTTCAGACAGTCGAAAGCATTTAGAAGACGATGAGGTGGAATAAGAACCTACAGCAGCGTGGAACTGAGCGTACTGGTGGTGGAGCAGCCAGTTTTTTATTGGATTTAGCAAAATGAATAAAGGATCAATTGAAACAGTTTTCTTCATTAAAGTGCATCTAGGAGTCACAGGACACACCCAGTTTTCCAAAATAAGGACACTTTCAAGGCTTTCTCCAAACAAATTGAGGCTGAAAGAAGCTGCAGACATGTTTTTTTTTCTTTTTTTTATGTCAGCTGAACACATCGGCTGCAGTTAGAAAAACGGTCCACGTTCAAGCCCCGAATCTGTTCGAGATCTCAAAAAAAAGCTAACAAAGTAGCATGTCCCTGCTAGATGGCTGGAAGAGTAAAGTCCAGATAAAGTGTCCCCAACCCATCGCTCATAGGGACAACTCACAATTTCTGCAGCTGGAAACCGGGTCTTGGATCCCCCTTTTAAACTGAAACGCTTCAGACTGGTTTCTGTTTTGTCCCCGGCTCACCTGTCCCCTTTCTCTAAGCCTGATTTTACCACAAACACACAAAGGCGCCCATCACTTTGCAGCGCAGCACAATTAAAGTGCCAGCAGCGTGCTGTCCCCAGCTCCCTGATAGCTCAGACAATGATTCAAGTATGATGAGGAGGTGCAACTGTCTCATTAACCATCAATTACATTAGGAGGAAAAAAATAAAAGACATGCTTTCGCGAAGGCAGGCGCTGCCATGGGCGAAAAAATGGGTTTGGCCAAATTATATGTGGTGTAGGCGACGCGTCGCGGCTATATGAAGCCTGCGTCGTTAGTGAAAAAAGGCAGAACACGACGTACAGAGCAGTACACAAAGGGAACAGTCAAAACAAAGCAATGAGTCATTATATAGTTCCTCTGGTGATGTCACTAGTCTGGGGGAGACTGTATGAACATCGGCCAGTGAAGATCTGAGGCTGATTAAGGAGGAGGGATTAGTGTTCGAAACCAATTTGGTCGCTTTCTGTCTAGGCCTGTATTTTTCGCTTGTATTGTGAGATGCCCAACTTGGAATGGATGTGTGGTTTGTAAGTGTCCGCCTATTATCTGAGGCTCTTATGCTAATCAGGCTTGCAGGGGAAGCTGGAGCCTATCCCTTTGGTAATTGCACAAAAAGTGGAGAAACAACCTGGAACGAGTGCAATTTAGTGTCTATGGGCAAGCGTTGGAGGAAACCAGAGCCTCTGCAGACACATAGAATAAACAAACTATGCACAAAAGTCCCAGGCTGGGAATCAAACCCAGAACCTTCTCCCTACAAGACAACAGCACTGTCCACCATGGCACAGGACCACCAATGGCAAGCCATCAGTTTAGAAGATCCAACCAGATGAACGTGAAGCAGTGAAGTTCATGTTCATTATTTTCAGGAGATTGTTTTTAAAGGAGTTGAAGTTAAAATAGTTTAATGGTTTATACTAGGGGTAACCTTGATGCTGTCACCTCACAGAGTGAAGGCTCTGGGTTGGTTTTCCAAGTGGGACATTCTGTGTCCTTTCTGTGTGGACATGTGTGTGTCCTCCAGGAGATTCGGTTTCCTTCCACCATCCAAAGACCTGGACGTCAAGGGATTGGAGATGCTAAATTGCCCCCTAGGCGTGAGAGTGTGTGTGTTTGTGTGCGTTTTTGCCATGCCATAAACTGGTGACCTGTCCAGGGTGTGTCCCCGCCTTTGACCCTGTGAGAGCTGGGACAAGCAGCTAAGAAAATGAGCGAGTGAGAGAGTGGGTGACTAATATGGCGTGAGCTTAGCAGGTAGAAAAGGCATTGAAGGGTGTAGTTTCTACTTTTACTTGGAGATTTGCATCAGTTTCTTCAGTAAAGGCACAAAAGTCCCTTCTCCACATCCGTGGCGCCCAGTTTCCTCGGGTGCAAAACGTTACTATACCAAAATCTCACAATGGTCCTTTTATAGGAGAGGTAAAAAAAGATTCTCCACATCAGCATATACATAGGTTTTATTACAAATTACATTTCTGCCCATTCCCAGATTAATTTGGACTATTCCCAAGTATCTTTGGACCATTTCCACTAGACCCTTCATCAGGAAATGCTCTGTTTTGAAGTGTAAAGGTTTCAAAACAAAATGGAAAGCAAGAATTTGTCCCAAAATGACAATGATGATGAGCGTCTTTCCTCACACATGCATTCATTTCTTTCCAATCAGTCTTGCCATCCTTTATGCCTACACCGCGTACACCAGGGGTCACGTTTCGATAAACAATTCAGGCAGCCGAATCCAGAAATCTTGCTTAGCCCCAGGGGAGCTTGTATTCCGTCCCTATATTATGTGCTATGGTGCAGGGTATAATGTCATGAGTGAACGCTGAGGAGCACTATCATGTATGAGATGTAATGGAAAGTGAGTGGCCTTGCGAAGGCTGGAAGAGGAAAGGCATCCAAAGCGAAGATGAGTGGTAGGACAGGGAGCTCCTGGAATGTGCAGCGCGAAATGGAAAGCGTAAGCAGAATAATAAGATGGGGATAAAACAGGCATCTTCACGTGCATGCAAATCAACAACCTGGAGGATTTGATGAAGCCCACACTTCTGACCCTTTAACCACATTCTTCTAGACCTGCTCATAGATTAACACAGAGGATAGGTTTAAAAGAGGAGATTGTTGGATGGATGGTTCTAGGTAGAGCCTAAAGGACCAACATCAGAACAATCTCCTTCTGCAATGGATGAACACAGTGATTAGAGAGTAGCGCTGGAGACATTTCTCCATTGGTTGCAGGGACCAAGCATCACGGCAAAGAGATGTTTTTCTGCAGATGGAGAGATGGCCATCCGAATGCTTTTAATATGAAAATGGAATTTTGAAATATATGCCATTTTTGTGGGTTTATGATTTGGGCACCTTGGGTGGTTCCTGGTACCAGTGAAAAAGCCCCACAAACTTCCATCCATCCATCCATTCATCCATTTTCTGCCACTCGTCCCAAACAGGGTCACGGGGGAGTGCTGGTGTCCAACCCAGCGCACACAGGGCGAGGACGGGGGACGCACCCTGGACAGGTCGCCAGCCCATCGCAGGGAGGAGCGGGACGGGGACGGCACCTTGCTCAAGGGTACCTCAGGGCAACCCATCGGGAAGGGGTTCGAACCCCCGATCCTCCGATCACGTGGCTGATGCCCTAACCACTAGGCCACCGCTGCCCGCCCCACAAACTTATTAACAAGTCACATAAACATCAAGATCAGAAGGTTGTGGATTCAAGTCCCAGACCAGCAGCTTGCCCTGAGGTATCCTTGAGCAAGGTACCGTCCCCATCACTGCTCCCCGGGCACTAGATATGAACAGGCGCTGCTGCACGGTGCCATAAATGCGGAAAATGCATTTTGTTGTGGTTCACTGTGTGCAGTGCTGTGCTGTGCTGCGGTTTTACGGTCACTTTCACTTTTTAAGGGAAGGAAGTAAAAGACTGTGCTGGTTTGTTCTGGTCACCGTTCTCCAAAGATGGCATGATCTGAATATTTCCAAACTTCCAAGCTATTAGTAAACAATAACTTTTAATTAATCTCTGAGACCAAATGAGAGGCCATCTGAGGTTTCCGCCGTAAAGCTTGAGGTTCATCCAAAAGTGATTATGCCCTGTTTACAAAAATGAAAGACCAATTGCGGCCAAAAAAAGCATGACATCAGCAGAAAGCGGTGTGAAGAAGCTCTACGTTTATTCTAATAACTAAGACCCCTGAGCGGCAGTGCTCACTCTGATCTTAATGAAGAAAAATGCTGGATGGAAGAATGCCTTACACACTGTCTGCCTGCAAGTCATTCACAGTGTGTTAGAAAGGTATAGGTGTCCCCAGAGGACACAAACACTACACACACGAGACCAGTGTCCCGGACAGGTTGGGGATTTCCCTGCGTACACACCTGATTTAGTTCACCTGATATTCACCAGGTTTAGCGATTGTGCTTGAGAAGCTCAGACCTGAGGAACATCAAAGCACTGATTTTTTCTTTCCATCATCATTTCTGTCTGTATGATTTGGAAAAGAATTCAAAATCATTACAATGATTTAAATATTGCCATCTTTTCAAAATCACCAGACTATTAAACTGTCCAGGGTTGACTCAGAATTCCTGCTTTTTGAAAGGCGTACATTAGTGGAGGGCAACGGGGAAAAGCTTTATTATTGCCCTCCAAGAGGGCAGCGCTTTAAGGAAGTGACGTCACGTGAAAGCCATGTATAGTTGATTGAAGCATCCTTTTCCGCGAGACTGTTTAACGAACAGAACCAGCAGAACGGTTGATGTTGATGCTCGGCTCGGTTCTGTAGGAACCGGGATTAGTGACGAACCGAGCGTTTCTCGGGCTCCATCTCTGACTGGAGGTGTGGGGGAAAAGCGCTTAGCTGCGGCCTCCGAGTGAATATTGGAGACGTGTGGGATTTGAGGTGAGAAAATGACCATTTTTAGGAAAATCGGGAGAATCTGAGTCCCTCAGCATTTGTTTATGTATTTCACTTCGGAAAGGATCCAGTTTTTGCCCGGCGATTCTTGTTCTCCAGAGAAAATTCCAGAAATTAGCCGTTAGCATCGCCGGTCGGAAAACAACAATCCTGAGGAGACAAAATTGGATATTTTCCTCACAACCGAGCTTTTTGGGTACCCATGTTCTTTTAAAGCAGTACCCTCTTCTAAAGGTTGGTTTAAAAGTTGTAAAAATGGAAAAAAAAACGTGCAAAACATGTAGCGGCTAACCGGCTAGCTGTCTTGTTCCTGAAGAGAGTTAACGGTTGCGAGTTTTTGACTGTACTATTTACGCTAAATTTACTCTCTGAGTGGCGCAGCGTGTGCTTTATCACATATTTATACACCTTTAATAAGGGACGTGGATAAAAAAGAATGAAATCTTGAGTGCTTTTGTCCAGGATTGCTAACCGGGGTGTTGTGCCGAAATGAGGCGCCCTGCCCAGAAACGCACCCCCGGCTCGGGAGCGCGCGTTCAGAGACTGGAGCATTTCAAAGACCCAAAAATCATTTTAAACCAAGGTGTTTACATCTTTTATAATTAATAGATGAGTGTCAAAGAGAACAGCATGATCTACACGTCGTTTACAAATGACACTTAAAAAAAAACAGTTCTCCAAAATGCCTAAATTTAATTTTCTCGGAAAGAAAGTGTCTTGAAGTGTGTGACACTCAGTCCAGGAACCATTCTCTCAGAAGTATTAATGCTGGGACCAATACACAGGTTTTCCTGGTGAGTGCTTAATACGGCACAACATCAGAGCCAAGTCACCCAGCAGCAAATCTGAGTTAGAAAGTACAGGTAATTCATTTAAAGTTAGTTATTTTTGCATTATTTTATTTGTTTTTAATCAGGCAGACTTCATGTTTCAGTGGTTTTCCCTGAGATCAGTGTTTATTAAAGGATCCTGCTCTCAAGGTTTGACAAACCCGAGTTTAACAGGATTTTAGATGCGCTCTAAGTGCTTTGGACCTTTTTTCTGCTACGAGTAATTGCTCAACTCGTTGTTTATATATAAGTAATCTCATTACTATGGATTTGTGAGAGGTATTTGTCCTGCGGTGGGTTTGTGGGGTTCGTCCAATTCAAACAGGGACGCGTCCTAAATGACTGGAAAATCCGCCACAGCGACGATCAACCTTTCTTCCGTGAAGTTGGCGCATATGTTTACACCATTGTGTTTTTGGGAACTGACTAGACGGAGCATAGCCAAAGCTTGATTGGTTGCCACCGAACCGCTTCATAGTTCACTTCCAGTTAAATGGATTTCAGCTTCGCTTTGATGATGTCCTCACCAGCCAAAATGCAGATACAATTTACATAGAAATCGAATGACTTCTGGTCACTTTGACGTTTTCATGTAGTTAGTTATTCGGAGGTGCGCCGGCTCTCTGGGAAACACTAAAAAGATGGAAACGGGGGGGTAAAGAGCCCCAGCTTCGAGGTGAAGCATGGCGGATTCACCTTCCGCTCCCTTTCCAAGCAAAATGGACAAGCTGCTTCTCAGCAAGACAAAGTCTTTGCACGTTCTCCTGCTTTTTGTTTCACTGAAACCTGACGCAGCAAATCCAACCGCCGCTGGTTTTCCATCTACACTGAGTGATGCAAATCTATCAGGGGAAAATGGCAGAATTTGCTTCTACATCAGTGAAAGTTGGTGCTCAGATGTCAAAGTGCTGATGAAGTGCTGCAGCCAAACTTGTTCGACATTGTTTATTAACTGCAAGCCTCATCGTTCACCTTCATCCTGGTTGGTGTTTACATCTCTTTCTAGGTGAACATCAAGAACACACTGCAAAATCAGGAGCAAATATATTCAGACTCCTTTGGGGCTTTAACAGAGTTCAAAAATTATAGGCAGGATTTTAGTGGTCCCACCGTGAAGAATAACACATTAGACTACTGCTTCTCTCAAAGATGCATATCGCTCTGTTCCCACAGCAGCTTCTGGATACTCTGATCGAGTTTATTCCAGCCTGCAGGTAGAAACTAAAACCCACAAAGCTGATGTTCAAAATACAAGAGAACTTGAGCAGAAAAGTAAAGCAGGGTCTGCAAAACTTCTGGCTGCAGTTTGGAACACATTATAAACTATGCTATAAAACTAAACTATAAAATATTATAAACTATAGAAGGATGTCCCCCTTAATGAAGCAAACGAAGACCTGGCCGAAGACCCGAAATCCTTTTACTGAAGATTATAGAGGGACTGATTCACACACCGTACCCGCTTCCGTTCAACAGTAACAGCACAAATAGCAAAGCCCTGAACCCCAAGTAGTTCCAGTAGTCAGGAAATGGAAGTTGCTCTGGAAAAGACTAACTGGGATTCTGGAAGAGAGGTGAAAAGGAGAGTGCAGGAATGATCTGTGAAAGAGAAGGTTAACAGCTTGGTAGTTAGACCAGCTAGGCTAAACAGGGTGGCCCTGATGAAAAGACAGGTGTAAGAGTTAAAGATGCTGAGATTTGCATTGGTAGTGGGAAGGATGGACAGGATTAGAAATGAGAATGTGAGAGGGACAGCTCTGGTTGGACGATTTGAAAAAAGCCAGAGAGTCAAGGTTGCATTGGTTTGGACATGTCCAGAGGAGAGACGAGAAGTATCAGGAGAAGGATGTTGAGGATGGAGCTGTCTGGCTAGATGAGAAGAGGAAGGAGAAAGAGGGAGGTTTATGGATGTGGTGTGAGAGGACATGTAGGCAGACGGTGTGAAAGAGGAAGATGAAGCAGCCAGGGAAAAATGGAGACGAATGATCCGAAATAATGACGAAAGAAAAAAAAGTTTGTTGGGACTAGAAATAATTTTATTTTTTGTGTGTAGCTTGACCAGTAATTCTGATTCTGATCTGTATGAACAGATTTAAGAAATACTAGACGATAAAAGAATATACAAATAAAAGTTTAACAGTAACAGCACTGAAGTAGTTTGGTGCAGTGATGTTAAATGGGTCAGTCTATGATCGATGTTTCAAAGCGTCCAGGTGAGACAAAAATGTTGGAACGGATGCTCTGGTTCCTTTTGCCAAACAGCCATAGAGGGATGGGAGTGTTCCTTTACAAATCTGATGGCCTTGATGCAGTTTTTGGGGGTACGAGGTGTTACTGGTGAATAGATTGACCCCAGTAATCTGTCTTCAGGGCTGAAATAGTTGATCCAAGATTGATTAATTGATTGATTTATTTATTTATTTTACTTCAGTGATCGTATTCTTTGATTGATAAAGAGAGCAGAATTTACTCAGAAACATTGAATCTGTTCAGATGGCGGGTTGGGGGTTGGGTAGCCGGTTGACCTTGGACCCTCAGAGGTTTTTTTTCCTCCACACAGTGGAGTTTTTGGTTCCTCTCTTTCGTAGTCGTCCGGCTTAAACATCTATTACTGTAACCTGTTCCACCATCTACCACCAATGTAAAGTGCCTTGGGGCAACTGTGTTGTAAAAGGCGCTATACAAGAATAAATTGAATGGAATGATTCACCCTTACTTATATTTGGAACCAAAATTCAAACCAGTTTTCATTCTTTTTGTATTTCAAATTTGTTTCAATATTTTATAATAAGCATTGAAAATAAAATATTCAAAATAATAATGTTGTCTCTAGACTAGAGAGTTCTTGTGAGAGAAATTAATGGTTTGTTCTTTTTTTTTTTTTTTTTTTTTTCCCCCCCCATACTTTCAGGCATGAAAAGGAGTAGACCTGAGGGTGAACCCTTTGGAAATGGCACGCCCCCTCCAGCTGTCCCGTTGTCTAAAGATGAGGTAAAGTTGTTTTCGAATGATTCAGTTGTCACTGTAGTGTGGCTTATGAAAGACACGAGAAAGAGGATTAGATTAGAAGCTGTTACCACGAAGAGGAGTGAAATCATGGGCAAAATTCTCACGTCGTGGTTATATTATAGTATAAGGCTTATAATAAATTAAAGAAAATATTGATGAATTAATGACGTGTCGGAAATGAATGAAGCGTATGGAACGTGTAAAATAAGGGCTTTTGAAACCATCCGAGTCCATATTTGAGTTAAAATGTTGTTGAAAATATTAGTATTGCATTGACAGATAGTTACATAAGGATTGAAAAGATAAAATATTGTGCAGCTTTGACAGAAAGGGCAAGATATAACCGTATCTACTGCACTGTGATGTTAAACAGTTGATATTTCAGTCCTCACGCAGCTTCTCTCGGCCTGTTTACGCAGTACAGGGTCTGGACCTGGAATAAATTTCCAATGATCTTTATAGACCCTTTCTGCTTTACATTTGGTGCAGAAACAGGGCTTGTGCTGCCTTTACAGGGCTGTGTTTATGAATGACTCTTAGAAGGGCCATCTTATGGTAAAAATTACTTGTACTTCTACTTGTACTTTCATCAGCCTATGGGATTAAACATCAGTGTATTAAATTTATGCAAATTATCAGTATTCCTGTACGAAAGACTCTGTAATAATCTTGTGTGTGTGTGTTCACATTCCCAGGTTCAAAATATGATTTCCCAAGAAGTACGTTTAGCAGTTCAAGAGACTGAACAAATGATGAAAACTCTGATGGAGAGAGTTCAAGAGATAGACAGTGAACCCAGATATGATGCAAGAATCAAGAAACTTCGAGTACGTGCTCAATATTACGATGGCATTTTCCACACATGCCTTTTATGGAGCTATTTTGACAAAATGCTGGCAAAAATCTTAATTATATTTGGTCAAAGTACCCAAATTGCTCATTTTGGACTGGTGTTTGAACCGTTCTAGTTACAAAAAAAGGTTTAGCATATTCTGTTATGTAACAAACTGGGCCAGTGGAGAGCAGTGGAATGGCCACTGCTAAAAATATCTGACGGTGTGACCCATCACGTGCAAAACAAATCCTCCTGTTCGCTGACTTCTGACATGGGAGTGGTGTACATGCCTGCAGATTCTTGAACATTTTAACTAGAACGAACTCTACCTGGATTAGTGTTACATGTTACTTCTATAGGATTAGGGCAGGTGTGTAATTCGGTATTAACAATGTGATTTAGGGACCATTGGGATGTTTTTTACGCACTGTTTATTTTGTCGAACAAAGCTTTTCAGTGTTTTTGGAATACTTTGTTATTTTTAGCCAACCTTGGTGCTTACAGATGTGGCTTTTACTGCATCTGGTTCTTTCTGCCGGAGTAGATGGAGATTTGGTGGCGGTGTCCACGGCAAAATCAGTTGAAAGGTTATTTTAAAAATTGTGGTAAACTTAAAACCATCTGACAGATTGTTTTAAACAACAAACAAATCACAAAGCCAGTTTATTGAGAACTTAAATTTGATGTACTTGATTTTTAGTGACTAATTGTTCAGTTTCTGGAGTCAGGTCTAGTCTTAATGGCTGATTAATGCTGTTTTTCTAGTATTATTATAAAAGCAGTTATCTGAAATGCAGACACTGAAACGATTCTCATTATTATTCATCACTTTTGGAAATCCGGTTTAATATTTTTACACCCGGTGGGTTATGTTTTAGCCCAGAACTCCACCAGGCATGGCTGCATCGTCTTACAGGTGCGATGCGGTTGCTGGAGCTGATCAGACTCTGTAGTCGATGCTCTTGATTCCACCAGAGGCAACGCAGAGCATTTGTCCCGGAAGCAGGTCATTCCACTACAGATACACGCCTGGTCTATTTTTGACTGACATGTCAATGTCACCACCAGCTGTACTGCAGGAGAAGAAAATCAAGTGCCCTCCTCCTTCTAACAGGCACTGTGGGCGTGTGACACAGAAACAAAAATCTTTCATCTTTCATAACGGGACAGAACGGTCAGAATTTTGGAAATATCAAACAGAAATAAAATGGATTATAAACCAGTTAATCATCATGTCAGGAGCACGGAAAAGGGAAACGGGAAGGTCAACAAAATGAAGACGCTCCACTTCCGAAGCGACCGTTATGATGAATCAGGGAGGATGGAATAGAACCAGTTGAGCTGACACCATATATCGACCCCGCCTTTATGGCTTCCCTAAATGTCAAACGGGTTTTTGTCAATAATACTATAAGCGAACATATTAGTATATTATTGGCTGTTAATGACTACATTTACTGCACTCTTACTTCTCTACTGCCTTATTTACCAACCTTTTTGCAAAAATGCTCTGTTTCTCAGGCACATGTAAAGAAGATTAAAAGAAGGGGAGACGCTGTCTTTGTGTATATTCGAAAACATGGAGCCTCAGAGCTGCTCCAAAATCAGGTACAGTTTTGGGTCATGCTTCTGTTTATTAGAGTATTCAGTATCAAATTATTTGAGGCCTCTTCAGCCTTTATGAGTAACAGATACCTGTGTACTTACAGAGCTGCAGAAGAACATGTTTCAGACTGAATTCAGAAGTTTGCTGGAAATGCTTTAACTGGCCGAAACATTTTTGACTTGGGTTGTAAAATCTTACTGTTTGATTGGATGTAAATGATGTCTGGCTGCTTGATTTTTAGCTTGCTAGACATCTAAAACTCCCAAAACTCTGAATTAATATGCAGTTGATGTGTATTTACATTATAATGAAGGTTCATCAGCAGTAACAGCAGTTGTTGATAAATGTATGCAAGAGCTGTGATCATAGGGTCGTGTACACTTGTGTCGGTGATGATTTCTATTCCTAGAAAAAAGCCGAGGTCCAAATGACATTTTTAGGCTTCGAATTTTGAACGGCGTTATCAAACGGATATCGGAGGAAACCGTCCAGGAGTAAGTTTCGGGACGGCTCACCTGCTTTTCCATCAACCAGATGTGTCTCATGGCACTCCACTACTCACCGACTGCACACGGGCACCCCGATCAAATTCAGCTCACGAACGCTGGCCTGGATCTTGATCTAACGGGCTTCTGCTCCATGATCACTGCGCTGGTGTAAGGAATCTTGGTGTGCCGACGGGTGGAAGGAGCTGCCAAATACTGTCGGAGCAGGGGAGTCCCGCTCTACCTTTTTATGAAGCTCTTGAAAACGCATCCTCCCCGAACAAGTCCCTTTTACACACTTAACGTGCACTTATTCACTACTTCAGCTGTGCTTGTTTAGTACCTAATGCTCACTCCTCAGCACTGTAGCTCCTCATTTTTAAGTCACTTTGGATAAAAGTGTCTTCCAAATTGCTCGATGTAAATGGAGGTTCAAGATGTAAATCTTGAACCTTTGCTTGGCAACATTTTCATGGTCTTTTTGTAGCATAAAAAAGTAGAATTTTCTCATTTTGAAAATTCGAGCGGGTTGCAGTGCACCGTGTCTTTGAGGGTGACGGGCCTGAACGAGTTGAGTAGTGCGAGCGCTTTTCAAGGAGATTGAGTTGGCTTGAATTTTTGGATTCAATAATGCATCGCAAATGGACACTCAGTGTCCAGAATGTCACTCAGCTGCTTTTTCAGTCTGACGAAGATCTTTCAGAGGGCACATTGGGAGGTAGAGGGCCATCACTGACGCTGACTTCGGCTGAGTCTGTTCCACACATCAGTGAACTGCTGAAAGTGACCATTTTGTCATTGTTATCCTAAACTGCATGTTTAGGACTATTTGTCATTGTGGAGACACAGCACAGCGAACCACAGCGAAATGCATTCTCTACATTTGACCCATACGCAGCGTAGCAGTGGGCAGCCATATCTAGCACCCGGTGAGCTGTGTTGAGGACAGTACCTTAATAAAGAGAACCTCGGGCTCCCCACTAGGCCACCGCTGCCTGGACCGATGAGAAAAGGGGGACACCAAGTGTTTTGTGTTCAGCCACTCCAGGTTGAGGTATGTGCTGCCTGAAAAGCACACTACTCATTTGGGAAGTTGGCAATTCATGAGAAGATGATGGCTACCAAATCAAAGACCAGTATGCAGGGGAAGAGCACAAATTGAGCCATTAATTTCTACCAGCTGCTTCTAGCAACGACTACCTGTTGGACTTCAACCTGTATGTGGGGAAAGTCACACATCATTCACATTCATGGCCTGTCTTGAGTCTGGCAAAGCCGGCTTGCCTTGGATTCTTTATTTTCACAAACGTCTGTCAAAGTAGTAAACTGCTTTAAGATCTGGCGGCCATGAAGGGGCTTGTGGCACAAACAGAGAGAACCATAAGGGTCTCCCCTGGATGTGATCCCCTCAAGAAACAATACCCCAAGGCATCATTTGGTGGATGGAAAAGCCTGGGCAGAACTTGCAGCGGTGTCAGGCCCAGATCATTCTCTTTAACCGGGGAGGAAAAGCAGCGAGGATGCCCCTTTCTGCACCTTCATCAAGAGATCGTTCTGACCCCAACACTGATGTGAACTGGATGCTCTCTGAAGTGGAAACTCAGCAGACACTTCTCAAGGATTGCCTTCAGTGGTTAATGGGTCGGCCGGACCCGTTTCTTCTGACCTCGGAAATGCTGCGCGCATTAGGACTGTTAAACACGCCGGGGCCGACAGGGACCAAAATGATGCGTTCTGTACAGCGAAAAGAAACTAAAACGCAGATAGCGCGAACATCAGTTTTTGTTGCGTTTAAACATCTCAGGAAAAAACACTTTGTATGTTCTGTTCAGTAGATCTACGTGTTTAAAAAGCATCTGCACTTCTGCAGGTTTTTTTTTTTCTTCTTCTCCCATTTCTGCTTCTTTTTAATTCAGTCTGAGATTGTTTTATTTGCAAAGTTGAACTAAGTACAACTTGCATGCAACTTAAATGTGAGTTTAATATCTTAGTGTATTAGTTTATTATAATGATAAAGCTTTAAGAATGAGTTTTTTTTTCAGATTCCCCTTCATAGAAAATGACTTTGTTTACCAATTCCCCGCATGATGACTTGTCCCACTCTAGATGATTCCATGGCGTTGTCTTAATGCTTTGTAATTTTGTAGTCTAAGCTCACCGGGTGCAGAGTTCGGAGAAGCGAGGGGGTTCCTTTGTGAGCTCAGTAGAGGAATTGCTTGCCCACATTATTTCCTCGCACTTCCTTTGGCTTTGAGGGTGTCCTGTCAGTCCTATCAGAAAATGCGTAGCATAAAGAGGAGCAGAAAGCGAAAGCTGGATTCATTTCAGATTTCTGCTGTGCATGTTTGCGAGCAAGAGCGAACGTGGGCCTATCTGGCAGCGTCCAAGCTCCAGGGTATCCTGGACAATATTTTAATGCTTCAGAAATGACTGATCTAAGCTCAATGTGGACTTTATAGAAAAGTTACACTGGAACGTTCTGACGGTTGTAAAGCTCAGTCTGAGGTGCTGTCATGCAGGAATCGAAATCAGAGTTTAAAAATCCCTGTGGTCTTCAACACCTTGTGTGTATGTGCGAAAGTGTTCCTGCTTATCTTTCTCCAGTGAGTAGCCTGTTCTAATGTGAAAAGCACAGCTTTTTGTGCCTTTTATTTAAAAAGGATGAGTATTTTTGAGAAAAAAAAAAAGTTTGGTGATGTTTATTAATTTTTTTTTTTTTTAAGTCAGTTTGTTCATTTTACTAATAACAGTGTTTTTTTTTTATTTATTTACTTAAATTTTGTCTGTTACAGCAGAGTTTACTGGAGTCACCACAGACTCTGACTGATCCAGCGGAGAAGAAGAGTGTATCGAGGTATGTGTTAGGGTGCAATGAATGGACTATCATGTACGTCTGAAGATGGTGATTAAACAGTCTTGATTTTCTTTCTCTTTCATTTCACTACTTTGTAATTACACTGGCCATCCAAGTGAATTGCTCACAGGAGAAAACAGAGTGCAAAAGTCATGAGACATCAATCTTTTCTTTATGTTCTGCTGGGAATCACTTTGTATCACATTGCAAAATGCTGTTTTATGCCTGTTAGACTGTCTTATCTTTTGGTATGCTGAGATTAAAGAAAGGAAATGGGATCTGATTTTCTAGTGTTTTTACGGTTTTGCTGAAAGGTTGCACAGTGTCTAAAGATACAAGGTTCTAGATAAAGGAATTCCAACCACTCAGTGTTTAGCATTAGCAGTAAATGAATCCCCTGATCATCTGGAATCATCTGCTCCTGGTTCTTCACTGCTTCATGACTGAAGTTAGACGCTTTGTTCTGCTTGAAGGTTCAGACGTAGATCACTGTGTGGATTAACCAACACAGAACTATCAAACTGCTCAGGTACAGAGACTGGACTGAAAATGAGAGACAACAACACTGTCCTTCAGGAAGATCTGGAGAACCGCTCAGGTACAGAGACTGGACTGAAAATGAGAGACAACAACACTGTCCTTCAGGAAGATCTGGAGAACTGCTCAGGTACAGAGACTGGACTGTAAATGAGAGACAACAACTCTGTCCTTCAGGAAGATCTGGAGAACCGCTCAGGTACAGAGACTGGACTGAAAATGAGAGACAACAACACTGTCCTTCAGGAAGATCTGGAGAACTGCTCAGGTACAGAGACTGGACTGAAAATGAGAGACAACAACACTGTCCTTCAGGAAGGAGTGCTGATCCTCAACAATGCATTACAATTAAAATACAATACACAAACTGTTTCGGATATATATATATTTTTTTTATGTCCACTTAAATTAAGAGGCGAACAGTCGATACTCCAACAAGACAAGTGACGGTTTGTGAGGTGAAATTCAGGTGTGAACTCTTGGAGATCTTGGTTCAGACATGAGGAACTTCAACCACTGTGCACTGTTCACTGAAACAAACTTTAGATATAAACAAAGCAAAGCAGCATGTCTTCAAGATGAGAAGAGCCCCAAAATGTTCATAAACTGTACGCTGGCCAAAAGAACCGCTTTTGTTCAACAATCATGCTTTCCTTAATGTTTGAAGAAAAGATTTGCAAGGATTATGTGCTCCTATTGTCCATACACAGCTGGTTTTCTATTCCCCACATAGCCCAACCAGCTCTCGTGGGTTTGAAACAAGGCTGAATGTCCATTGGTGGACAGCGTGAGATCTTTCATTGTTTTGTTGGACTCTCCCATCATCTGTGGTTTGATGTATTTACGAGCAATTGTCTCAATAGATGTTATATTTACAAATCCTGGATCTTACCAAATCCCAATCTTTACCAAATTGATTCTGGTTGTTTCCTGAACAATCCCATTTACATCATCAGAATACCAAAGATATGTCTAAAAATTGTGTTCTTTGATTTGGAGATGGTGGGAGCGCTTAAAAAAAGCATATAATGGTTCGCTGTTTGTCTAAACAAAAACGATTTTAATTTTTGGAGCACCGGATACTGCATTTGAAAGTCGATCCAGTCTAGCCATTTCAAACAATCCACTTTGCTGGCTGACTGCATTATCTGAGCTGTGTTAATTCACCAATGGCAGCAGCTCGCCCCGCAGGCCTGGCTCCTGCAGGTCAGAGAAAGCCACATGGTGTTCATTCCGGTTTGTTGTGTTTCATTGAAATGTTGTTTCCGAGCATCTGCCTTTTTTTTTTTTTTTTTAGAGGGGGGAGCGTGCAGTCTTTAGGAAGCCAGTTATAGCCCAGTCTGTTAATCGTAACATTCTGTTTAACAGCAGAGCCACTGCTCGTCTAAAAGTGCATTTTTAAAAATTTTTTATTTATTTATTTTTTTCTTTTTATCTTGCACAACATATTATGCCTTGATTGGCCATTCTTTTGTTTGTTTCATCTTGAGAAGTAGCAAAGTGCAGCAGTGTAACTCTGAATCGCTGCCTGCCAAGTTAGTAAGATTTGTGATATTGCTAAGTCAGTAAGCAAATGCGTTGGGTGCTCCGTGAAGTATAGACCACACTTTTTTTCTGCAGAACATCTGAAGCAGGACAGTGCCACCTAGGGGCCATAAAAGACCATCGTGTTTTCATTTAATATTACGTATACAGTGTTGAAAGGTGTTTGTAAGTGTTGCAGTTTGTGACACCGCGAGACGTGGTGGACGTTCTCTTGCTGCATGAGGTTCTGGTTGCATTTTATGAATACGTTTAAACTTCGGCTGTGTTTTTCACACAGTTCTGCCGACGGAGGATGTTCCAGTGACGGCACGTCAACATCAGCAGGTGTGTTTCGAACTCCCGTGACTTGCATTACAGCCTCCAGCTGGTGTATCACATCTGTCGTGGTGAAATTTGCTTTAACCTTGCTGTGGCTTCTGATTCATTTCTCTTTTGCTGATAGGGGTTGATTGTGGTGCAGTGAGAAAACCTAAAGAAGGCTTCTGGCAGCATTTGGTACCGTCCTTTCCACATGTCGTCTTTAGTCATTTCAGAGCCCTTTTCCACCAAAAGGAATCAGCCCTTCCTTCCCCGATGGCACATGCTTGATTAGAGTGGTATCCACTCTGAGCCGGGGCTGGTTTGGAGGTTCGGAGATTCCTGAACAAGAACCGGTTCCCTGTTGGTGGAAAAGAGCCGTCTGCATGTCTTCCATTCTATGGCCAATGAAAGGCTTTTCAACTTGCTCACACTGTCTTGTTTTCTTCCTTCATGTTCAGCGGTCCAAGAAACAGATAGTCGACCTGACAGATGAAGACGAAGGTACTTCACTCTGAGATGAAGCTCTATTGCCGAATGCCTTTATTTTGTTTTTTCCGAAGTCTGTTGCAATTGCTGTAAGATGGATGTTTGTGTGTGCTTTCTGGTGCAGTGTGCAGACAAAACGGGAAACCGCAAAGCAGTTCTCCACCAGTGGATCAAGTATCAGTGAAGGTATTGTTGCTTTGCTTTTCACACATTCTTTCTTTTTTTTTTTATTATTATTTATTTAGTTTTTTGTTTTTTTATAAGTAGATAATTTACCTAATTTGCTTTTTTTCCCTCCCATATTAAATCCTTACAGAAGGAAGAGGACACGGAGACACCTCTGCTTGGTACCAAACTCATTTTAATTGTTTAAAAATGCACAATTTCACAATTCCTAAGTTTTCACACACCTTCTCTTGTTCTATTAGAGCCAGAGAGTCGATGTCCAGTCGGAGAGGAGAACAAGATGTCAGTGGAGGAAGAAACTCAGGTCAACAATTTGCTCACATCTTCACTCGAGGCTTTTCTCATAGTTGCACTGTAAACACTCAAAAGAAGCAATAGATCCTTAGAAATTCACTTTTGAAATCAACTACATGGAATTATACATTGAATTCTCTTTTATTCACTTACTTTCTGAACAGCATAATATGCACTTAACTTGAACAAAGAGTGAGGAAAAACTTGTCTTAAATTTCATTCCTGTTGGCAGTGAGAGAGCAAGTGCTGGGGTATTACATTTCTCCGAAACCTACTGGGGCTATTGTGTAGCAGTGGTTTGGTCTGGGTTCAGCTAAATCACTTCCTTTAGAAGTTTATCTGCTGTAATTTAAACCCGGCTGCTCTGTCCAAACAAGCAAGAGTCTTCGTGTGATGTTGTACCATCCTAACATGCCTTGATCAGCCAAACAAAAACAAAACTGCTAGGTGACCACGTTTCACTGAGTTTTTTGCAGTGAAATTGTTACAATGCAGTACGTTATGCATTACTTACTACTTAATAAGCCTTAAAGTTGTTTGAAGTTTTGTTTATAGCTTTTTTTTTCATCATTAAAAGTGCGATGTAGAATTAAAAACTAGCTTTAATCGCAGTTGTCTTCAGTCTGTAGCCTTGTCAGTTTCAGATTAACTTTAGTTAATCCCCATATACAGTGGCATCTAGTGGCAGATGTGATTTTAAAATTGGGTGTAGGTTAAGAGCCCAGGTTGGCTTTTAACCGCAGCTTCCAAGGACCCCACAGCAGGATGTTTAAGTTTAAGACCCCGCGTGATTTCATCTATGAACCGAAAACTGTAAACTGCAGATTTTGAAGTTAAAGGCTGTTGCTTCTTACATTGAGTTTTGTCTATATCATAATTTGTAATGTGTTCAGCAGGCCAGCCTGCGGTCCAGACTTCCTCCGTTCCCTGACGCTCCGTTTCCAGATCAGCTGCCTGTGGCAGCCGCCACCAAAAACATGCCCCAGAAACCAGTGGTGAAAGTGGCGCACATCAACAACCCACAAAGCATAGCCCTCCTGTGGAACGTAGAGGAGCAGGACCCCCACGCTCCAGACATGGAATGCTATTACATATACGTATCCCAGGAATACAGTGACGGCACGTTTTCAAATTGGAAAACAATGGGAGTCATCAAAGCCTTGCCTCTGCCAATGGCCTGCAGGCTAGTGGATCAGTCAGGAGGCAAGATGTTGTGCTTTGTCATCGTTGGGAAGGACATCTACGGGCGCTATGGACCGTATAGCGACGTTAAAACTGTTTTGGTCAACAAAACGTGATTTCATTTATTCACTTTTCACATTTCAACTTTTCTACATGCAACTTTTGGGAACTGTGAAGCCAACCGCTGGAGTTAAAGCTGCTGTTGGCATTAGGAGGGAATGCTTTTGTCCACAAAACCTCAGGAAAAGTGGGATTAGATAGAATTATAATAAAATGTAACAATCATTTCACTTTCTCAGATTTCCATGCCTCCATGATTCTAGGTTCGTGATGGTGCTGGAGCATGTCCCAGCGCTCAGGGCGGATAGCAGAGAAGCAGCTAGGACGGTTCTCCAGTGCTCGTTAGTGTCGTTATGGTGGGAGAGCCCAAGATTGATTTGACTTGGCTTAGAATTTAGGAGCTTCCCTCTCTGGTCGGTAAGATAGCTTGTGCAAGGTTTCCCTCTCCTTTGTTGGTCTGGATGCAGGTTTTCATTCCAGGAAGACCACTAATCAGCTGTTGGAAGAAGATTAAACCGAGCTTCTGTCGTTTTGAAATGAAAACCTGCAGCCGCCGCGTCTTCTCTGCTTTCTACGCTACACCGGTGGCTCCCAACTTCAGCCCTGTTGTTTTCTCAGCCCATACACTTTCACTTCAACCCAAACCATGTTAATGTCTCCAGTACTAGGGTTGGGAACCACTGTGACAAGAGGGGGTCCTAGTAATTGGAGCAAGCATTACTACGTTGCCCAATAAAAAGGCACTGAAACAGGGTTAACAATGTAAAATACATTTAATTGACTTCAAAACATCATGGAGCCCTTGGTTGGGGGTCAGTCACTGGAAACATAAGCAACTGAACAGACCTTAACATGGCATACAAGCAAAAACAAGTCCAAACAAAAAGCTGCCGAGTTTCGTTTCCAATTTATAAGCCTTCAGTAATATCCAACACAGTCGTTCACAAGGAGAGGAAAAAGCTTGAAATAATACTTCTTTACAAAAAAAGAAAAAATATGAACAGCAATGCATTTAGTCGAGATAAATACAGCTCAAGTTAACGTTTTCCGAACTCATAGTCTGTCAGGACACCGAGAACACCAAGAGGAAACCTGTAAAATGTGACTTTGGCCTCTTTTGTTTGACCATTGATAATGCAATAAGCCAATTTGAAGCTTTTATTCCTAATCGAACTACAACAGGTGCCCATTTTTCCCATTTTAATGTTGGTAGGCTATTATAGATGAAACAAAAACATGCAGTATAAGTAAGGAACCGGCAGGGAAAGAAAACGAATACAAACGGCACAAACCATCTCGCCGTATCGATTTGTTGAGCTTCAAGTATGGTGTGGTGGTCAGCAAATGGGCAGCGTAATCAGATTCATCTGCTTTTATTTTTTTTTCTTCCGTTAAGGTTGGCTCATTAGGAACGACCCAACTGCCGTGTTTCCAAGCCGATTTAAGCCCAGAGTGGAGCTTAAATAGTGGTTTCATGCGACTGTCGTAGTTCAATGTCTCTGTCCTCCCCTTTTCTACTTTCAAGTGAAAAATTCTGTCAAATTCCCAACACGCGACACATTTTCACACAGTTTGCTTTAGACAATAATGGTTAAAACTACGTAGTACATCATCAAGAAAAGAAAAACTAAAGTTAGTTTCCAGTATGCTATGGTTAATATTGAGGTTTATTCTTTTTTTTTTTTTTATTTTCCATATTACAACATTTTTGGCATTGAACTACACATTACAAAAAAAATTATATTTACAAAATAAATTCTTTTGGCTAAGGCTTTAGCTGGTGGGAGCTGGTGAGGTTGGCTGTTGTGAACTTCGTCTACTTGCGTTTCCTCAGCACTAGATACATCAGGCCGCTGATGAGGGTCATGGGGAAGGCCACCCAGGCCAGGACGTAAGCATAGCCGTAGTTTCCGTTCTGCACGTCACTCACCTGGAAGCTCTTCCTCTGCGCTGTGTAGATGGACGCTCCAATCAACACGCACAGGGCTTGAAGAGAACGGTATACAGACGGGAGGTTACATCTACACAGTATAGATGAAATAGATCTGCATTTAACCCATTTAAACACACCAGGAGCAGTGGGCTTCGGTGACTGCATCCGGGGAGCAGCGTTGGGGACAGCACCTTGCTCAAGAGTATTTCGGGGTAACCTTCTGGTCTAGAGCCCACGATTGTTCAACAATTACTCGGAACAGTAAAATCACCTGTATGGCGGCCTAGTGTAGGAGTAGGTGCTGTGGGTATTAGAAGGCCGTGGGTTTGAATCTTGGACCAGTTTGTTACCGTCCCCATCACTGCTCCCCTGGCGCTGGATATGTCTGCTCGCTGCTGCATGGTATGTGTAGGTTAGATACAGAGGTGGTTTTTGATGTGGTTCAGTGTGTGCTGTGTTTTGGCTTCCCATGCAGATCAATGTGCCTTGAGCATCCATGACCATGTTGCAGCTTCCCCAGATCTCCATGGACCACTTTTGATACTAACCAGATGCTGAGTCATCTAGACATCAGTTCATCGATACGTTAATATATCGAGAGATATATAAAATCTATTGGGTGGATGACTCGGACTGATCGCTTAACACACACCACCCTATAACGAGTGCCAGTGTGACAAGATGATAAATGCGTTTCCTCCTCTAGTTCCCATGTTTGTTTGGGGGAGCTTTCTAATAAAGTCTGAAGCCCTGTTTTTCAAAAAAATGATTCATTAAGATAGTCAAGGCCAATAATTCGGGCTGAACTGATGGCCAAACCCATTACCGTCTGAAACCGTGTTTGGAAAGGTTTTGGAAACATTCATGCCTGAGGATTTTTGCTGTTTCTAACTTCTGTAATTGGCTAGAAAGCAATGCACGAAGCTGATCATGTTTAGTTCGATGCCAGTGTCCTCTCATGACCTTTATGGACTTTCCCCCCAACGATGAGATCCTCGTAGAAACTTACAGGACAGAAGCTGAATGATCGCTGTGAAAACGAATCTCTCCCCTTTCTTCAAACGGAATAGCTGAAGGATGAAGACGAAGAAGCCTACACAGCACAAGATGGTGGACAGTATCATACTAGCCTGCACAGTTTGAAGGTAACCTGCACACAAAGCAGAAAACGGTTTGTGAAAATCACTGGCTGCCATGTTATTTAGGAATGAAATTTACACCTGCTTAAGGGAACTCTGGCCGCTTGGTGAACAGCCCTATTGAGGACGCTGTCTATGCGCCATTTTTTCCACTGATAGTGGGACAGGTTGTTACTCACCTGTAGCTCCTCTCTATCTCTCTCTCAGCTGGACGCTGGACAAGTGAAGAAGTTGGTTTTATAACGAATCTATGCTAGATTTCTGCGATTTTCCATTCTGTTTGGGCTCAGGGGAGTGTTTCACAGCATATTAAATAAATAAGAGCCAAAAAAACTCCTCCTGCTGTGGGAGAGCATTAACTGTGGATTTAGAAGGAGGAGTGTGACCATAAAACTTTTAGGAACACCCATAAAGTCACTTCTACTTGGACCGCAGTCGAGCAGTGACCATGACCTGTATAAAACCCTTTAATTCAGTGACTGTTGCTCAAAAGTGTTGCAGATAAAGGAAAAATAATCAGCAAAAATGGAGGAAGACTTACTTGCATCTGAGGAAGCACTGTGGGGTATATCAACACAGCTGACGTTACAGCTGTACCACAGATCGGTGTAGAAGTTCCCTTTTTGTGCTATCCACCAAGCCTGGAAGCAAAGAATTATCATCAATGGTGACCAACACCTTTTTAATGTAGATCACTGCAAGTTCCACGTGCTGGTCCGCCATTAATGCTCCCTGATGGCCTCAAAATAACGTTGGACGGCCACCAGTCGTCTTGATACGTCAGGGCTCTTGCTGATGTTAAGTTGAAACACAATGAAAATAAAGTACGCTATACCTTTATTGCAGGGCAACTTTAAAGACTTTAGTGTACTCACGTTGTTGGTAGTTGCTACGAAAAGCAGTATCACGGAAATGATGTGGAAGAGGATGATGAAGGCCAGGATAACCAGCATGGCTGACACTGGAGCAGGGAGGGCTGAGGGCGAAGAAACTAATCCTAAGTAGAAAGAAAGACAGACAGTAAATGGATCGGTCATTGGCTAGATGCTTTTCTGATCGCTCGTTGGAAAAATGTTAATTCTTCTAGATCTACTCGCCCACTGCACAGCTGAACAACCCAAAATTTCTTGCCCGGGGCAGGCGTGGTGTAGTGGGAAGCGCTGTCGCCTTATAGCGAGAAGGCCCTGCGTTTGATTCCCAGGCGGGACGGTCCGGGTCATTTCAGTGTGGGCATGCGTTCCCCATGTTTGCGAGAGTTTCCTCCCACCATCCAAAGACATGAACATCAGGAGGATTGCAGCTTCTGAATTGTCACCTAAGCGTGAGGGTGTTTGTCTGGGTCCGCCCTGCGATGGACCGACGACCTGTCCAGGGTATTTCCCCACCTTCCCTGCATCCAAATTAGGACAGGCGGCTTAGAGAGTGGTTATGTTCAATATGAGGTCATGTCGGGTCTAGAGCTCTTGACCTTTTGACTCCAGCAAAGCCAAATGTTTTTGCTGTAGGGAGGAAAAACCCTGGAGGAGAGTGTTTCTAGGTCTCAGAGGTATAACTATCCTCCTACTCGTAAATGGACTGCAGGAGGCAAATTCCATCAGTGCTGCACCTGCTTGCTCGAGGTCTATTTGCAGTGAGTTACGCAACCCTCACATAAACACAAACAGGAGAAATGATTCATCATCTTGGCTAATGCGCAGTCTGCTCGCTGCCTCCTCCGTTAAAGGATTTCCCTCTGCTGCTGAGCTGAAAGTATGTCCTCAGCGCAGCTTTCGGCTGCGGCGGGCATTGTTTTGCCACAGAATCGATGAGGTAATGCCATGGCAGCACGAACAGTGAGCTCACGTCTGAGGTTCCTTTCAGAGGAGGATTTGGTCATGAATGCGCCAAAGCCTCGGGGCCCGTGCCCTCTGACCTCAAACTGGGCCTCGCAGGTTCAGATTGTCAGTTTCTGCCGGAACTGCAGACGAGGCTCGGCGCTGGGCCTCGGCTCGTTCAAACAGAAGCGCTGGATCTCAAAGGCTTTTCCCTTAACGTGTCGAACGAGGCTGTTGTCATTGCGAAATTTCAGTGCGGCAATGTTCGGGCACCTTCGCTGCAAGAAGAATAAGGGGTGGGCAAAGGTGGCATGCAAAACTCTTTCATGTCATGTCAGGGGACATAAAAAATTAACATCACGTAGCAAGCTCGTTTGAATGATTTGTGGCAAGCAGCAAAAATAGACTGGAAGCTTTGAGTGCAGGCATCTGTTCTATTGTTCGCACAGTCACTTTCCACAACTTCTTCACAGGATGGACACTTTTTTTCCTTTCACATTATGTTTATATAACTTTTTTAATTATTTTTTTAAATTATTGACTGTAAAAGGTTTTTCTAGTGTGAACACACAGGCTGACAGTCAGTCTGGATGGAAAAGTCCCTGACAAATGCCAGTGAAACGACATTACCCCACCTCTCGTAAAACTAATCCCACCAAATTATGTGAAATGTTTCCCATGAACAGCCATTTGATCTTCAGCCATTATTAGAGCTCTGACCTTTCCCCTCGTCTTGATAACCTTACTGAGAATGTGGGAGTTCAAGTCCTCCTTCGGCCCAAAACATGCGCTTGGCTCCCACCTACAAGCTGGTGTTTCCAGATGTGCAGTGACCAAAAGGATTGTTCCAAACCCCACCCAAACAGAGCCAGCGCTTACTTTAGAAATTCTTCTCTCTTTCTCAGCTGCTATGTTGAACAAATACTGCCAGTGGAGTCGGGCTGGGCTGTTAGTGTTTATATTTAGTTGCTTCGAATGTTGTGAAATCCGTCGAGGCGCTTGCGCAAGTTTTACTGAGAGCACATCAAGGCCTTAACATTAAGAGGCTCCCAGCAGAAACCACTAAAGTCCACTTTCATAATTAAACAATTCAATCTAGTCTTTGAAATGCAGAGAGATTTTGGGAATAGAGCGCGTCTTTGTGGCCTTACGAGAAACGAGTGCCGTCCTTAATGTTTTCCACTGTTAGGCTACTCCCTTTATTATTGGTGGCCTATTTTTGGAAAGTGAGGCACAGTAATGTTAAGGAACGGGCTTCAAACTCTAACGAACACAGTCTAACTCTCAAATATAGTCTGTGTTCATTAGACGGCGAAAGGTGATCCTAAATCAGCACACCTAATCGGAGAAATCTGAAATGCGGATTTCATTCATTCCAAGGAAATGGGATTCCTGTGATTCGTCTGATCCAGCGATTCGTCTGATTCAGTTTGGGAGGGGTTGCGGAGCTGATGCAGAGCTGTGCTTGTTGTGCACAGTTGCTACAGGAGACATCCCCCATTTTTCATTACTGACACTGAAATATGATACGAGTCTGATATTTTCTGCAAAAAATGAAAATTCATCTGAGCTGCCCATCCCAGCGCTCATAAGGCACAACTAGATGCAATTTAGCATCTCCAGTTCATCCGAAGAGCTTATTTTTGGACTGTGGGAGGAAAGCCACACACACTGGGAGAACATGCAGGCTGGTCCAGGACCGGGCTGATCATACACAAACTATAATGTACTCAAAAATGTACTTAAATCAGAGCGTCCTGGCCGAACGTGAGACCACCTTGTTGAGAGAAAACAATGCAAATCTTCTCCTTGTGTCCCACAGTCCAAAGGTTTGCATGCAAGGTGGACTGGAGATGCTGAATTCAGTGTCTGTGATGGACTGGTGACCTGTCCAGGGTGTTCTTCCATCTTTCCGCTGATTAAATGCATAGGATTTGTTCTTAAATCTGAAAAACTTTAGAAACACACATTTGACAGCATCGGCTAAAGTTTGTATTAATGGGCAACGTTATTAAAATATTTTATTGTAATGCAGACATAACCTATTCAAACTAATGTACGCTTAGTGGGGAGAACTTTTCTCTTAAATCGGAATGACATCTGCTCGGCAAAGTCATGTTTGGGAGCGGCGTCCCAGACTTGATTGGTTCCTAAGTTAGGTCCTAAGCAGCTTCCTTCTGGAGCTTTACTGAGACACGTGTGGGCCCGTGGTGTTGCTGAGCAGGAAAAGGAGAGGGAGAAAAACACATGCCTGCCTGAATACAGATAGACTTATTAGACCTGCTTAGCTGATAACTGACCCATAAAGGTCCAGCTTTGCAAAACGTGAGAAATATCCAGAACAAGCAACATGGATGTAGCGAGCGAACCGGCGTCGGTCACTTTCACAGGCAGGTGGAAATGGAATTAACCTCCAGAAGGAAATTCCTGAAATTAAAGCCCTTAGAAAAGTTAAAGACCCACTTATACTCACCGATGCAGCACAAATAAAAAGGACATATTGAGAGACAATTTGCTAGCGTTAGAGCTTCTGACATTGTGGAGCTTTCGGTATGTCCTGTGTCCAATAAGTAATATGAAACTTTGCAGTTTTGGTCCTGTTTTTGCAAACCCCTTTCTGAGACCTCCATTGATTGGGCGCTTTATTAGAAACCCCTCCCTTGAGCTTCCACTCGTTGATCACTTCATTAGAAATGGCTGTATGCATATGTCCACTCACTGGCTACTCTATAAGAAACAACTGTCTTCTATATGCATCAATCAACCGCTGGTCGGTCAGTCAGTCATTCATTTTCTGCCGCTTGTCCCAAAGGGGGTCGTGGGGGAGTGCTGGAGTCCATCTCAGCTCACACAGGGCGAAGGATGGGGGGGTGGCACCCTGGACAAGTCGCCAGCCCATTGCAGGGAGGAGTGTAATGGGGACGGCACCTTGCTCAAGGGCAACCTATTGGTAAGGGGTTCAAATCCCCGATCCTCCGATCATGTGGCCAACGCCCTAACCACTAGGCCACCGCGGCCCCCAACCGCTGGTCTACAGTCACTAATCATATCCCAGCAGGGTGAAGCTACCAGGTTGGGGTTGTAAAAGTTGCTGGTTAACTCTGCTGTATGTGTCTGGCAGTCTAACGATGTTGGTCATTCCTATCCGCCACCGTATGACCACCATATTTTTCAGCACAGCCTGTGCTCTCTTAGACGAGCTCGTAGGTCGTCTTCAGGAAACCGTTCTCCAGGCTTCTTGAAGGACGTTCCAAAGCTCTCCTTTGCACATCGGCTGCATTTTGTTTTCCGTTCTCTGTGGAGATGAACCCACACTGCTTCTGTCTCAAACTGCTCAGGGACAGGGACTGAAAATGAGGGACAGCAAAAACTTTGTCCTTCAGGAAGGCTGGAGAACTGTTCCTCAACGATACGTTCAAAATAGTCAACGCCGCCTTCATATTTTGCTTCCAAAACATTGTATAAAGGGGCTAAATAACACATCACGCTGTGCTGAATGTGTCTTTGGGTGTTTTGTGTTTTTGTGTTCGCACATGTGTCCCAGTCTTTCCCTCTTGCTCGGTGGAAAATGCTGACTCGGGGTTTGGCCATTTAGCATGTTGCTTTAATATATAAAACAAAAGCCACATTCTCTGCCACGCTTCCAGGTCGGCTGTTGCTGAAAGCAGACATGGCGGTCATGGAAGAAATGACGGACAAGGGGAAACCTCCATTTCTGACCAGTGTGGGCAGGCAAAATGGGGCAAACGTTTGGGGCCCTCAGACTGTGCTATCCCAACTTCCATTCGCACTCGTCCGGGACGTCAGAGAAGCCTGGCTCATAGAAACGTGTTCCAGTCCATGGCATTAAAAGAGATGTGGAAAGTGGGATAGTTGTGGGTGCAAGCTATGCTGACTGGCACCAAAAGCGGACATTGGGAAGAGACGTCTGTATCATCTAGTGTCCTATGAATGAGATCATTCAGACTTTTCTTGATGTCATGTGATTTGGGATATTTGGGACAGTGAATTCCTCCAAATATTAGAGCCCCAGAGGCTGAACTTCTGGTGGTTTGTGAATCGTATCTAGGTGTTTTCTGGGAATTTAGAATTTGTAGTAAACAATGGAGGGTTAGATAGCCACCGCACTGGCACATGGGCATTATCTTCATTGTCCGTCTCTACTAGTTGTCCCATCACGGACATCACACTCACTCGAAGATCAGCTAAGAAGCTGTTTGCCACCTTTTGGTTATAAGATCTGACAAAATGTGTCACAGAATTGATCTGAGCCATCAGATTTACTATCTTCAGGGGAAGCGGTAGTTAGGGACCAGGCCCCAGGATCGGAAGGTCATGGGTTTGAATCCCAGACCTGTAGGTTGCCCTGAGGTACCGTCCCCGTCACTGATGCATTTACATTCACGCTTTTATGGATACGTGCAATTTCAATGCTCAACGAAGCATGAATCAAACTAACGGTGGAGACCAGGTCTTTGATTTTCAAAGATCGTGAGTCTTGTCTTTGGCAAAAGGGAAACATTATGTAGGGTTTGTTAATTTTTGTCATTTTTTGAAAAACACAAAAAAGTGAACGTAAATTGTGGTTATCGGCAACAAAACCTTGTATCACCAAAATTCACTATGAATATTTCACATCAAGTACAGGACAGTACTTCATTATCTTCCTCTTCTTTCAGCTGCTCCCGTTTAGGGGTCCCCATAGCAGATCATCTGTTTCCATTTCTTCCTGTCCTCTGCATCTTCCTCCTTCAAACTGACCACCTTCATGTCCTCTCTCACCGTGTCCATAAACCTCCTCTTTGTCCTTCCTCTTCTTTTCTTGACAGCAGCTCCATCAACAACATCCTTCTCCCAAAATGCTCCTCGTCTCTTCTCTGGACATGTCCAAACAAGTGCAACCTTGCTTTACTAACTTTGTCTCCAAAACGTCCAACCTGAGCTGTCCCTCTTATATACTCCTTTCTAGTCCTGTCCATCCTCATCACGCCCACGAAAATCTCAGCATCTTTATCTCTGACTCCTCCAGCCGTGCCACTTGTCTTTTCATCAGCACCACAGGGCTTCAACCTGTGTAGCATAGCTGGTCTCACTACCATCCTCTAAACCTTTCCTTTCAAAGTACAGGACCGTTGCCTTTCACATTTAAATCAGGCTGGCTAAGGGAGATGAAAATTAATCCAGTCTCAGGTTTTCGGAAAAACATTAGAACATGATTGCTCTCTAAAGCATCTGCTGTGCAGAAGAGAAGGAAGCTGGTTTTGATAAACAGCAGCTTCACCTGCAAGAAGTGAGGCTACATGCTCCAAACTTATCCCGCCTTGATTTAATTTAAGATCACAGCATCCTTCTCCTCTCGTTTATTCCCTAACACGTTTATCGGACAGCTCAGTCATTTTCCAGGCCTTCATCACAAACCAAAGTTTACCTTTTAAATGTGTCATGAATTAAAGGCAGGCCTTGTTTCTTCTACTCCTGACTCAAAAGAATCTGTAAAGAAGCGGACAGAATGTCTAAATGGGCATTCCATCCATCCTAACTGCTTATCCTAACCTGTTCTGCAAGGGTGCTGGGGCCTGTCTCAGAGCTCATGGGGCGAAAGGCGGAAAAACACCCTGGATAGGTCTTTTTATTTATTATATATACTCTACTCTTGTCCTGAGCCCTTCAAAGGTGAACATACTTTCACTGATTACCTTTTGTTTACCAAACCGAAGCTCCTGTCTCAGCCCGGCTTAGGACAAAGAAACTTTTCATAGGCGAGGGTGCCTGCCCGGTCTTACCCTGCAGGTATTTATAAAGCACAATTTTCTGGGCCAGACAGAACTCACGGTTTAATGTAGGAGAACTAACCTACTATCCCAAACGGAACAGCTAGAGGAAATTTGTTGCCTCTGACATTTTTTTTTTCTTTTTTTTTTTTTTTTTTTTTAATTGTTCTGTGTTTGCACTTTGGCCATTTTGTCGGTGCGTGTGAGCCATGATGCACGTCCCGAGATGTTATATTTGGACGGAAAACACAAAAGTTTGGCAAGCGGCCACTTCTGAAGAGACACAGCGAAGTCTTCAGGAATTGTCCTAACTGTAAACCAAGTCCCACCAGCAGATGTGAATTGGCACATCATAAACTGGTATTAAAATGGAAAGCGAGGCAATCTCCCGGGGTGAGAGGCGGGAGGTTGGCATCTCGGTGAGAAATCGTCTAAACACACACTGAGCGCAGATCTGTAGACCTATGTAGACCTATGTATGCCTCAATAATAAGAGAACTCAACAGGGCACTGCTCACGAGAGAAGTCTCAAGTCATTTAGATGCTAAAGCTGCCTGCAAAAGCTGAAGTGGCATCTAAGGGCAGCCCTGCAGACCATGTCCTGTGTTCAAGCTGGGCCAGATCAGGATAGAAGGCATCCAAGGCTTCATTCTTCCAAGCATGGCCTCCTAAGCATCTCCTTCCCATAATGTCTCTTGTTTTTAAGGTACAGGATTTGTGAATATTTGCTGCTGCTGATGAATGTTTTTTAAACACTGCCTACCTTATCTTGACTCAAAAATTAAGCTCTGGCATCTAGCTTAAGGTTATTTTACTAAAACTTCACCAGATCTTCTCTCAGCGTCAGTCCAAGAGACCTTGGAACCATCTTTCAGAGCTTTGAAGGTCCAAAACAGGGGCTTTATGACTCCAAGCAGGCCTTCATCTGCCCAAGCAGGGGCTTCCGTGCAGGGACCTCAAGTCAAGCTGGGGAGCTGTATATCCAAAAAAAGGATTTCCTCCCTCCATGTCAAGGCTTTGTCCATTCAAGCAGGGCCTCCTTGTATCTAGCCTGGGGCTTCACAACATCAGGCTGCAGGGGTGCAGCTAGAAACTACCGAAAGGCCTTGTACTTTGGCACAGTGCCTCTGTTCAAGGCCTCTCACGCGCAGCAGGATCCGTCTCGGCACTTGGCCAGCCCTGCCAAGTTGAAGGTCTTGGGCAAGACGCCTTTCCTCTGGGGGTGAGTCTGACGTACCGCTGCAGGCCTTCACTCTTGTGTTCCAGAGCCCCCCTCCAGGAGAACAACCGCTGGTTCCCATTTTTCATTCACACACTATTTGGATCCTTTGCAACCACTTTGATCTTCGGGTACAGAGGAAGGGGTGAGAGAGGCCTTTTCTCACTCCTGCCGTTTCAGACGGTGCTCTATTTGGCTTTTTACATCTGTGTTGTTTTACAGGTGAGAAGCTTTCGCTGTTTAAAATGTCACCTCTGATGCACTATTTGAGCCGGATGAAACTGGTACAAGCTGTGTAATCTGGGCATTCATTTCAGCATATATGCCGTGTTATGCAGGAGTACGAATTCGGTTTCGTGAGATGGGGATGGATGTCAGATTAAGTGAGGGAATTGCAGGTTCATCTGAAGTGAAAAAAAAATCATTACTGTCCGGAAATAAAGACGCTGCAGGTTCACGCTGGAATCAGATCACTCCACAATTATCACTGCCAGACTGTTATAACAGCACAGATTCATACTGGATTCCAATCTCCGCGCAGTGAGAACCATCAGACTCTAAGACCTGCACGTTCATACCAAAGTAAAATCACACAACAGTTTAAAAAAACACACATTACCGATTCATACCAGATTACAATATCCCCCTTTTTATTGCTCAGACTGTGAAAGCTACACACTGCATCTTTATACTGAATTAAAACCTCTCTAAAATGTTTGCCGTCACACTATAAACACTCCCAACTGCATTAAAATCCCAATTTTTTATTTTCATAGAAGTGAAAACAACAGGTCCTCCTTGCTGGTAGGAATTTGAAAGAGTAACAGCGCACCGCCCGACCGGGGTGACCCCTCTAAAAACGACAGGACGGGCCCACGACACAGCTCTTGACCTCTGCGGTGACTCTCACAAGTAAGATCACAAGTGAGAGAAACCTCAACCCACCAGCTTCAATGCATAAATGACCCCGCCCTCGCCCTGCAGTTAATTTTTTATGTTAATGTTAATTTTTCGCTCATTTTATTTGCTAATCTCACTATACGAAGTAGTTAAGCCACAGCAGGGGGCCACAGAAATGTAAGACGATATTTTTCAAGTGTGAGATACTTCACAGCGAATTTTACGACAGCCGTTAACATCTAAAAATGTGGCGATGAGGTTTGAAGTGGACCGTTTCGTTCCGTAATGAAACGAAGAGTTTTTTGTATTCAAACCGGATTCAAATCAGCTGGAAGTCATTAGTGTCCCGGTGTAATTCCTTTACAAATTCATACTGGATTCCATTCTCCAGTTATTTCTGTCAGACTATAAAACTACACACTGCTGATTTCTACTGGATTCAAATCACTCGACGGTTACTGCTGCCAGCCTGTAAAAACTGCTGCAGATTCATACTGCATTCAAATCTGATTGATGCACAAATGCACAGCCAGTTGGGCTAAAATGTGAAAACGAGTAAAAACAAATCTTGAAGCACCCAGAGACGGAAGAGAAACGGAACAGAAGCTGACAGCGCCACCCTGTGTGGCCTTCGCCGCCTGGTTTGTTTGTTTGTTTAGTCTCTTCATGCAAATAACAGATTGTGACTCACAGCGCCAACTGCTTGTGCTCAAACCACGACTAATGTCTGTCATACGGGTGCAAATACACACTTTATAAACAGGCCAGCCTGTCCCATCTGATGATTTTCCATTTGTGTGTGTGTGTGTGTAAATTGGGAGTGTTTAAGCAAGCAAATCCCTCAATCCCTCTTAAGTGAACGTCTGTCTTCATGTCTGCTGGACCCCCTGTCTCTTCCATCTCCCAGTTTTTGAGTATTGAGTACATATGTATCGTATCAGTGTATTCATCAGTGTGTGTGTGTCCCTGTCTGCCTCTTTCCGTCCAACATCTGCATCTGTATTCCACACACACTCTGCGAGATTCACCTCCGTTCTGGACCGTTACCTCCGAAATGTGATGCCAGGCTCAGGCAATTTGTTGTCCCTCCCTTAAAATTCAGACGCCACACCCCGACCCTGGTAGACAATGTTAGAAAATGCTCTCATACGGACAAACATCCAGACTGTGGCTGAGAAGTTGTCCCCATTCGTACACACAGTGTCAGGAGAGGGAGTCATGCATATCTGCCGTATAATAAACTGCCATCAGTTGCCACAGTAACAGTCCTTATTGATGGAAAGGTTTCAAACCTAATTTCTGAATTTACTATTTTTAATTATTGATGTCACAAATGTACAAGATAGTTACAGTATATTACACAAGTTATTTGGAAATGCAGCTGATTTTTTACAGGTTAAATAATGTGCAGCTTTATTAATCATCCTGGGCATCCTGGGTTTCATTGTAATGATTTGGTGCTACCCATCATTCAGGACCAGTATAGCAGGATTGTTTTATACACTCGTCTGCAGCCAAGGTTGGCTTTTTAGTTGGAAACACTACTTTGAAACCTTTCCATGAAAAGTTCACAGTCCTAGTTGACAGTAAAATTGTGAAAACTCATTCAGTTTTACTGTAAAGTTTACAGTATAGCCAAAATTACTGTGTTCCTTCTTGAAGTTCAGTGAGGTTTATGGTTTGACTGGTTTTATAGGAGGACCATGAAAAGGGCCAAGTCTGACTGAATTATGTTTATTGAGTTGATACTTTTCTCAGTTTTCATTGTTTGATGAAAAGCAAGCAAAGGGTGTTTTATATTTGCCGGTTTGAAGCTTGACGCTAAATCTAAGCTCAGTCTTAACCACAGGAACCAAAAACATTTGTTGTTAAAACATAGACCTTGTTATAAAAGCACTTAATGCCAAGACTGGGTCCTGAAAAGCCTGGTTTTTTTTCTCAGATTTTCCTGAAATCAGGACATTTCTGTGCTGAAACCTGCAAAAGCACACACATTACATCACGTTAGCGAACCTGCCTTTATGCATTAAAGAATATTTTCTTTCTTCATTACAAAAAAGAAACTGTGCTGATAACACTGACACTGACAGTTTTGCAATGCAAATGCATCCCGAGCTTCTTGTGCACCTTTTCTCGGAAGCGTGAGCGGTGCATCAGGAAAAAGTGCACACGTACGTTTTTTGCAACCCTCCATCCGGTGCGACCCCTCTAAAGACAACAGGCTGGGTCCACAACACAGTTCGGAGCTTGACCTCTGACCTTGAGCTCCTTTCTGCTCTGACTAACAAGTGACAGAAACCTAAACCCACCAAACGCAATAAATGACCCCAGACTCACCCTGGAGTTCCTCTTGAACAGACTAGTTTGGGTTCCTACTGTTTACCGTCTCTACAAATGGACAGTAAATTTAGGCCTTTATAGCCTTGTGAACACCAAACATGATCTAAATATAGGCTGAAATTTTCTTTTTCGTCATTTTATTTGCTATTTGTCGCTATGAGAAGTTGCCACAAACTAGAGACTTTGCACTTAGCATTCAACAATGTGAGAAGTTACAGTGCGGTGCATAAGTCTGGTGATTTTCTACAACATGTGCAAATCGCATGTGAATCCAGTGTAAAAACAAAGAGTTACATGCTAATCAGCTTTAAAGTCATTAATTGGTTTGACCACCGTTATTCTTCAGCACAGCCTGAACGCTCTTAGTCGAGCCTTCTTGTCATTTCTCGAAGTCGTCTTCAGAAACGGTTCTCCAGGATTCTTGAAGGACACTCCAAAGCTCTTGTTTGGACTTCTTTTGTTCTCTGAAACTGCTCAGGTACAGAGACTGAGAGCCAAAAACTTTGTCCTTCAGGAAGCCTGGAGAACAACACATTAAGAACACTAGGGCCGAGACAGATTAAGACTGAATCCAAGTGTGACTAAATTGCCATTCCCAAGTTCAGACGCTCTTTCAAAGCAAAGCACTGTACATGAACACTCCATCATTTCATCACACACTCTTGAGGACTCAAACAGCGCCACCCCTCCCTGGTCTTTAACTTGAATTAGGCCAGACTGAAGTTCAGAAAACTGTGTTCCAAGTCCTTGTTAATTTCCTGTCTTAATTTCATTGCTTCTTTCAATGGAACCAGCAGTGACAGAAGTCCTATATCACTTTATTGCTGCCAAATCAACATTTTAACAAAGCTTTCTAGTTTGCCCGAGGTATTTCGGGTGAGGTTTCTAGATTGTAACATCGCATTAACAATGTTCAATGCCTCACAATTTGGAGAATCCAGTGACGGTTGGAGGAAAAGGTGTCCTTCTTCTTCTTTCGACAGGTCCTCTTTCGGGGTCAACACAGCAGATCATCCGTTTCCATCTCTTTCATTTCTCCAACATCCTCCTCCCAGTATAATCCTCATCTCTCCTCTGGACATGTCCAAACCAACGCAACCTTGCTTCTCTAACTTTGTCTCCAAAACGTCCAACCTGAGCTGTCCCTCTGATATACTCATTTCTAAAGTTAGAGGAAAAGTGTAGGTATGACAAAATTAGATACCAGTCGTTTTCTCCAGCGCAGATGTCATAATGCCCACTACAGCCCAACAAATCACATGACCCAGAGAGCTTCCTGCTACCTTCCAACAAGGTGATATAAGAAGCTTTTTTTTGCAATCTTTTGACACTGCATGCACCACAAACGACCCATAAAAGGAGCTCATTTCGTCCATACTTTAATAAACTCTCCTGCCCGAAAACATGACTAAAAACTCAGGAATGAAAGTCGGAAACAGCTTCAGCAGCTTTCTGGATCAGATCAGTTTTCGAAGGATGGAAAAATAACAGGGGAAAAAGGAAGAGTCTGAAGACAGTTACATCAGGACCCTGTTTTCTGGGACAAACATGGTTGGGCTAGAAAAAAGAAGGTTTGGGTTCGTCGTAAAGGTGGGCGATGCGGGGAAAAACTTTAAGAACAAGATCTTTTTCATGATGCAGGAAAGCAGTGGTGGCTTTGAGGAATATATACCAGTCAGGTTGATGAAAGTTCTGGCCGCTCATTATCCATTGCAGTCTCATAAAGTGTGGCTTTTGACATTGCTTGACGTAGGAAGAAACATTAGACGTGTTAACTCCAGAGGCAAGAGCTCTAAGCGCTCTCCAGAGAGTAACTGTAGGGAGAACAATCTGGGAGCGCTGCCAGAGGAAGACACGCTGTAATGCTACACAAAGTGGGGAGAAATATCCCACCATCAGCTCTTTCTGCAGCCAGGTTGTAAATCATGCTGCTGGCCATGGTGCTGTGGTTGAATTGGGGGGGGATTAATTCAAGCCAGTGATCTAACAAGATTTGGGCCTCAATTAATAAAGCAAGTTGGTGGTCTATGTAGATACAGCAAATATATCAGAGTATACTGAAGTGTGGTAAATCAGGAAATAACAACATCACAGGCCCATAAAGGACTCTAAAGATGTTTATGAGATCTGGTTGCCATGGTAACCCCTCCAGGAGCCAGCATGATATCACTGGCTGTTGTTACAGCACCGATTCAAGCGAAGAATGGCGGGTGACCACCTCCTTAGTATGGGTGGTATAAATCTGGATGTAAACAAACGCAAGTTGGTTCACGAGTGGTGGTTAAGTAAATTTTATTTACATGGTGCTTTTTTAGTTGGAGTTTGTCAGAATTCGTGGTTTTTGTTTGTCCACCTGCTTCTTGAAGATTGGCCACAGGTTCTCAATTGGATTGAGGACTGGGGAGTTTCCTGGACATGGACCCAAAATTTTGATGTTTTGTTCCTCGAGACACTTAGTTTTCACTTATGACACGGAGCTCCATCCTACTGGAAAATACATCGTTCTTCACCAAGCTGTTCTTGGACGGCTGGGAGAAGTTGCTCCCGGAGGTTTTGGTATCATTCTTTATTCATGGCTGTGTTTTACGGCAAAATTGTGGCTAAGATGTTCCGCACATGAATGTTCTCAGGATGCTTTTCTGTTGGCATGACGCAGGAGTGATGGAGCGCTCACCTTTTCTTCTCCGGACAATCCTTTTTACAGATGACCCAAACAATCAGAAAGGGGATTCATCAGAGATGTCTTTACCCCAGTCCTCAGCAGTCCAATCCCTGTACCTTTTGCAGAGCATCAGTCTGTCCTTGATGTTTTTCTTGGAGAGAAGCGGCTTCTTTGCTGCCCTTCTTGAAACCAGGCAATCTTCTGAAAGTCTTCTGCTGCCATTCCTGAGCAACCTCTGCACTGGTGGTGCCCCGATCCCACCGCAGAATCAACTCAGACGTCCCGGCGCTTGCTGGACTTTCTCGGGCGCCCCGAAGCCTCTCTCCAACGAATGATCCTCTCTCCTTGAAGTTCTTGATGATCTGATAAATGGTCGATTGAGGTGCAATCTTACCAGCAGCAATATCCTCACCTGCGAAGCCCTTTTGGTGCAAAGCAATAACGACCTCACGTGTTTCCTCGCAGCTAATCAAGGTTAACAGAGGAAGAACAAGGATTTTAAGCACCGTCCTCCTTTTAAAGCATCCAGTCTGCTATTCTAACTCGATCAGCACGACCGGGAGATCTCCAGCCTCGTCGTCCTCGACGCTCTCACCTGTGTTAACGACAGGACCACTGAAATGATGTCAGCAGGTCCTTTTGTGGCTGAAATTCAGTGGAAGTTCATTTTCACAGCAAAGAGGGACAAATAACTCCAATTCATCTGATCATCTTCACAACATTCTGGAGTTTAAGCAAATTGCCATCCTAAAAACTAAGGCAGGGAAGATTAAATGCGTGTGTATCATTCTCAGAACTTTTGGCCACGGCTGTACAAACTTTGGGAAGAACCCTGATTTAGAAAGGGAACTCATCTTGCTTGGGTCGACTCCGGAGCATCATGAAAGAAAGCAGTGATATCAATGAATAAGTCTAATAAAGTTAAACAAAGTAAAGACAACGACTATCCATCCAGTTCGAACTATAATGAAACATCTCCTGTATGTTGGGACACAAATGAAGCACAGATTAAAAATTTAGCATCTGCGACAGTTTTCTAGGAGCTACAAATGAGAAATAAATCAGCGTCTGGAAAGGAGGTCCTGCCATTACAGTTTTTGAGTTTGTGTTTTGTTTTGACTCCTTCGAACCCTCCCCTTCATGCATGCCCGGCGGGCGTGGCGTTCGAGGCTGGGGTGTTTTTGTTGCACTCATAGAGTGACTGCCGGGCCTCCGGAAATCCACTCCGCACTGAAAGCTGCTAGGCCTCCTGAAAACATCCCCCCATTAAAAAAAAGAAAAAAGCACCCCTCCACACACCACTCTGGAATGTGCCACACAGAATGTGCTCTAGACTCACACGCACAATTACACACACACACACACATTCACACAGATGGGTCTGCCAGATATGCAAAAATCAAAACATGCAAAGCCAGAGCTTCACAAAGCCTGCATTTGAACTGGTTGCCCAGCCTAACTTTTCCCAGCGGGAGTTTTTCTATTTAAGCCTTCTTTTGGCCCCAAATCATGGACTGATATTTAAGGAATAACATCATAAAGAGCTTTATCACTCAAATACTATTAAATGTATGTAAAATAAAAAAAACAAAAACAAAACAAAAAAAGCCAATGGAGCATAATGCAGCTGAATGAATGCAACATCTGGATGTGTGTAGCCTTTGCAATACCCATCCATGTCACCAGAGGGCAAAAGTTTGGATTTGGTGGACCAAATTTCAATTAACGTCACGTTTCTAATGATTAAACGGTCAAAGATATTAGACAGAATTCTTATTCTATAATTACTCTGAGACATAATAAGGTCAAATTGCACGGAAGGCTTGTTTTCTATGAAAAAGGAAGAAATGATCCAGATGATTCCAGTCATTAAACAAAGACTGACATCAGAGAATCATTTGCCTAATTATGCAAATGAGACCAGTTCAGTTCAACCACATCAAAGAGATTCCATTAAAGTGCACGCGCTGCCTGTGTCTGACAACGCCCCTTTCATCTCTTCCAGAAAGTTGACAGAGCTGTGGCTCAGAGGCAGCAGGAAAGAGTTGGCACCTCTCCTAAAGGGGCATAAGCTCTCCGCCCTTGTGAAAGTAACAACTTGACCTGAAATCTAGAAAAGAAGGAGAAAACTCACCGTGGCAGAGGTGCTGAAAAGTGTCCCAAAGTGTCCCAAAGAGTCCCAAAGAGTGGCCAGATGTGGAAGCAGCGAGATGTAGAAGCTGAATGTGACTGAGGGCAGAGGGAATAGTAGTGGAGGGAGGGGCCCGGAGAGACCTGCCCCTCTCACATCACTCCACGCCTGGAAGGAGTGGTCTGCAACTTGATACTTTGTTGTTTTCTGGGATGGGACAGGGGGGAGGAGCCTGGAGGTCTTCAAAATTTACTGGCTGCCCTGGAAGTTGCTGCATATCCTAGACTTCTCTTATTTTCCCCCTTCTAATATTTTTGATGACCATTTAGTCATGTTAATGACCTTCACCTGGCCTTCTTGTATCCAGCCTCATTCTAAAAACAGTCAAGGTGTTTCTTCATTATGAATGGGATGGGAATTAGATACATTTCAGGTCTCTATTTACATTCAGAGAGTGCGCTCCCCGTGCTTTACTGGAAGTAGAGCAGGAAGATGATTTAATATGAAGTTGTTCTGAATATTTTTACAAAATTTAGATAATTTAGATCATTTTCAGGCAGTGGTGCAGTTAGTGCTGTCGGAAAGAAGGTTCAAATCCCAGCTGGGACGGCCCGGGTCCTTTCTGTGGTCACAGTCCAGGTTCTTTCTGTGTGAAGTGGACATGTTCTCCCGTGTCTGTGTGTTGGCACCTCCGGTTTCCTGTCACCGTCCTAACACCTGCAGGTCAGGTGGATTGGAGATGCTAAATTGCCGCTAGGTATGAGTGTGTCTGTGTGTCTGCCTTGCGGTGGACTGCAGACCCGTCCAGGGTCCTCACCTTTCGCTCTGTTAGAGCTGGGATAGACTCCAGCATCCCCCACCCCCACGACCATAATCAGGACAAGTGGCTAAGAAAATGAGTGGGAGTGAGAATTCATATTACTTATCAAAAAACTAAATTAGGTCATACTCCATAGAAGAAAAAAACCCACAATTGAGCCAGTCCATGTCTGACAACCTGTTTCTAGCTTCAGATGCTTGTTTGGGTTGATGCTTTTCTAAAGAAACTAATTTGTTAGCTCAGATTTTGTCATTTAACCTTTATTTAACAAGGAAACCAAAACTATTAATCAAAAACAATAGAAATTATTTCATGTGTCTTTATCAAGATCTAAAATAGATGAAAGTATCATAAACAAAAAAGATTTATCAGTGTATCTAATCTCTCTCTCTCTCTCTCATTCATATGTATGTATATGCACTCTCGTGGAAAAAATTTAATATTCGGTTCTTTATTAAGAAACATTCACATATCGATGTCTAATCTTGTTTTTATTTATTTCTGGAAAAGAAAATGATTTAACTGCAGGCAAACAACAAAAATGAACCTTGATTTATTCATTAAACAAAAGAGAACAAAAACATGTATTCTAACAGAGGAAAAAGTTAGAACACCCTCCCCCCCAATAGCTACCTAATAGCCCCCCTTTGGCTGAAATCACTGCAGTGAGACGCATCTACCAGTCTCCGATGTCGGTCTGTGGAACGTTTGATCCACTCCTCAGTGTAGAATTCTTTAAGCTGGGAGATGTTTGAGGGGTTTCTTGCATGTACAGCCCATTTCAAGTCACCCCACAGCCTCTCAATGGGATTAAGATCTGGGCTTTTACTCGGCCACTCCAGGACTCTCCGTTTCTTAGTTCTCAGCCAGTCCTTGGTGGATTTACTGGTATGATTTGGGTCATTGTCACGTGGCCGGGTCCAGTTCCACTTCGGCTTTAATATTCAGATGGTCTCAAATGTTCAAGCGCCCTCTGATACACGGTGGAACTCATGGAGGATTCTACCTGCTGCATCAAAGCATTTCCAAACCATGACACTTCCACCTCCATGCTTCACAGTTGGTATGAGGTTTCCTGGAACGCTGTATTTGGTTTACACCCGACATGTTCCCTGTTCTGGTGTCCATCTAATAAAATTTTAGACTCATCTGTCCAAAGAACATTATTCCAGGAGTCCTGGTCTTTGTCTACGTTCTCTCTGGCAAACTTCAGTCTGGCCTTGATGTTTCTCTTAGAGTAAAGATTCATCCTTGCATTCCTCCCATGAAGTCAAAGTTCAGTCTCTTTCTGATTGTAGAGGCACTTTCACATCAACAACAGCAAGAGCCTGCTGGAGGTCCAGCGATGACATTTTAGGGTTTCTGGAGACGTCTTTAAGCATCTTGCAGTCTGCCCTCAAGGGGAACTTGCTTGGACGTCCAGACCTGTGCACCTGATGTGCTTCACCTGGGTGTGATTTGAGCCATTTTAACTGGGAATAAAGGTGGGGGTGTCCTAATTTATTCCTCACCAGAAATCGCATACATATCATATCATATTTCATTTACTTCTTGCAACTTCATGTTAATCAAGTTTGGTTCAATGCATTCTGTGTATTAAGCTGTGTGTGTGTGTGTGTGTTTTAGGTGTGAGCATGGCTGTGTGCAATCACAAAGGGGGGTTATCCTGTTTCTGGCTGAAACAGCAGGGCAGGAAGAGAGGGGCCATAGATTTACTCACAAAGGAAACTGTTAAATCCTACGGATGCGCTTCAGAACTGCAGAACGCCATGGACACGCCCACTTTGCCTCGCCTACCATCTCTACTCCCCTCAGCAGCTGCAGTTCCTCCCAAAACATTCCCCAACCAGAGTCAATGAACATGCCTCTGCACTGCCTTCCCCGCTGGACTACAAAAGCAGAGGGCTTTGTTACTGCTGTGTGTGTGTGTGTGTGTGTGTGTGTGTGTGTGTGTGTGTGTGTGTGTGTGTGTGTGTGTGCATCTTTTCTAAACTTGGGTTCTTAGTCATTCTGACCAATTAAACATTAGGACCCCCCCCCCTAAGTCTATAAAGTCCACTTTTCTGTCTGTCTGCCTATCTGTCCATCATCCATCCACCCATCCATCCATCTATTTGTTCGTCTGTCTGTCTTTCTACCTACCTACCTACCCATCCATCTATCTGTCCACCTATCCATCCATCCACACATGCATCGAAACCCTTCCGTCCGTTTGTCTGTCCGTCCATCTCTCCCATGCATCTGTCCGTCAGTCCATCAGCGATTCGTGTCAGTTGGCCAATGCTGACTGATGTTCTATCCAACTGTGTGTGTGTGTGTTTATCTAGAACTAATGTCACAGTTTTGTATTTTAAAGATTGTTCAGGGTGACACAGTGTGTAGTGCTCTCTCCTCACAGCAAGAAAAAATTCACTTGGTGTCTGTCTCCACTATGATGGACTGGCGATGCCCTTTTCCCTGTGAGAGCTGGGATAGATTCCAGCACCGCGCTCGGCCCTAATCAGGACGAGCAGCTCAGAAAATGAGTGAGTGTTCACAGAATTCGTCACCTGTCCGCTGTTTTCTTCTGTTTGTGTTCTGGTTTGACACACATCACATGACTCTCTGTATCCGGACTGGAGAGAGAGCAATCTTCACCCACTCCCTGTGTCTGCAGTATTGAGTGTCATTATTCAGCAGCGGCGTTCAACCATCGCGACAAACTGGTTTTCGCTTCCCTTTGTGAGCCGAATGTATCACATGTGCTTTTAATGACCGCATGTCCCAGTCGCAGACAAAACCACAGAGACACGAAACCGCATCCTCAATCAGGTGTGCACTTATTAACGAAATGAAACGTTTAGCCCTCACGGTCGTTTTTACAGGACTTGCTCTTTGGCCACCTCAGTTATAGCAGGGTTTATTTAAATTCCAAACACCATTGTAATAAAAACTGGTGACCATGACAACAAGGTAGTTTACTGTATCCTGCCAAAAATAACAAATACCTGCCGAAAACATCTGCTTGGCTTTCTGTCTGTTCATCTTTCTGTCCGTACTGATGTTAGACAGTTCTTTATTTTAAAGATTGTTCACAGAATTCAGCACCTATTTATCTATCTTTGTTTATCAATCCATCCATTCATGCTTCTGTTTCTCAGCGAATCATGTCATTAGACCTGGGGTGTTTTAACTGTAGTGAAGGCCTGAAGTGTTTTTGGAGTTTTGTTTTTATTGAGCAGCAGAGGAAGCCTTGTCGGTGAGAGTCAGGCTGAGACGGAGGGGCCGCAGTGCGGGTCAGACACACTGTTTCTCTCTCTCTCGCTGGCTGGACGCTCTGGGCTCGTTTGGTGGAAACTTTGTGGATCCAGACAGCTGTGAAATTTCGGGCCCGGTGCCAGACGGGGGCAGGGCGGAGCTTCGGTCCCGCCACGGACTCATAAACCTCCCCCAACTCCCCAGAACACTCTCTCTCTCTGTCTCTCTCTCTCTCTCTTCACTGTCTCACTTTTCTTCTCACTCTTCCAATTTCTTGGTTTTCCCTCCTTCTTTCCTCGCTCTGTTTTCCTTTTTATCGCTCTCTAATCTGTTTTATTGAGTCTCTTTTCCACACCCCTCTCTGTTTTTCCTTGTTTCTCTCACTCTCTCTCGCTCTCTTGCTTTCCTTCTCATTCTTCCTATTTCTCTGTTTTACAATCTCATTTCTCTCTCTCTCTCTCATATATATATATATATAATATTCTTTTCTCTCTCTCACTCCCTCTGTTTTCCCTGTTCTCTCTCTTTCTCAGAGAGCAGTGGTGGTCTAGTGGTTAGGGAGTTGCCCCATTTCGGAAGATTGTGGGTTCAGTTCCCTCACCAGTAGATTGCCTTGAGGTACCCTTGAGCAAGGTACCGTCCCTGTCACTGCTCCCCAGGCACTTTCAGCAGCTGCCCCTGCTGCACGTGTGTGTATGGGTGAAACGCAGAGTTTGAATTTCGTGGCGTTGTGCTGTGCTGCATTTCACAGTGATAAGAATAGTCTCTTTCACGTTCCATAGTCGTTCCAATTTTTCTCTCTCGGTCTCTTGCTATCTATTTTACACTTTTATTTCTCTCTCTCTCTCTCTCTCTCTCTCTCTCTCTCTCTCTCTCTTCCTCTGTCTCACACTCTCTTCGATTTATCCCTCTTTCTATCTCTGTCTCTGTTTTACACTCTTCAGTTTCTCTCCCTATTTTACACTCATTTTTCCTTGTTTTTTCTCTTTCCTTCTTACTCTTCCAATTTCTCTATTTTACAACCTCATTCCTCTCTCTCTCTCTCTCTCTCTCTCTCTCGCTCTCTGTATAGTGGTGAATAGGTTGCTGTACAACAGGAGAAACGACAGGCAGCTTTACATAATTGTTTGTTTAAAGCTGTAGATGCGATGAGATGAACTCTCAGGATTATCTTCACTGAATATAGAATTAAAATGGTTAATTTGATGAACGGCACCTTCACAGTAGAGCACATGTACCACATGTGAGGCCTGATCTGGTGTCAGATGGGGAATGAAAGCAAGTGGGCCAGTTGTATACAAATATATAATCACACTCTCTCTCTCTCTCTCTTTTTCATTTGTCAGAGTGTATTAGTGTGGTTTGGGTGGGTGTTGATTTAAGTGCACAGTTTCCATGATGCATAGATGGGCTTTGGCTGTTTGCTTCATTAGTCTTGTAAAGAGGCAAACTTCACATGTAGTTCATCATTTAAAAACACTGCGAGTGAAGTTCAGGGTTGAACCCTGAACCCCGGCTTTAAGGTTCAACGGCACAGTCCCGGGCTGCAGCGCTGAGCTCAGCTTGTCCGAGCACACGTGGAAAACCTGCAGCTGAGACAGTGCTGGCGCAGATCCAACACGTCTGCCCACTAACCAAGGCTGGATTATGTCACGTAGTGAGTCACGGATGATGCCAAGTTAGAAATTCCAGCCAGAGGCTGCTTCTTTTTTATTCCGTTACAGTCACTGCTCTCATTTTTAACCCCTGAAAGCTCAGAGAGGACAATCATTCTGTCCAGACAAGACCCCCAGCTCTACAGAGTGCAGGAGTGGAGCTCAGGGTCATGTGTAGAAATCTCCAGTAGAAGATCCAGAACGTCTGATCTAGGATCAGATTTTACTTTGAATTCACTAATAAGCATAACACTGTGGACATTTGAGTACTGACTTGACATCAGCTCCACTACATGTTGTTTGGAGGGTGGGGCTGGTGAAAGTTTATGAAAAAGATCCCTATTAAAGATGACTGTTAAACATTTCTGGCCACACCGGTCCCTTCGATGTCTACACAGAGCAGGATGTCTAGTTTGTGGGCCATAAAATTTACATTTTATCTGTCTGCCATTTGTTTAAAACCATGTGGCTTACAGAAGAGTCCTGGGGGAAGACAGTGGCTCATTTGCATTAAGGAGTGGCCCATTTCTGCCCTCTTCTCCCATCACTTTTTGCTTTTACCTTATTCATTCGTATGAGAAAGCTTTTATGGTTATGTGTGTATATGTACACTATCATGTGTAAATATATTGAGCTAACCCTCATTTCTTTACGATCTGTAGAAAAATGAGGTTCAGTGATTTATTGCAAACTTGCATATAAATCCAGTCGAAACACAAAGAGAGTTTGTAGAATTTTAACAAGCATTAAAGTCAGTATTTGCTACAACCACCGCTATTCTTCAGCACAGCCTGAACTCTCTTAGATGAGCTCTCTTGTCCTTTCCTTAAGTCGCCTTTTTAAGTCGAACAGTTCTCTGGGCTTGTTGAACATGCCAAAGCTCTTTTTTGGACGTCGCTTTTCCTGATAGGGGTTGCAGGCAGTGCTGGAGTATATCCCGGCTCTCGCGGGATATTCCACCTAGGGAGCAATTTGGCATCTCCAGTCCACTTGACTTGCAGGTCTTTGAACGATGGGAGGAAACCAGAGCTCTTGGAGAACATGCAAGCTCCCTGGCATAAATTGTCCAGCCCAAAGTCTGAATCCTGTCGGCTTGTTTACACCTGTTCTCCATGTAACAGCACAACCCCAACAGCCACACTACTACTAAACCAACAGCCAAATATCAATCAACACTAACTGGCCTGATTTGCTCAAGCTTGACCTACAGAACTTCACACAAGCCATGAGCCTCCACTCATTTCTTCATATTTTCCTTCCAAAGCCAGACATTTTTGGTATTTTAATGTTTCCTTGCTGAATTGTCCTCCAGGCTTCCTCCAGGGGAAAGTTTTTGTGTCTCATTTTCAGTCCAGTCTCTGTACCCAAGCAGTGGGATTGTTTTTTGTTGGTTAATCCAGTGATCTACTTCTGAACCTTCAAGCAGAACAAAGCGTCCAACATAAGACATGAAGCAGTGAAGAAACAGGTGCAGATGATTCCAGATGATGAAAACATTTGTTCAAACTTCTTTCGCTTATTCCCCTCAGTAGACCAAAAATTAGTGGTTTTGCTTTAACATGGTGATTCCCTTGCAAAATATTTAGAAACGAGGAGTGGCTCAGAGGCGTTTGCATAGCGCTGGCCGTGTCGTTTGTGAAATAGCAGCGTGTAAGTAAGTGCTTCAGTTTCGCTCGGCCTCTGTCCTTGCGTTTGCTCTAGGATGGCTCTTGCTGTGTGTGGCACAGCAGCATGTTCTGATCTGTGAAGCAGGAGTGTGTTTACACAGCTGCAGCGTAGTCCTGGAAGCCGCGTCCAAGTCCCCGCTGTCACAGTGAGTGATGGCCTACACACATGCCAGCTCTAGCCAACGAAGCTGTATCATCGGGAAACGCATGTGTGGCCCTTTCCTTTTGTGTGCATATATACTAGTTTACTACCAAAAATAGCAAGCCTCCTTCCTTCCCCACAAACGTTCTTGGTAAACTGCTTCCCTGGATGGTTCCATGAATGGCTGTTAATGTAGTACATAATGTGACCTAACTGGCTGACCATGAGTGACCACGTTGTGTGACCTCAATCAGCTGAGACCTTTCAGGGTTGTTTGAGGAGAGAACTACATCTTCCAAAGAACTGCCTAGAGAGTAAGTTGCAGGATAACAATAGCTGGCCTGGGTGCAGTAGATTTGTTCTGATGGTGGAAGTGAGCATTAAGGATTACTATTTGCCTTCATAGGATGTCGTTTAAGGAAGTGGGAGGCTGGTTACACTACCAGCGGCTTATGGTCACCTTTAGCCCTCTGTTGGATTGGACCAGACAGGCTGTTCTTTGATCCCCACATGCATACATGCTGGCAGGGATCCAAGGGACTTGGCCCTACAACCAGAAGGCCGAGGGTTCGAATCCCAGACCAGTAGGTTGCCCTGCGGTACCGCCCCCATCACTGCTCCTTGGGTGCTGGGCATGCAAGATGCTTAAAGAAGTCTCCAGAAACCCTAAAATGTCATCATGGGACCTACAGCAGGCTCTTGCTACTGTTGATGTGAACGTGCCTCTACAATCAGAAAGAGACTGAACTTTGACTTCATGGGAGGAGTGCAAGGAGGAAACCTTTACTCTCCAAGAGAATAGAGAGAACGTAGACAAAGACCAGGACTCCTGGAATAATGTTTTTTGGACAGATGAGTCAAAAATTTTATTAGATGGACACCAGAACAGGGAACATGTTGGGTGTTAACCAAATACAGCGTTCCAGGAAAAGAACCTCATACCAACTGTGAAGCATGGAGGTGGAAGTGTCATGGTTTGGAAATGCTTTCCTGCAGCAGGTAGAATCCTCCATGAGATCCACCGTGTATTAGAGGGTGCCTGAATTTCAAAAAATAGATGATGTCTTTTTGTGCGAACAACAAGGATGCACTTTTTCCTACAGTTCAGATGGACTGCTTTGGCAACTACGCCAGAAGGGTGTTGTCTCTGGAGAGAATGGTGTCAGTTTGGCAGATAAGCAACTGGAGTGTGGGGTGAAGATATGGTTCAGTGGAAGCTTCTCTGCTGAATCAGGCCTGCTGCAGTGCAAAAACACTGTTCTAGGCAAGAAGCTGCAGCACTCGCTCCTGACTCCATCTGATGCCACTGTCACTGGTTAAAGAACTTTTTTGCCAAGGAACTGCTTTAGAAAATCCCATATCAAAAAAGAAAAGTACTCATCTTTCCTGTTCTTCAGAAACTGGGCAAGTCTACCCTGAGATCCTCAGTGATGTGATTTTGGGGAATTCCTGAAGGAACCAGCGCACTGCCAGGACATGAGTGTCTGTTCTGTTTCTTGGAAGTTAGGCATGAATTTTAGTATGAAATACAGTAGCTGCTGGTCTTCACTGAACCCTCTGTCTGCAATGTTCCAGACACGGTTGGGTACATGAGTGCTTCCATGAGATGACAACACAATTTCACCCCTTGAACTCCAACTGCAAGCTTTCATCCTATAGTGGGTCGGATGGATGGATGGATGGATGGAAAATGAACACACGTAGACGTATTCATTCAGCTCCTGAGATGGGTCTCTTTGGTACAGAGTATTGGTACTCCATTACTTTTCATCTGTTTTTGAAAACGTGTAATATTTTCTAAGAAGCTGACAGAATGACCCTTCGTCTGGAAAACCAGCCTGTGGTGTTTGATGCTACATTTAAAATTTTATAAAGGTGATTTATCATTTTTATTGTTGATCAAACTGGAATCTAATGCACAGCGTTGGACACGCTCATTATTACACCATAGACTTAAAAAAAAAAAAAAGCAGAAGCAGCCCAGTGTGAAGCTGCCATGCAGATTACTCAGAGTGCCTCAGAGTTTCGAGGTAGCACGTGTCTGTGGTGTATTTTCGTCAGTGCTGGATGAGCGTGACCCCAGCAGGTATTTAGAGTGGGGAAGGCTTTGCAGGGGCCCCTGCATTTGGATGATGAAGAGCGAGTGGTCTTTCATTAAGAGTTCCTGCTTCGGGGCTGACGGAGTGTCGGCCAACTGTCGCAAAGCGAGACACTGCTGCAGCACATCTACTGCCTCATTACCATGCCTCGCCTCGCTTCGGAGCCTGACAACACAGACACCTATGTTAAGGTACCATATTTCCCAGTCCATTCATGCACATTTCAAAATGTTATAAATGTAAACCCAAATGTATTTACATATATGCAGCACCCTGTGATACAGTACTGTGCAAAACCCCTTGAGCCACCTTTCTTCATATTTTGCTTCCAAAGAGCCAGACTTTCTTGTATTTTCATGCATTGTGCAGAAAGGTTCTCTAGTCTAACAGAAGGGCAAAGTTTTTGGCTCTCATTTTCAGTGCAGCCCCTGTACCCCAGCAGTTTCAGAGATAGAAGCAGTATGGGATCATCTCAACAGAAACATCCCTAAAGCAACTGCCATCCAATAAAGAGCTTTGGAATGTCCTTCAAGAAGCCTGGAGAAGTTTTATTGAAGACGTGTCCTTTTTAGCTCTTATTGATAAGAACTGTCTGAGAAAATTCTTTCTGACAAGTTGGAAAAAGTGCCAGTGCAGGGACATTACATAGCTAGCTAGCCTACACAGGCTGATTTTGGAGGTGGACAATGAGCACCTCCTTTTATCAGAGGACGAGAGATTTAAAAGGAATCTTACTCAAGGTCTCAAGCAAGCAAGGCCAAGAAGCTGGCCGAGCCACGTCACCTTCTATGTATCCCAGCAAAAAATACAAACCAAAAAGTTACAAATCCAGGATACAACCTTGAGATTGTTGTCCCGTCATATGAAAGTTCTGGGGCAGACAGATGCATGGGGTCTTTGGGTTATTAACACAGGTAGGACTCCCTGGCTGGATAAAAGCTTTTGCGAACTAGTGCTCCAGAGCAGGGACACAGTCTTGGATGTCCATCCCAAAAAAAGCATAGAAAACGCAGACGTGAAAATCGGTTCACAAACTCCTAAAATAAAAGCAGCAGCTGAGAATGTGGCTGGACATGGGCTGACCTTTGGGCTAACAAGGGTCAGCACCTCAAAACTGCTGATGTTGAAACCAGAGAGGATGGAAATAGGGAGTCAGCCCCAGGATCAGAAGGTTGTGGTATCGAATCCCAGACCAGTAGGTTTCCCTGTGGTACCCTTAGGCAAGGTACCGTCCCCATCACTGCTCCCCAGGCACTTTAAATAGTGTGTGTGGATGAAAAGCAGAGTCTGTGTCTCGCTGTGGCTCATAATGACAAGAATACTCACTTTCATTTCATTTTTCCCAAAATTTTGTTCATTTTTTGCATCCATTCCTAAATCAAAAAGTGCTTCTTTAGCAAGCGAAAGATGTTCAGCTCTAATTTATTGCCCAATAGAAAACAGATCTGTGAGACTGCACTTTACTACAGCGCCCCCTCAAGGAGAGCCTGAATGGCGAGAGGGATGAGCAAGTTTTTTGTGTGTATGATTTAGACAATTAGCGCAATTTAAGGGGGGGAAAGAGACAAATGCTAAAAAAATAATAATAACATTAATAATAACTTTAAAAACATGCTTAATCTGACCACTTGGGGGCAACATTAAGGGGCCGATCGTTTGCCAGTGAGCGATATTTGCCAACGTTAGATAGTCTAGAGCATTCTAACCATGGATGTGGCCAAGAGCTACTTGCTTTGACAGAAAAAAAAAGCCATTTGTTAACAGACATGCAAGTTTCTGATCAGAGAGCCACATTTGTGTGGGAACGCAGCATTGTGTGCTAAAATTCTAGCTAGAAATCCAATCAGCCCAGTCAGATGCTTTAGAGCGAGAGCTAGTTCTGTTCATTCCCTTTTGGCTCGTTTCGTTTTTGATTGTGCAGTCGAAAAGCTGCCTATGTTTATTTGTCGGATGAGCAAAATGATGAGCCCAGGGCTATGAGCTTATTGTGGGCCAATAATTAAGGCCAAAGTGGGTTCCTGTGGGGAGCTTGTTGGGAAAATAACATCCATCAAACTCATATAGTGGTGTCGCAACATCAAGAGAAATAGAGACCCTCATTTAAAAAAAAAACAAAAACATTTTCCTGTTTATTCACAATGGCCACTAAGTGGGTGCTATACTGAAAGCTTATGGATGAAGTATACTAGAAAGTTATAGCTCCCTATCAATCATGCGTATAAAACTGTTAGGGGCTGCAAGCGATTGCTCTGCCAGCACTGATCTGGACCCATCCACACGGTCTGCTTTTTCCCAGTAGAACAAAAGCCAACAGAGTTGGGAGTGGTGCAGCTCGCTCCTGTTTATGTTCCGTTTCCTCCACAGCGTTATGGATGAGATTTGCATTTGTGCAGCAAATGATTCAGCCCAGTTCGTGGCGCATGGTGGTGAACCACGTGACCGCAGTGAGTCACCCCCCAGACCATGGATGTGCTCACTGCCGCTCACACTGGAAACTGTGTTGCTGAAAAAAAGTGAAACTGGTGATAAGGGTGTTAGTATCACGAAAACCAATATGTATGCTGGCAAAGAATAAGAATGATCATCACACGCACTGAAAACAAGGCAAAAAAGTTTAACAGTCAGTGTGTATGTTGGCAAAAACAGTGACACTGAAAGGAGGAGTCCAGCTTCTCCCTCTAAAGCCCAGACATTCATTCTTAGTCCCACTATAAGAGTCTTTTAATCCGCTTAAGCAGCCGGCCAGCTAATAAGTGTTTGCACATAAATTAGATGCTTCCTTTTTGCCGGGTGCACGCCCGCGGTCTCTGCAGGAAGTCATCTCAGGTCACGATATTACAGCTAAGGTCAATATTCCTCATTATGTTGATTACCATAATTGACTTCAAAAGGCAACTTGGGACTCCTGGCCAAGTGCCCATTCCTGCACTAGGACTTTGTCTTTGGGAAGTCTTAACCAACAATAGTGTCTGTGGAAGTATAGATAGAAAGGGACATGATGATTATCCACCCTGATATACTTGTGACCTGTCCCGTGTGTATCTCTGCCTTTTGCCCTTGGAGCTCGGAGGTCCCAGCACCCCAGACGCCCCTCCTTTAGACTAACGGCTCAGAAGACTGAAGGGTTCACACGCTCTCGCCGTTTTTAGATTGGAAACCGCAAGAAGATATCTTGTAGTTGACAATTCAGAGCTTTTCACATTCAAAGCTGTATCAAGTGTAACCGTGACGATGATGAGGAACACATCAGGTGAGGTGTTGATTATTTTTATAATGATCCAAGGGAACAACTAGGGAATGAACTTTTCCTAATTGGTCCTTTTTATACACTTTCATCACTAACCCTCACGGTGAGAAGGTCCTGGCTTCGATTTCCAGGTGGGACGCTCCGGATGTCCCACTGGAAACGGATTGGAGATGAATTGGTGCGTGTGAGTCTGTGTGTGGGTGACCTGTGCAGGGTGTTTCTCCACTTTTTGCCTAGTGAGACTCCAGCACCGGGACCCTAATCAGGACAAGAGGCTCAGAAAATGAGAGAGTGTTTTTGCGTTGATATTTATTACTTTGACTTTTGGTGACGGGGCTTGTAAAGTATTTAGCTGGCAAATATTCACTCGACAGTTGTTGACTTAAGTCGAGGTTACAGAAATGAAGAACAGATGTGGATACAGAGCGCTGACATAAGTCACTCGGGATAAGAGCTTCTGCTTTATCCGGTAAATGTAAATGCAAAAAACGCCCCCTCATTCAAACCATCAGTATTTGCATAAATGTATGGTGTTGGAGAAGTTGGATAGATGGAAGTGCAGCTTGCACGTGAAAAAATATGAATCTGCGCCTTTAATCCAAGGTTTCTAACCGTCAACTTAGACTTTGTTTTTCAGATTTTCAGATTTTTCTGAACCGCATGAATACGGAATTAAGACACACCACCTGGATTTCTAAATTCACAATTGCCGTTTATGTGCTGAGCTTAACATATTCAGGGAAAATATCCATCCCTCTATCATCTGAGCCATATATTTGACCTGTGCACCTTTTATATTTTCCCCAATATTTGAAAGCAAATAAACAGAAATATCCTGTTCATATGCAGAGGAGATGCTTTTTTTGCACTTTTTAAACAAACCATAGAATTGCCCTGAGGTTTACTTGAACAAAGGTATCGTCCTCATCACTGCTCTCCGGGTGCTGGATATGTAGAGGTTGCATTTCATGGTGTTTCACAATCATTTTCACTTCAATTTGATTGGTGCTCATACATCTGCATCCAGTAGACACAAAGATTAGAATGCTTAAATTATTAAAATGGATAATTTCATAACATCTCAAACGGTAGCAAACAGGGAATCCTTCAGTAAATTCTTGTGATCCCTGAAATACTTCAAACAAAATGTCTAAAAACATTTCCAAAACAATTTCTAATGTTTCAGTCCAGATTGAAGAAGTTATTGTTGAATTAAATCCATTATCCGCCACTTGTCCCAAACGGGGTCGCGGGGGAGTGCTGGTGTCCAACCCAGCGCACACAGGGCGAGGACGGGGGACGCACCCTGGACAGGTCGCCAGCCCATCACAGTGTTGAATTAAATGCATATCATTATTTTTGAGTGTTAATAATATTACATATAATACATTATATAAGTGGTTAGGGACTATGCTTCAGGATCGGAAGGTCCCAGACCAGTAGGTTGCCCTGAGGCACCCTTGAGCAAGGCACTGTCCCCATCACTGCTCCCTGGGTGCTTTGAATAGCTGCCCCCTACTGCAAAATGTGTGTGGGTAAAAAGCAGAGGTTGAATTTTGTTGTGTCTCACCGTGTGCTGTGCTGTGCTGTGCATCACAATGATAAGGGATCGTCACTTTCACTTCACTTTCACTTTCCTTTCCTTATAGGTGTTGCTTCCAGTGAGGCTTTTGACAGTGGATGTGATTTCTGAAGCCAAGTAGGCCAGAGCAGATCACTGGTTAGGGTCCTTCAGTGCTCAAACCCTGGTCTAGAGTGGAGTAGTGTCCTTTCTTAGACACTAACTGAGAGTCGTTCTTGTGAAGTTGGGATTCTCAGTGCTGCTCCCACTCCTGCCAGTGAGCTCAACCAAGACGCCCCTCGACATTGTGGTTTTAATCCTGACTCTAATCCTTCTGCCTCCAGTGCTTTAGACCTGAAAGCTACACTATGCCACTCGCCTGACCTTCTCAGCCTGGTTCTGACCAGAGTGCACACTCCACTCGAGCAAAGCCAACAGGGACTGAGAGCATTTTCTAATCCCACGGTCATGACTGCTCACACCCCGGAGTCTTTCTCAAGGCAGGAGCAGCAGACGAACGAGGAGAACATTTAAGCTGATGAAAAGAGCTCCACCAGAATGGAGCTGCGGGGCATCAAACGGCAGCATTGGAGGGCCGTGTCACTGCTCAACTTACCATTTTCTTCCCACCGTCTGATGCAACCCCTCCATCATCTGTTGTGTTCAATCACATACACAGAACCATGGAGTTCTGACAATTGTGTAGCTTTTGATTCCTTTCTTTTCATTTTTTCATCCTCCCCCTAATGCAGGACGTGTCCCCCACTCTTCTGCGTTCTTTTATGTTCTTCGCCATGTTGCCCATTATTAGGCCATAATTCATTCAAAAAACATTGGTAAAGCTCTTTTTATTTTCCCAAATTAAGCGAAATTCTTCCATATCATCTGCATCCGTTCTGCACCGGAACATGTATAGAGAAGGAATTGCTCTTTAATATTACTTTTTAATTTCTCTCAAATTAAGAGATATTCTCCCAAATGTAATGATATTCTGAATTATTAAGTGATTTTCTACCATAATGAGTAATATTCTTACATATTCTGAGCCACGGCAAGCGGCCGGTCTTTCAGTTTCCTGTAATTCCCTTCTCTGATCAAGACAGCACTTCTTCTGTTCTCTCTTTCACTTCTCTTTTGAAGACTTTCCTTCTTAAACTGTACTCGGGTTCTTCCCCTGAAAAGTGAAAGTGACTGTTTGTCATTGAAACACAGCACACAGTGAACCAAAACCAAATGCATGCTCTGCTTTTAACCCACACACAGCGTGCAGCAGGGGGCAGCTATCTAAAGCGTCCGGGGAGCAGTGATGGGGACGGTGCCTTGCTCAAGGGTACTTCAGGACAACCTAGTGATCTGGGATTCAAACCCATGACCTTCTGACCTTCAAACCCATGACTCCCCCTTATTTCCTTCTGTGCAAATCCCCATGAAATCTTGTATTTCAATTCAGTATTTTAAAACAGATTTTATCAAGTGTAATATCATGAAAGGTAGAATTATCCAGTTAATAAAAATGCATTATTGTTGACTGACATCTGTCAATCCCATCCCCTCTTATTTCCTGGCATCCACTGTTCAAACCCCCATAAAGCCCTGTATAACCAAAGGAGGCACAACAGCCTTTGAGCCAAAGCTACGCAACACAACCGCACACTCCCTTTTCTTTAAATCTGGTGAACAAAAGGAAACACAAGCCACGCTCACACACACATATTCAGTCCTCCTTCTCCTTTCTGGTTTATATGGGAACAGACTGATTTCAGACCAGCCGTGTGGAATAGTTTCCCTGGCAACCCACTGATATTTTTCCCTGAGCTTGCCCCGGGCTATTTAAGGTTACACAGATATCTTTATGGGCCGAATGTTTGCATGCTCTATTTTCTACTTTCACTCTCTCGTATGACCTTCCAGGTGAAGAGAGGTGTGTGTTTGTGTGTGTGTGTGTGTGTGTGTGTGTGTGTGTGTGTGTGTGTGAGTGATTCTTCAGCAGTGCTGTTCTTTATTCAGTAGAAAAGGGCTGGACTGTAACTCCTGTGATACATAAAATACTGTGCAAAAGTCTTTGGCCACCCCTCGTTTCTTTATTTTATACCATCTCGCATTTTTATTCTATGACCTTCTTATTTGTGGCATATTGAGTAAGTTTAATGAAAGAAATGGGAACAAATGTTTTAGGAAAGGCTGCTAAGATTCTAAAGGTTCTAGATAAAGTGGTTCCAACTGCTCAGCGTTCAGCATCAGCGGTAAACAAATCAACTGAACATCTGGAATCCTCTGCCCCTGTTTCTTCAATGCTTCATGTCTTAAGTTAGATGCTTCATTCTGCTTGAAGGTTCAGACGTGTCCTTCAGGAAGATCTGGAGAATAAAAAAAAAGTAAAAATACGAGTTAGTCTGGAGGCAAAATATGAGGAAATGAGGGGCTCAAGAGTTTTGCACAGCACTGTAAAGTTGAAATATGTAATGCTTCATTTCTCAAAGGGTTTTATTTGATATCTTTTCATAGGAGTTTCATATCATCCTTAATGTGTAAAATCATCTTTCCTGTTTGCATCAAATCTGCAGTTTCAATCGATTCAGCAACGAGCAGGCCTCCTTTAGAAGCAGGGGGTCCTTTGGTACCTCCTGTGAGATGGAGCGGTCCATTACAGTGTAATGTCTGAATCCTAACCAGGGCAGTGGGTGAGTCCAAATCATGTGTCAGTAATACAAATGTACTTGCACGAAAACTCTACCACTTTATTAAACTTTCGGGGATCAGAATCTGAGAGGTTTGAAGTGCAGTGCTTGAGAGAAATATACGCCATGGTGATTACAGGAACCATGGAACCACTTTGTTCTTCATCTTCTCCTCTTTCCTGGCAGCGCCATCCTCAACATCCTTCACCCGATATATTCCTTGTTTCTGCTCTGGACCGATGCAGTCTCACTTCCCTCACGTCTCTAAATCATCCAACCTGAGCTGTCCCTTAAATATACTTGTTCCTAATCCTGTCCATCCTCGTCCCTCCTGGTGCAAATCTTGAACTCTGACACCTCCTGGTCTCACTACCGTTCTGTAAACCTGCCCTTTCACTCTTGCTGGTATCCGTCCATCCGGATCAGTCCTGCCACTCTTCCTCACCCAGTGCAGCCTTGGTTATAGTAACATTTAATTGTAGAGTTTGTGCATTAATTGTGCATTAATGATGAAGAATTAAAAGGAAATAAACTGAACTCTTTTCAAAATCTTAAGTGCTTTGGACCCTAAATTTCAACATCACAGGCTGTGAGGTGCTGGGGTTTCTTATTGCTACAGCGATCGTTAGACCTTTCCAGTTCCTGGGGGAAGTCTACCTGGGGAGCCACAAAGGAGGCCCTTATTTATTCAGGAACGGGGCAATTCCCGGCCAGTAATGCTTCCTCTCTGTTAGGGGTTGGGAAGGGTGGGGCAAACAAAAGCCATATCATGTTGCAGCACTCTACACACAAGATGGTATTCAAAAGACCACCTTCCATAAGGAGCCTCCAAACACCTGCAGCAACAACGGCCAAAACGTTCACGTTCCAGCTCTGAAACCCCAGCGCTGTAAAGAACGTGCATTCACGCAACACCACAGGCTTGTTATCTGAGTACGAACAGATTTTCCAAAAACCTCCACCCCATGAAAACTCCGTACGTGGATAGAAGGGGTTTATTTTTAAAGCAGTATATTAGAAAATGTGACCTTATCTTATCAGTTCTGTTTAACTAGCAACATAAATTGCCTTTTTACTGTTTTGACACTATTAGATGACCTATTTAAGACTTTGAAAAGAAAAATAATGAATGTTTCATGAATATGTCATGGCTGAAGGACCCTTTCGAGCAACACCATGAGATGGCGATAGAGAAGGGAAGGACTTTTACTTTCTATATTTGAACCACTGCTTACCGAGTTGGATCCTCCTTTATTTTATTTTCCATCACCTTCCCAATATTGAGATCCATTTCTGCTGAAATGGACAAAAACACACAGAAAAGACGTCCCTCTGTGCGTCCATCGGTGCAGGACAGATGGAAGGAGATGTAAGAGAGAAGACAGGGAGCGTGGACGGTGGAGAAACGGCATGTATTGAGTGTGATGTCCGTGATGGGAGAACAGACAGAAAGTAAAGCAGTGAAGTTAATCTTCCTTATTTTCAGTAGATTGTTGAGTTGAAGTTCGAGGATTTAAAAGTCTTTGAATTCTACTAATATGGAGTGAGATTCTCCAGATCTTCCTGAAGGACAGTGTTGTTGTCTCTCATTTTCAGTCCAGTCTCTGTACCTGAGCAGTTCTCCAGATCTTCCTGAAGGACAGTGTTGTTGTCTCTCATGTTCAGTCCAGTCTCTGTACCTGAGCAGTTCAATAGTTTTGTGTTGGTTAATCCACACAGTGATCTACATCTGAAGCAGAACAAAGCATCCAATTTAAGACATGAAGCAGTGAAGAAACATGCGCAGATGATCAGGGGATTTGTTTACTGCTGATGCTGAACACTGAGTGGTTGGAACCCGTTTATCTAGAACCTTGCATCTTTAGACACTTTGCAGCTTTTGCAACACTTTTTTTTTTTGCAACCCATTTCTTTCATTTAATCTAAAAATAATACTCTATTATTTGCAAGGGTGGTTTAGCAAGGTTCCCTAAACTATATGAGCTGCGGAGTGAATGACGGCTCTTGAAAATGACATAATTTGATAATCTTTTATTTCAGTTTCCATGATTTGGTCCTTTTATGAGCAGTTTGATTCAGTGAAGCTCATTTTCAAGGTATATGTTCGTTTTTAATCTCCAGCTCAAAAGGCTTCTGGTAGTCTGTGCCTCTTTCATCCCGCAGTTACACTTTAAAGCATTTCCACAGCCCAGCTGGAGCTGGAACTGACAAATTGCCAACAGGTAGCCAATCACGGAGCTTCTCACGTCATTCCTCTGTTTGAAAAGAAACATCCGCAATTGGCCCGTTCAGCAACAAAGCCGCCCTGTCTGCCGTGACACGGCTCTCCTGGGAACCTCTAGGAAACACCGATGTGTGCCAGAATGTGACTGGCGCTTCCTCAAAGACAGCCAATGAAACTCAGCAGTTTACACTCCTGCATTTTTCAACCTAACGTCCTTCTGCCTCTTCTGTAGAATGTGGTCACCTACCTCACATGAACTTTTTGAAATATTCCTTCAGAAAAAAGTAAAAACCCACTGATTCAAAGTGTGTTTATAACACAATTCAGTGGGAGGTGAGCTTCAAGTCTAGTTTTTCCGCTTGCTTTCAGTTGCAGGCGTGTCATGGTCCCTGACACTGGACTGAGCTGCAGATGTGGAGGATAAACATATGTTCCTTTAACCCATTCCTGACTGACCCCACTGTAGTGCAGCTTATTATTACTAATAGAAAAGTCCACCAGATAAGAACATCAAGGGAGGTTTACAGGGTAGGAATGTTAGATGCCTGATGTTTCTCACTCTCCAACATGTGCAGGACCACTCTGAATGAGTCCAACCACTCAGGTAACCTGTCGTAAGATCTCTGTTCTAGGTTCTAGGGTTCCCCAGGAATGTCTTGTGGTCCTGGAGATGTATTGTCCACATTTTATCATGGTATTGGCTCCCATCACTAACTATTCCTGAATATTCAACTCATTCTAGAAAACCCCTCACGGTGTAAAAGTAGGGGAAACCCTAAAATGCAGGGTTCGGGGCCTCCAGAAGCAGAATCAGGAAATGCTCTAATGAAACTATACCTTTGTCCACCTGCTCCTTAGGTTTTTGGTGAAATCCAGATAAATCTTTTTATCTTTTTTTATTCAAACTTTTTAATAAACATGCTAGTAATCAATCTTCTTTCGTCTGCTTCCGTTTTAGAGATCGCCACGCCGGATCAGTTTCCATTTCTTCCGGTCCTCTGCATCTTTTTCCTTCAAAGAGATCTCAGCATCTTTAAATCTGACACCTCCAAGCATGCTATAAATCAATAGTCACCAAAATCTTTTGGTTAAGTTCCTGAAACTTTCCTGATCACTTTCAGCTCCTTTTGGATATGGTTAGGGCTACAAAAGAAACAGCTTAGTATGCACTAGAGGATGGGACAGTAGGGACAATATGGATAAGATCTGATGAAATGCTAATGCATAAATGATGTGCTCACATTATAGGTGATGAATACGGTCAGTTCTATGACGGTGCTGATATGAAAGTTCTAAATCCCTCATTGGGATCATTTTTAGAGATCTGGGCATCAAATAGCAGATTTGAAGTAAGCTAGACTATGTACTAAAAACTACTAAGACAGGGCCATGGTTCAAGCGATAAGGCTATCCATGCCAGTCCCCGGACCAAACCGGTTGTGTTGAAAGGGCGAAGAGAGATTCAAAGAAAGTACTGAATGTAGGGGTGCCAGTAATTGTGATAATATATATATATAAATATATATAAATAAATATATATTTTAAAGTTAACAATGAGCTGACTGAAAGCTTTTCCAAGCAAATGTCTGGAGGAACATAATTGTGTTTGCAGTTAATGTAATAATGCAGCCACACGCGTCTACAGCGGTTTCTGTTGCGGCTTTGGCTGAGCTTTTTATATCCTCTGTGCAGATTCTCTCATAAAAAATGTATTTTTATGCCCTTAATGCCCTTCATTTTTTATGCTTTTAGACATTCTTTTACGTTTTAGGGTGGTCCAGCAGTCAAGTGTGTAGAATGTGGTCGTCTTTGGCAACTCCATAATATAAAGTGATATAAAACTCATATAAAAATTAATATAATATAAAAATGCGCTGTCTAATTTAATATGAATCCATCACGGACGTGCGTGTTTTATTATTGGGTCCGATTTCTTCTTGTTCCAAAGTTCCATCGCCATCGTGCTAGATTCATGGAGCAGTATAAATGCATAGTACTCATTTTATGTGGTTATATGAGCAGGAAGGAACATGCCATATAAAACGCTAAACGAGTATTTAACTTACTCAAGGGTACCTCAGGGCAACCTACTGCTCTGGGATTCAAACCCACGACCTTCTGATCCAAATTCATAAGCACTGAGCCACCGCTGCCCAAAAAGCTGTCCATCAATCTTGATATCAACACTCCTGCTTGAAGAGATGAGCAGCCGGTTCAGCTGGCAGAGCTGTTCATCAGAGGATGTTTCTTGCTGCCCACGTGCAAAAAGCCCCCTGCACGTGGTCGGCAGGATCAGGAACCTGCAGCGAGGAAACCCCAATGGATTTCTAGTCCATACGCCATAACACTAAGCCCTGACCTTTACCTGCTGAACCGCTCCAGCGGCGCCAGACCTCTAGTGAACTCTCCTGGTGGTGTTCAGATAGTGCGGAAGATCTAGAAGATTTTTATTGCATTCAAATCATAAATATAAAAGGATCATTAACCTTCTATCTCCAGTATAAGGCAAATGGGGCAGCGGTGGTTTTGTTTTTAGTGACTAGGCCTCAAGATTGGAAGGTTGTGGGTTCAAATCCCAGACCAGTAGGTTGAGGTACCCTTGAGCAAGGTACCGTTCCACATCCAGTAACTCCAGTTACTTTGGCTGACTGCCCTGCTGCACGGTGTGTGTGGGTGAAAAGCAAAGGTTGAATTCCATTGTGTCACTGTGCCATGTTTCACAATGACAAAATAGTCACTCACTTTCATTTTTTCACAATATGCTTCTCACCACACGTCACGGCAGCGGCTGCCATTTCAGTACCGGGAGCAGTGATGAGGCGGTACCTCAGGGCGACCTTCTGGATTTGACCCCACAACCTTCCGATCATAGGGTCTAGTCTCGAACCACTGGGCCACCAGCGGTATGGATTAGTGTATTTCCAGCATCCTCTCGATGAAAATCCTGCTTGTAGCAGAGCTTTAAATTAAAAGCTATGAATGGCAAATATCTGAAGCTGGTTTAGTTTTAGTTTTTATTGGTTCTGGTGGTTTATTGTTAAACACATGCTGCTGATACAACTAATAATACAGTCAGGTAATTATGAGTATACATTATAATCATATAATGCAAATGGTTGTTTGATATTAAATATTACATCATACTTTTTCGACTACTAATATAGTCATTTTCTGCCGCTTGATCACTTTCAGCTCTTTTGAATGTGGCTAGGGCTACAAAAGAAACAGCTTAGTATGCACTAGAGGATAGGACAGTAAGGACAATATGGGCAGATCTGATGAAATACTAATGCATAAATGAGTGTGCTCACATTATAGGTGATGAATACGGTCAGTTCTATGATGGTGCTGATATCAAAGTTCTAAATCCCCTCATTGGGATCATTTTTAGGATACAGGGCATCGAATAGCAGATTTGAAATGAAAACTGGGCTTCCTGTACTAAAAACTACTAAGACAGGGCCACGGTTCAAGCGATAAGGCTATCCGTGCCAGTCCCCGGACCCCGAGTGCCAATAATTGTGATAATATATATATATATACACACACAAATGGTTATTCGATATTAAAATATTCTATCATACTTTTGACTAGCAATATGGTCATTTTCTGCCGCTCAGTCCCCAAGGTCGCGAGTGCTGAGTCCATCCCGAAAGCTCACACAGGGGCGAGGACAGGGGACACACCTGGACAGGTCACTAGCCCATCGCAGACTAGTAATATAATAATGTGTTTAGTGTATTTATCAATAGTATATAATGTATAAATATATTTAACATGTCATATATTATAATATAACACCAACAACAATAATGATAGTTCTTCTTCTTCCTATTATTGTTATGTTGATGCTGTTGAGGTCTGAGTGAATTTGATGACGCCTTATGGCCCTACGTTCTTGAGGTAAAGTGAAAGTAGAAAGCAGCCGCACTTTGTACATTGTGGCACAACACTGAACCACGGCGAAATTACACCTCTGCATTTTACACACACACCGTGCATAGTGAAAGCGCCCGGGGTGATGGGGAGCGGTACCTTGCTCAAGGTGCCTCAGGGCAACCTACTGCTCTGGGATTCAAACCCGGCGCACCCAGTCAAGCTCGCGCACAATTACGCTGCCCAAAAAGCTGTCCATCAATCTTGATATCAGCTATTCCTGCTTGAGAGAGATGAGCAGCGGTTCAGCTGTAGAGCTGTTCATCTGAAGGATGTCTCTTTATGCACGTACGCAAGCCCGTAGTCGGCAGGATTGAACCTGCGCGGGAGAGCCCCAGTAGTTTCTGGTCCTCGCCTTAACCACTCGGCCACGACTACCTGCTGAACCCGCTCCAGCGGCAGACCTCTCAACAGACTCTCCTGGGCGGTGTTCAGATAGTGCGGAAGATCTAGAAGATTTTTATTGCATTCAAATCATAAATATAAAAGGATCAGATCTTAAACCGGACCTCCAACTTTGCACGAAATCAGGGCGGAACCTTTTTCATGGAGCGCAAGTTCCTACACGGACCTATTCAGCGCACCGGACCGAAAGATGGGGGACGTTCCGAGTGATGCACCTGAGCGTGAGTTGAACTCTTACAGACTTTTAGCAGCGGTTAAAGTTCATAGTAGCACTTTTAATAAAGCGGACACACGCATACACACCTCCACACACTCATACACACCTCCACACACTAACACACACATTCATACACACCTCCACACACTCATACACACCTCCACACACTAACACACACATTCATACACACCTTCACACACTATCACACATTAACACACACTCATACACACCTCCACACACTAACACACATTAACACACAATCATACACACCTCCACACACTAACACACATTAACACACACTAACACACAATCATACACACCTCCACACACTAACACACACTCATACACACTATCACACATTAACACACACCTCTACACACTAACACACATTAACACACACCTTTACACACCTTCACACACTCATACACACTATCACACATTAACACACCGTTACACACTAACACACACTCATACACACCCCCACACACTAACACACACATTAACACACCGTTACACACTAACACACACTCATACACACCATTACACACTAACACACACATTCATACACTCCATCACACACTCATACATCCCACACTAACACACACCTTTACACACATTCAGATGCACCATCACACACTAACACACACATTCATACACTCCATCACACACTCATACACACCATCACACACTAACACACACCTTTACACACATTCAGATGCACCATCACACACTAACGCACACACTCATACACTCCATCACACACAACTTTACACATTCATACACATTTTTACTAACTCTAATACCTTCAAACATTCATACACACCATTACACACTCATACACGTCGTCACACTAACACACACTTACACATTCATACACATCTTTACTAACTCAAATACACATCATCACACACACACATCATTAGACAATACATACCTTCACACACTCAAACACATCTGCATACACACATTTAGGATCCTGTCACACAACATCCTCTTCATCCAGTTTATCAGAAACACCCACATGTATCATCAGCATCTGCTGCATTTATTTACTCTGTTGTTTTGAATCTGTTGTGATAACCGTCCACACAGTTTAGTATCAAGATCTTGTTTTTTTGGTACTAAATCTTGTGTTTTTTTGTTCTAGATTGCCCAGGAACCACCAGCGAGCAGGCGGGCAAGTCGTCCGCATGCCAGGGATGTCCTAATCAGACAATATGTGCCTCTGGTGCCACCAAAGCTCCAGATCCAGGTATCTCTCCTGTTTGTAAATGAACAAAATGATACTTTTAGATCTTTCATTTCCTCCCTACCGCTTAACCCTATCCCTCTTCATGTTCACGCCTAGGAGTAGGGCTTTGTTGGGTTGGTCTAAAGAATGTCTTCTGAGTTACAGAGAAAGATGGCTGCACAATTGAGCAAACAAAACCACAGATTTAAGATTTAATGAAGATGGTGTTTTGTTTCAGTCTGCTTTGGTCTTTGACTTCAAGACGAGCATAAACAGCTGGCGGTGTCTCGGCTGCAGTGCGGTCTGAGCACGAGAGATCACTGAGGATGGCCTTTTGAAGATGTTCAGCAAGACTGCTGATGACATTTGGGGTTCTTGAGGCCGACCCCCTTATGCTGGGGCAGTTTTAACCACGTCCACTTGTAACTCAAGGGGACTTTCCAAAGCCAGAAGTAGGAGGGAAAAAGAAATGGAACATTTTAGTATTTTACAAGGATATCATGCACCAGTTTTGAGCAGTGTTATATTTATTATTAAAAATGACAACGTTTCTTCTTCCGCAAAGAAAGTCGGTCAAGAATTACTCGGTGCCTCGATTACAGAATTTACAGTGGCTTCAAATACAACCAATCAGATTGTAGAACTGGAACTGAAGGTTTTAGCCAGTTTTTAACAAATTTGTTCTACAGATGGGGCGTTGAGCACTGGCACATCCTTGCTTGTGTATTAAGTAATCACCCGTTTTATTTACGCCACCCCACCTCCCTACTCCCTGCCAGGGACAGCAGCTAACTCCTCTGCATCTCTCACCTCTGTAGCCATAGAGGAAATTAAGCTGAAGATGGCCACTGTGAAGCACAAGATTCTGGTCCTGTCGGGGAAAGGGGGCGTTGGCAAAAGCACATTTAGTGCACACCTGGCTCATGCCCTGGCAAGTGATGAATCCAAAGAGGTAGGTTTATTAGAACACATACGACAAGCTGTGTTTCTCCTGCAGGGTTTTTTTTTTTTTGAAGGACTGGATTGAAGTGTTGAATGGATGCAAGATACAAATGGGATGCATCCCAGTCCAAATATTTTTTTCCTACCCAAAGATCTTTGGTGTGATTCTGGAAATCTAAATCTAGGCCAACACACACGCAAAAGAAGGTATCACGCCATTCCATTTCATTTATGAATGAATTCGTTTGAAAATCCAGGAAGTTTATTTATTTATTTTTTTTAATAGAGGATGGAAACCCTGGTTTAACCATTAATTAATAACCATCAACCGTTAATTACAAGTGCTTCTAATACCTGTAATAATAATCCTCATGATCTTATAAACCTGCTCTTACTTTGTAGCAAAAACAGCCAAATCGTATCAAAGCAACGGTCATTTCTCTAAATAGGCTTCCTATTTTTGAAGAACTTGAATCAGCTTTGCTGTTTTTCTTTAAAAAAATGAACGGAGGTCAGAGGAACAGATGATTTGATGGATGTAATGAAATGAGGAACGTTCACGACCGTTGTTTGTGGAAGGCCACAGGCGGAGGTTCTGTAATGATTTGGCAAAATGATTCCATACTGCTATTAACGAAAGCCATGGAAGAAGCTGTATGTCAAATTTGAAATCAATTTTCAAATCAACTTGTTCTACTAACTTTCCCGTGTGGCCCGTGGTGCGAACAGGAAATGGCAGTGAAGCACAACGTGCAGCAAGGGGGCAGCTATTGAAAGTGCCTGGGGAGCAGTGATGGGGACGGTACCTTGCTCACGGGTACCTCAGGACAATCTAGTGGTCTGGGATTCAAACCCATGACCTTCTGACCCTGACCCACTGCTGCCCTTCTCGCTTATCCATTCTAGTAAGAACATGACGCAACTCAAGTTATTGACACAATGTTTCCTTGTGGTCACACAGAGTCTGTAGGTCAGCACATTCGTTCCCTTTGCAGCTCCTTCAAAAAGTGTTGAAAAACGAGCACTCTTCAGCGCCCACGTCATCTACGTCAAGAAGTGTCTACAGTGTTCAGCAATGAGGGAGTGTTGAGGCTCGTGTAGATCAGGCGGCCGAGAGGTTAAGGGGATGCTCTGCACCCGTGGGTTCATATCCCACCTTTGTGGACCTCGTGGTTAGAAGGCCTCAAGTTTCCCACGGTTGGACGTCCATAACTGTGGTAATTCCTGCTTTGTGAGACAAGATAAATTAATTCAGGCTTCGTGTTTAACCTGGTGCTCACCATCGCTTTATCTGTGTCGATGTTTACAGCCGATTAGTGAGCCCGAGGCAGTGTTTACCTCTGCTTTTCGCTGAGTCGCCCTTCTGAGAAGTAATAGGTGTGGGACCACTGCATTTGGGTCAATCATAATGTGCTGGAAAGAACATTGCCTTTATGTGCTGAGGTTAGAAAGAGAGAGAGAGAGTTTGGAGAGCTTTGTGCTGAGTTCAGTGAAGGGAATATGGCCCTGACTGCAGCTTTGCTCTCCTTTGAGGCAGCGAGTTGGGCCCGGCGGCGCTTTATTGATCTCATCTCGGCCGTAATAGGGCTGTCGGCGGCCGTCCCGCGAGCTTCGCTTACCTCTTGGCAACTCGTGGGCCGGAATAATCTTTAATCCCTCAAACAATTGAAATTGCACGGCTCAGGGACTTCCACGTTGTAAAGCGCTCTAGTGCTGCCTGACGTTCAGGATGGTAAAAGTAATGGAGTCTTAAGCACTTAAGCGGTTCACTTCCAGTGCATCGCAGTGTATTAAAGGGCCTCGCTTCAGAACGGTGGGTTAGCCCTGCCGCTTTTTTACCTTATTTTCAGCCCCAGTTTAATAAAGTGTTAGTTTCGATCTGCACCTGTAACTGTCTGTCGATCATTTGACTGAGGGTGCGTAAACTTTTGAATGACTGAAGGAGTTTTGTTTTTATTAAGCAGCAGACTGATGAAGCTCTGTCCGTCCGTCCATCCACCTACCTACTTATCGTTTGTTATTCACCAGTCTGTTCATCTGTCCATCATCCACCTTGTATTCATTCATTCAACCGTCCATCCATTTCATCCATCCATCCATCCCACTTATGTAATCATTCACTCACCATCCATCTGTCCCATCCATCCATCCATTGACCTACTTATTGTCTGCCATCATCCATCCATCCATCCATCCCTCCCTCTCATATTCATTCACCCATCCATCCATTCTAATCTGTCCATCCCAACCTTTTGTTGTTTTGTCTTAAGCGAACCAATAGAAACACTCCAACTTAACTCAAACATCATTTTCTTTAACTTCTGAGATGAACGTTAACTTTATAGTTACTAAAAAGTGTTGAAGTGAGAGTGTGGCGTCACTGTGCCCATCACTGTTTTGTGTGTGTGTGTGTGTGTATGGAGCTAGGTGCTTGTTGTCACTCTGTCTGCACCGCTCTGATAGGGGACATTGCGGGAATAGAGAAAGTGATGGTGATTAGGAGCGTCGGGTGTGTACGTTTCATTTTGTTCATGCTTCCTGTTGATAAAAGCTGTAAAATGTGAAGTGCGTGCTGATTGCTCCATCCGTGCCAAACACTCATGCAGTTTTCCTCAGCTCTGAACGAGAACATAAAACTTTCAGCGGTCCATCAAAATCAGGGCTGACGTGGAGAAATGTTGAGTAGCGTCACATTACTGGGTTGTTTATGGCCTTCAGATGAGGTCCTGTGACTTCAAGAAACCAAAACAATAAGTAGATTCTCTTTTTTTTATCAATTCTTTTATTTATTTTTATTTTTAACTCCAGTATTCAAGGAATGTTGAGTTTTAAAAGGAAAAAAATGGAAAATTATGAAGTCAAAAATCTTTCTAAGTTTTCTAAATAGAGAAAGTTAAGCATGCTCTTCTATTGCTTAGGCCAAACATGTTGGAATACCAACCAACATGAGGGGAAAAACCCACTCTCGGATCTCTGGAAGATCTTGATACATCACTTATTGTGAATACCAGAGGCCACCTAACCCGAGTTTGTATCAGACAGTGAGCCGAGGCCATATTGGTTCGAGTTAGAGCAGATTTTTTAGTAAATGAGGATTTGATGTCCAAAAGTGTCCCAAGAGCTGTACCTCAAGCTCAGGTTTTTGACGTTGCAGTGCCAAGAAATCTGGGTGCTCAGGAGCTGCCTCGCTGGAGTCCTTGTTACCATGTCCAGTGCCAAGCGGGGAATAAGCTCTTCAGAATCTCTGGTCTGATGGATCTCTGTCCGGTATCTTTGGGATGAGTTGGAGTGTCTAAATTAATCATCCAAAATCAAACCAATACTCTTCTGGCTGAGTCACAGTCATGTTCCAACATCTGTTGTAAAACCCTCCTAGAAGAAAAGGTGTTCCTGCAACCAAAGGAGAACACCTTTCCTGTTCCTGACCTTAATTCTGGAAAGAAACATGAGATTAGTGGGTCAACAAACATTGCGATCTCATAGCTAAGTGTCCCGTTCAGCCGGGCCGTTATTTATGTCGGGTTTTACTGTGTTGTACATGAGAAGCGTTTCTCTTCCAGGCTCTACGGCTTCCTGTGGTTAAGAAATGCAGACGTTTTCATTCCAACGTTTAGCAAGAAGTCAGCTTTTTGGAAGAAAAGAAAATTCAACAATCCATCATTTACCTGAACTATTTCTTCAGCTGTTTCATAGCCACCTGTTTTGCCCATGGGTTCTGTTTTCAAACATGGGACAATTTATAGCATTGACCAAAATATTGGCTTCAGAGATTGTTCATTTTTTTTCAAAACAGGAGAGGATGAAGGCTACGTTTTTCTCTTTCCCTTTTCTCTGGTATGTTTTCAGCTTTCCTTTGGCTGGTTTAGGCAAGAGTAAAGTAATTTAGCATGCGACTTGCTAGCGAAACCTCATGCATTAACGTTTTTGTAGATGTAGTGATCAGGTCTAGGATTCAAGGGCTGGTGGTGGTCTAGTGGTAGGATACTTTTCTGTGGACCAAGAGGTCGCAGGTTCGAATCCCACCTCCAGCACTTCCATCATTGGGTTCCTGAGCAAGACCCTTAACCCTGAGTTGCTCCAAGGGAACTGTCCCTGAGTTCCAAATAGAGCTGAACAGCTCATTTTAAGGTCAGAATCACAATTCGTCGTTTTGCTAATTTCAAATCATTTTAATTACACCCAAATATCAACATGTTCTAATTGGGGGAAGTTTATAATAAACTGTGTGCCATTTATGCCAAGCTTGTGCAATGGCACTCCATCAAAGTGCAATCAAAGTACTTCTTTAAAAAATGAGATTTTCCCAAATGGTTCTGTTATTTATTGAAATTTATTTGCTGAATGGAACATTTGAAAATTTTTACAGTATCATTAAACAATCTTACACCTTTTCTGCTAATAGACCATATCTAGTTTAATGGGCATAGACTCCACAAGGGGTCAGATGTGAGCTGTATCTCAAACATTTGAGAAGTGTGATCTGTTTGGCTTTCAGTCTGTTTGGCTGGAGCTTCTGCGAGTTAAGAGCTTTGTTCCAGGTCACAAGGGCAGTGACCGGATGTTGTCAGGTGGTTTCAAATTTGCAACCTCATACATCGAAGCTGAAAACCCCAGACCTCTCTAAAAAGAGTGTTCCCAACAATGTTTGAGTAAATTGCTGTTTGAGAGGTCCTCCTTTATCTGACCTTCCCTGTAGGTGTAGTTTGAGAGGTTAGAAAATCAATATTCCACCGTGAACTGTTCACATGAGCCAGGAGCTCCATACACATTGGGGGATGAGGATCACTGGGCAGTGCGATGTGCCGGGCCTCTCAATGAATGGTGGATATTTTTTGCCTCAGAAGTTTAGCCTGCAGTAGGAGAGGGGATTTGAACTTTTACCGAACTTTAGAAAGGAATGATGCACTTCCTTTAAATGTGCAGTATTATGCACACTTGAGCCCCCCCTCATTTGTTCTTGAGGAGCAGTTCTCCGGACTTCCTGAAGGACAAAGTTTTTGGCTCTCATTTTCAGAGCAGTTCCTGTAGCTGAGCAGTTTCAGAGGAGGCATTGCGGGATCATCTCCAGAAAACGAAACCAAAGGTAGCTTTCAAAAAAAAAAAAGAGCTCTGGAATGTCCTTCAGGAAACCTGAAGACCCAATCCTGAAAACATAAAGACTTAAAAGATGAGAAAGCTCGTCTAAGAGAGTTCAGGCTGTGCTGAAGAATTATGGGGTCAAACCAAATATACACTTTAAAGCTGGTTAGAATTCTACAAACTCTGTGTTTATAAATGGTGTATGTTTACAAGTTTCTGTGAATTGTTAAGCCTATTTTCTCCTTTGCAAGAAATGAGGGGTGACTAGACTTTTGCACAGTACTACTTATAGTACGTACAATACCGAATTAACGATGATAAAGGTTACTGAATTCAGCAGGTTATTGTTTGATCTCGGGAACGATGAAGCCAAACAAATTTTGGCTGTTTGTTTCATCGTTTTAGCCTAATCATGATATGGCTGCATCCATATTCGACAGCAGCCTAGTGTTTAGGGACTAGGCCACAGGATCGGAAGGGTACCCTTGAGCAAGGTACTGTCCCCAACACTGCTTCCCAGGGGCCGGATGTATGATGGCCCCTTGTGTGTGTGTCGGTTGTCATCACAAAGCAGCAGGACAGAATCCGAGCCCCTCGTAAGCAAAGCAAAGGCGACAGAGCTGAAAATCTGTAAAGATGGAGGAAGAAACCTTGGGAGGAACCAAGCTTCAGAATGGGAGCTCTGGTAAACATCAGATAACAAAAAGAAAGCAGGACATTAGAAAAAATATGACAGTAAATGAGAAACAGAGAAGTGAATGTAATCAATGATAGCCAGTATAGTTTGTACTTAGTAGTGGGACCAGTAAAGCGATTAGTGGTATTTCGCGAAGATGTGTTGACTTAGAAAGTTTGTTCTAGCCTTCACTACTCCATCTGGGTAGCATCGTGCAACGTGGAGAACCAACTAGGGATTGGCTCGTGAAATTGTGTAGAAAAAAGAAACCAATTGAGAACATCACCTTTGGATCACACTTTTGGTTTAACACCTCAAACAGAGCTTCCACATGTGTTCTTAAAAGGAAGGCTTTTCTCCTGTGGTTTTGCTTCCTCAGGTTCCCTCAGGAAGAGATTCTTAGCATTCCTCCAAGATTCTTTCTTGATCTACCACAGCTGATATCTGACGAGAACTCAAGGTCAACAGACAGCCCTTTGTGAACTTCAGATGAGCCCCTGTAAAAACACAGCATCGCTTCTTTTCCTCAATTACTTTTAATCCAGAGGTTTTGCAAGCTGCGGTGAGCCAAAAGGAAAGTTCTTGGAGAAGCGGTGTGGCTTCCTGTTCGTCTCCGTCGGGGGACTCCCTGGCTTGTGTGTTGATTTAAGTAGAACTGACCTCGCCCTCCTTGTGACCGAACTTCCAACAGTGAGAAAGAGAAGCAGAGAGGAATTTGAGCCCACCACACTGTTTCTGTGGGACCGTTAATGTGGAGATCTATTCTCCACCTCCGCCATTTATTAGACCCCAGTCTCCTGTCAGGAAACTTCCTTTAAGGCAGTGTAAGCACTCCGTTGGTGAGAATTCAGCGTAACGCTGGCCATGTTTTTCCTGAAAGCTTAACATAGCATCTTCGGGATGAACTGATCGTGACCGAAATGATTTCAGACCAAGCTGTCCTTCCTGTTGATGTTTAGATACGTGATTTAAATTAAATTAAATTAAATTGCCATCTCTAATCCATCCATCAAAAACAAGAGCTACTCCCAACATTCTCCCTGGTATGTTGCCCTTTATATCTAAACACAAGCTAATACCCACACACACCTCAGCTGCCTTTTTGTGTTTTTAATTATCCCTGAAGCTTGAATGCTTTAAAAGTCTTTGAATTATACTAATATGGCATAAACCTGTTTTCATGTTGGACACTAACAGATGGTGGCAATGTCCTTCAAAGGGTTACTTTTAGACCCTGAATGCTTTCATAACCTGTCCACTTTCACTTGTTCTGACAAAAGAAGTTGAATCCGTTCAACAACTGGTGTTGCTGATACGTGTGACACCGGCTTCAGTTATGGGTAAAGTATAAAGCAGTTGCATATCGAGCCGTTCACCGCATTGGTAAGTAAACCTCATGGACAAAGCCCTTTTTCACAGACGGGTGTGGTGGTGTTCACGGACTCGCTCTGTAAGCAGTACCTTATTTCATTTCGTGCTTTCTTTCCTCATGGACTGTGGACAGGAGCACTTGTATTTGCAGCCATGCCTCTTGATCAGTGAAAGCTGCTGCAGGCCTTAGAGAGGAAAAGAAATTGGGCCTGCCCACTGTGTCTGCAGGGACAGGAAGCAGATGGCTGTGTACACACTGCCCCACTGTGGCATAGCAACACAGTGTCTTCAGTAAAAGGGAAAGTCAGAGGAAAACAAGCCAGATATGTGATTATTTTAAAGAGAGACTCCGCGGTTGAGCACCGGAAACCCCCAGATAAACGGCCCAGCTTTTATTTCTAAGAGTCAATCAGGCTCTACTCTCACTTCAGATGTTGGAAACAAACCGAAAGGACATGTTACTATTTAAGTTTTTGGTTTAAATCTAAAATTTCAAGACTAGTGAAACCAGCTACGTTATGTGGGTTGGAGACTTTGGTGCTGATACAGACAGGCAATACAGCTGGAGGTGTCAGAGTTATACAGTTGAGGCCAAAATTATTAACCCCCCAGGAATTATGGAACATTTTTCTAAATGTTTGCAGCATTGACGAAACTTGATATAAGCAAACATTCACCAGCGCTATTTAGTAGCTTTTTTTTGGTACATTTTGTAATATAAAATACAGTTTTAGGCTTTCTTTATATCAAATATAGTAAAAAATGTGTTCAAAAATATTAGCCCCATGTGAATGTTTGCTTTCAAAGCACACCTACAGTAATTAACCAATCAGCTTTGAAATCACACCTGTGCAGTCAATTGGCTTCCTAACAACATTCAATCAGCATAAAAAGACTCAGAGGAACAGGGCACTGGAACGCATGAGAGGGATACTGTTACTCACCATGCCAAAGACAAAGGAAATCAGTCTGGAGCTCAGAGAGAAGATAGTAGAGGCTCATGATGAGGGGGAAGGCTACACTGCCATTTCCAGTCGATTCACAGTGTCTAGACCTGCTGTACGTTCATCATTGCCAAGTACAAAGAGACAAATTCTGTGAGAAACAAACCTGGCCGTGGCCGTAAGCGAAAGATTTCAAGAAATCTGGAGAGGAAAATAGTCAGAGATGTCAGCAAGGAGCCAGGAGGACATCTGCCAAGATGATTGTTGCTGACCTGGCCTCTTCTGGAGTTGATGTTTCAAGGAACATAGCTGTGAGGGCTCTTCATCATGGTTGGCTTCAGGGCCATCGTCCCAGAAGAACCCCTTTACTCAAAGAGTGGCACATCACAGCCCGACTGAGGTTTGCCCGTGAACATTTGAAAGGTAAAGATGAGTTTTGGAAGTCTGTGCTTTGGTCTGATGAGACTAAACTGGAACTGTCTGGGCACATGGATGTTGCTTATGTTTGGCGAAGAAAGGGAGAGGCCTTCAACCCTAGGAACGCAGTTCCCACAGTTAAACATGGTGGTGGGAGCATCATGCTGTGGGGCTGTTTTGCAGCCTCAGGCACAGGGAGCCTTGTTCGGGTGCATGGCATCATGAAAAAAGAAAATGATGTTGACATTTTGAGGGAGAAAATGCAGAAATCTGTTCATAGTCCAGGCTTAGGCCGTCGCTGGGTCTTCCAACAAGACAATAACCCAAAGCATACATCGAAATTAGTCCAACAGTTCCTCAAGGATACCAAAACCAAGAACCTGGAGTGGCGCGCACAGAGCCCAGACCTCCTGTTGAGAATCTGTGGCGGGTGCTCAAACTGAATGTCCATGCTCAGAAACCATGCAATTTGGACCAGCTAGAACAATTTGCAATGGAAGAATGAGCCAAAATCCCTCAGGAGACCTGTGCCAACATAGTAAAGAACTACTCTGAGAGATTGTTGTCAGTTGTGGCTCATATCAGAGAAGATAGACTGTTTGGACATGTGCAGAGGAGTGACGTGGAGCATATGAGGAGAAGGATGGAGAAGAGGTTTATGGATGTGGTGAGAGAGGGCATGTAGGTGGATGCCTATGAAACGGGAAGATGCAGAGGACAGGAAGAAATGGAGACGGATGGTTCACTTCTGAAACCCCTTACAGGAAAAAGAAATAAGTTGCAAGAAGGAAAGGCAGCAGGTCTCTTGATTCAGAGGGTAAATTGAACGGAGAAGCCTAATTGTTTTCAGCTTTAAAACGAAAGTAGTAACGTAAACGAGTCAAAACATCGTCTTAAAGTCAAAAGGCGAGTTACATCACCGCTCAAGTCGCGGCGTAGCCTCAGGCAAAGGCTGTGAGAAGACTCGCAAACACACCCCCTCTGTCTTTATCGCTCTCCGGCTTTCACTAGCGTTTATGCACACCTATAACAGGAGGTTTCCTCTGGCCTGGGATCATCTAAACATCTGTTCCAGAGTAACTGGAAAGGCATGCAAGAAGCCTCCAGAGGCTAATTATCAAAGAAGAGAGAAAGGGGGAAAAAAATGCCGGTTGGATGATCTCCCTCACTCATCCCTTGGAAATCGGCCTTTGGGCGGACACAGTTCCAGTATTTTATTTTGTTTTCCTTCCGCTGCTGATGACATTCTCAGCTGCGGCTGCATGGGTTTGGCCGCATGCTGGTCTGTTTCATCAGGAGGTACTGTGGTGCTGTGAAAGCTGATTAAAGTTTGACTTGAACATGAATGGGAAGAAATGTCAGTGATCATGCAAGGTTTGAAGTTCGTTCCAGTCGAGGGAAACACCTTTGTGGAGAAAACTACACACACATGAGCCATTTCAAGTTGAATCGATTGTCCCGTTGTCCATTTCTGTGGCTTCAGTGACCATGCAGGTGTGGTTAGGACTTGGTGCTACCTGTTTCTCGTTCTTCAGTGGTCAGTGTGTGTTGTTTATCGTTGCAGTTTGGGTGATGGTAATCTTCTCACAACTAAACGTCAATAAGCAGATGATATGTCACTTAAAAACAGGCAGGGAGGTAAAGAGAAGTGTCTTCTGCTAAACAAGAAGAAGGTTGTGGTTGCGATGGCAAGGTTGCATAGATTCTCAAAAGATTTACAGGCGGTGGATGGCTTTTTTCAACTCTGTTGAAATATACAACAAATGCAATTCTTTGAAGAAAGACAGGATTGGGATTTTTCATTAGTAGCACCAACCTCAACCCACTATTTTGAAAAGTTGGGTTCAGTCTTGGGCCCAATATATTTATAAGTTTATTTCCGGAATTGGTTTTTGATTCTAATTTGTCCATTTCAATCAAACAGACTTTTTTTTGCATGCCTTTAGGACTCTCGCGATGATTTCTGCTCCGATTGGCTGATCTGTATTGTGCCTCGTTTGAAAGTGAAAGTGACTATTTTTGTCACACAGTGAGCCGTGACGAAATTCAGTCTCTGCTGTTCAACCACACACACCATGCAGCAGGGGGCAGCTAATGAAGGCACTCAGGGAGCAGTGATGGGGACAGCACCTTGCTCAAGTGTACCTCTGGGCAGCCTACTGGTTTGGAATTCGAACCCATGACCTTCTGATCCCGGGGCCCTTAATTAATAAGCTGTTGTCTAGAACTTGACTGAGAATGGACAGGATTACACTTTTCCAGGCTGATAAGATGTTTATACTGTATCGGAGTCAGAAAAACTCGATGGAGACCAAGGGATGTTGCTCGGATGCGTAGTTTGTTTGCAAACCTGTCGCTCTTAGCATCACCAAAACAACAGCCAGGCGCCTAGTTTCCTACGGACTTTTAAAACCGATTCCTGTTTCTGTAAAATGTTATCGCTGTGTGGTTGCGCAACCTGAACGTTGTGCTAAATTTGGAACTGAGGTTTTGTCATCTTCGATGCATACTTAAACAAACCTGCTGCATGACTTGCACCTGCTCATTTCCCAGCATCCACCACACCTAAAACATCTGACAGCGTTGTGGCTGAAACTTATACAGCTTCCTCTTTTTACCGAATTGTTCCCACTCGGCACTGTATTAACTCTCCATTGATGAGAGAATCCTGATTTTGCTCTTAGTGTTCAGAGTAAGTGCTGTGGGTCGAGTCCAAGAGGGCATTTAAAAAATTGTGTACAGACGCATTCGGTTATTAAAATACCAGAGAGTGACTCGATGGTGTCTATGCGAATGAAAGATGCTGGGTTGTACGAAAGTGCTGTCTTCCTAAGAAGCATGTCCAAAGGGTCCAGCGTTGGTTAGTCCCCCTCTTGGCCAGGACATGCTCTGCCCAACACTTCCACCATGGGGCCGCCTTTATGTACTGCAGCTTATACTTTCTCTCCATCATGCTTTATTTATTTATTTTTTTGTTTTTGGCCTTTTCAAGTTTCTCCAAGGCAGTTATTTATTTGTGCCAACCGTCTTGAGACAGTTCTCATTTCTTCTTCTTGAGACAGTTCTCATTTTGCTTCCAAAGAGCCAGACTCTTATATTTGAATATATTGTTGAGGAACAGTTCTCCAGGCTTCCTAAAGACAAAGTTCTTCCACATATGAATCCTTCAAGCAGATCTACTCAATATGCCAAAGACAGTTTAAAGGGATACAACTTTTTTAGCCAAGATCATTCATTAGTTAAATCTAAAGAAATGAAAGGTATTGCAAGACTTTATGGACCTTTGTACTGTATGTATAGTTATCCTAAAAAATCTGCTTTGTTGTTCACCTTGAATGTCCTAAAAACATTTTCATCTACAGGACATTGTATACCATGACTTAAACGGTTTCCATTCTTATTTTGAGGTGGCTTTGCTGGACGTTGACATTTGCGGACCATCGATTCCTAAAATAATGGGCGTGGAGGGAGAACAGGTAAGCTGGTACACAACACTTTAAAAACTCTACCTGTGACTGCCTGTCGTGGCATGCCTATCTTGAATCATCTCCACTGAAATGTTGTTTGGTTGTGCGGAAGCTGCTTGACTGGTTTATACTGGCACAAAGATGAGGTCAAACCACATTTTTTTTAACCATACTCTCAAATCTGGCATCGAGCTGGAGGAGTCACAGGTTAGATGATACTGTAAATCAGTCAGTGAAGGTAGGAGGTATGTCACTTTCTGATGGAGCCTTAACTCTAGCAGAATGTTTGGTCCAGTCATATTTTTTAGTACAAGCAGGATTATAGGTCTGGTGTTGTTTGTTTAGCATTTAACAGTGTTACCTTTTCTCACAGTTACTGTTCACAAGGTTAAAAATGCCTCAGAAGCTGTTGCAGCTACAGGAACTACAAGCGGTATTTGTGGTGAAACAGCAAAGCTCTCTTTTCAGTATAGCAGATTGGATGCTTTAATAGGAGCGTGGTGCTTGAAACCATTGCTCTTCCTCTGTTAACCATGGTTATCTGCAAGGAAGTTGCTTTGCCAAAAAGGGCTTCACAGGTGAGGATCTTGCTGCTGGTAAGCAGATCATCAGATCATCAGATCATCAAGCGCTTCAAGGAGAGAGGGTTATATGTTTTGAAGAGATTTCAAGGCGCCCGAGAAAGTCCAGCAAGCGCCGGGACGTCTGAGTTGATTCCGCGGTGGGATCGGGGCACCATCTGTGCAGAGGTTGCTCAGGAATGGCAGCAGGCAGGTGTGAGTCCATCTGCACACACAGTGAGGAGAAGACTTTCAGAAGATCGCCTGGTTTCAAGAAGATCAGCAAAGTACACAGCAATGAATAAAGAATGGCACCAAAACATCCTCCGAGAGCAGCTTCTCCCAACCATCCAAGATCAGTTTGGTGAAGAACGATGCAGGATGGAGCCCCATGTCATAAAGACAAAAGTGAAAACTAAATGTCTTGGGGAACAAAACATGGACATTTTGGAACCATGGTCAGGAAACTCCCCAGACCTTAATCCCATTTAGAATTTGTGGTCAATCCTCAAGATGAGGGTGGACAAACCAAAACCACAAATTCTGACAAACTACAATCATTGATTATGCAAGAATGGGCTCCATCAGTCAGGATCTGGTCCAGAAGTTGATAGACAGCATGTCAGGGTGAAATGCAGAGGTCTTGAAAAAGAAGGGCCAACACCGCCAACACTGACTCGTTGCATAAACATAATGAAATTGTCATTAATAGCCTTGACAACGTATGAAAGGCTTGTAATTCTGCTTCAGTTACCATAGAAACATCTGACAAAGCAGCAAACTTTGTGTAATTCTCAAAAGTAAGGTTAAATTGTCTTAATTTTCTTCATTTTTCAACTGGGCCTTCTTAAGGTTCATTTGTTCAAATCAGAGGGTCTTTCCAAAACCTCTGATTTGGTAAAATTACATTACATTTTGTTATGGTTCTTTGTACTTTTTAAAAGGTTCTTCAAGCTCACATGCCCCATTACATATAAGTAAGCACACAATATTATTGCACCGGTAACAAATTCTGTTCTTGAAATAATGAAAAAACATCTAAAGAGGGATAGAGCTTGTGAGATTAAGGTACAGTATTATAGAATTATTATTATATATAAAAAGCAATTATCATAGATCGTTAGTATGACAGGCTTTGGAAAAGTCACATACACAACATCTACGTAGGGCTGGAAAGATCATATTGAGCATTATAGAATTAAGAGAATGGTGGTTCTCATAGGCAGGGATTTAATTTGTGTTAATACAGAATCTCACAAAAGTGAGTACACCCCTCACATTTTTGTCATTTTATTATATCTTTTGATGGAACAACACTGAACATATGACGCTTTGATACAATGTAAAGTACAGTGTACAGCTTGTATAACAGTGTACATTTGCTGTCCCCTCAAAATAACTCAACACACAGCCATTAATGTCTAAACCACTGGCAACAAAAGTGAGTACACCCTTGAAAAATGTGAAAAGGAAGTAAGAGTTTTAGCACAGAATAATTCCAGCATCACCTAAACATTCTGCTTGACCAGAGTGGGATAATTGTAGATTGGCTTGAAATGTGTCAAATCTAAAAAAATCTCCAATGCAGATGTTTCTTTGTCCCCCCCCCATATCAGAATGGTTCTGATACTGGTCTATACCTATTTGAAACTCCACCAGTCTTTCAGTTCTTGGTGGCATTAAATTAATTTGGTCAGTATCATAAAAGTACCCACTTTCAATTCCCATACTTAGTTTTGTTTTCTCCAAAACACATTTCTTCAATCTGCCCAGAGGTTTGTTAGCCTGATTGTTAAATAACTTACATTTCTGTAAGTAAAATGTATCTGAAGACGTGTGTTTGTGTGTGTTTCATACTATATGGTGCACGCTACGTTAGTGATTTGGAAGGTAAAAGTGTGAAAAGGAAATGATGTGATAGTGGTACCGGAAAGGACAAAAGTCACAGTCTAAAGTTTCTATACTGTGGGTGCAAGAAATTACTAACACTGCAAAGAAAAAACAAAAAAACTGTTCACATCACCTCAAAGCTCAATCTACAACTGAAAAGATTGAGAGGCATACCCAGTGGTCTAACGCTTTCTGAATTAAGATGTTTGAACGTGTGGTCTACAGCAATCCAAACTGTCTGTAGATTTTAAGTTTTGTCAATTATCATGCAACAATATGGTTTTGAAGGTTTTTGCTTTTACCCTTCATGAGATGTTTCTTGTGTGATAGCTTGGTAAAGAGAAACCTTTTTATAGACCATTAGGACTAAAGCAGCTGAGATGAATTTGCAGTGTGAGGGGTCAGGATTAAGTTCTGAAGACTGACAGATTTCAGCCCGGTAGGCTGGCTCGTAACCCAAATTTTAGCTCTCAACTCAAAGCACAAAAAACGGCCGAGAGACGGCTTGCATCTCAAAAAACCCTTTCGTTGGGACAATTCAAGTCAAGGTACCATGTTATTTCCATTAGAGAAATATTGGCTGAGAAACTTTGGCGTGTTCTTGTTTTCCCCGCTGTATAGTGCTGTTTTTCAACAGTGTTTACTGGTGCACCTAAGACTGTAGAAGGGATGAACAATGATGGTTCTTATGGTATTCTGGAGAATAACAATGTACCAAAGTCCTGGGATTTCTCTAAAGCTTTCAGAAAGGACAGTAAAGTACACGGCCAAGGAAACTACAGTGTGGTTTCAGAAGAAGTTCAAGGTCCTGGAATGGATTATTCAGTTCTCTTAGGCTTAATTCACACACAGATTTAGTCAAGAATGATAAAAATATCTCCTGGCGATTGCAGGAAGGTGGCATCCCACATGCTGAAATGTTTTTTTTTTTTTTTTTTTTTTTTTTATCATCATGTGGTCCAAGTTTGGGAACATCTTGCAATGTGTTGGATTTTTCTTGCCCCCACAGAGTTTATACTGCAGTTTCTATAGTTTTCTGGTGTCTCGTTTGGCATTTAACACTGTAACCTTTTCTCACTGTTACTGTTCACAAGGTTAAAAATGCCTCAGAAGCTTTTGCAGCTACAGGAACTACAAGCGGTATTTGTGGTAAATTAGCAAAGCTCTCCATTTAACAATAATGGCATTTATAGTCATGAAAAAATGAGGACACCCTCATAAAATATTCAGTTCTTTATTAAGAAACGTTCACATATCAGTGGCTAAATTTTATTTATTTCTGGAAAAGGAAATGACTTAACTGCAGGCAAACAACAAAAAGTAACCTTGATTTATTCATTAAACAAAAGATATCAACAAAAATGTGTATTCTAACTGAGGAAAAAGTTAGGACACCCTCCCCACTAATAGCTAGTGTTCCCCCTTTGGCTAAAAAAATAGCAGTGAGACGCTTCTTGTAGCGTCTACCAGTCTCCAACATCGGTCTGTGGAACGTTTGATCCACTCCTCAGTGCATAATTCTTTAAGCTGGGAGATGTTTGGTGGCGGTGGTCCAGTGGTAGGATACTTGCCTATGGACCTATGGCTCAAGAGGTCCCAGGTTCGAATCCCACCTCTACCACCACTGGGTCCCTGAGCAAGACCCTTAACCCTGAGTTGCTCCAATCCCTGTAATTAGGACATTTAAGTCGCTCTGGATAAATGCCGTAAATGTAAATGTTTGAGAGGTTTCTTGCATGTACAGCCCATTTCAAGTCACCCCACAGCAACTCAATGGGTTTAAGATCTGAGATTTGACTCAGCCACTCCAGGACTCTTGCTCAATTTACTGATTTACTGGTATTTTTTGGGTCATGGTCGTGTTGCAAGGTTGAACCTGCAACCTCTTGGTCTGTAGGCAATTATCCTGCCACTAAACACTATGGAACCAGAACAAAAGTCAGGGTCATGAATGCTGAAGGACAAATGAGTTGAATAAGTATCATTTTATTTAGCTTCATTGGGATTGCTTAAATTGACTTACCTTGATGTTTTCGGTTTGAATATATTTGAACTTATTTGTATCTTACCACTTCACCATGTTATGTTTGATTGATTAATGAATGCATTTAAAAGTCTTTCATACGATTCATGAGTCAGGCAAACGATTCAATTCACAAGTTAATCAGCAGCCACCTGAAATTGTTCTCGATTGCTGGTGAAGAAATGCACATGTTTACTGATGTTGCTTTTAATGAAAACTATGAAATTATGTTTTTGGGGAGTTCTCATTACAGTGGTGCCTTGAGGAGAAGAAGGCCTGTAGAGGAGGTCAGATGTTGCAGTTTTGCCAGTGGTTTGTCCTCTGCCATATTAACGGGGGTACGGCAAGGGAAGTGCAAGGGGTTGCAGAAGTCTCGTCTAAATGCTTAGTGCTCAGGTGGTGTCTTCACATTTGTGCTACAATCCATTGATGTTTCTGTCATTCCAACAGTTTTTGGCTTAAATTTGAGCAATCCTTTCAGGGGACCTGACTGAAGGTGGGCTAAACCCATCTCTGGGTTTCAGGGGTGGAGATGTTGAGTTATTATTATTATTATTATTATTATTATTATTATTTTTTTTTTTTTAATGCATTTGCCTCACAGATAACTGCAAAAGTTCATTCTTTAACTTGGACCATCTAAATTTAAAGTATGTTTCCAAATCACTTGGTAATGAAGCAGAAATTAAGTCCTGAAAACATCACGCTACCATTTGGCTTCTTGAGTTATTCTCTTATTAGATGTTCTCAGTTTTCTCTGCAGCAGTGAGATACAGGCCAAAAACATAAATGAATTTCTCTGTAGTTTAATCATAACAGTCCAGGCTCTTTTCTGCTCAGGATGTTCTAACATCCGTCAGATACGACCCTTTTCAGACCTCCATTATGGGTGTCATCAGGCCGGTGTGCAATGTGTTCCTGTGTTGTCCACTGAGTGTGTTTTCTTTGTGCAGGTTCATCAGAGTGGCTCTGGCTGGTCTCCTGTGGTGAGTTTGTTCTGTGTTTAAACCAGTAAGGGAAGAAAAATAAATCCCAGTGAATCTCCGACAGTGAGCTAATGGGACCGAGCACAACAAGGTGCAGTTAGATGTCGACCCAAATCGTTCAGCCCTACATTATGGGTTGCTCACTTGTAACAGACATGCCCCAGCTCCAGTGTGTCCCAAAATCTGATGGTGTTCCCTGCACCACCAACAGGAAGCCTGCTCCGCTAAGCTTCAGCATCCGGTTTTGGACCGTTTGCAGCATCTCAAATAAAAATTTGGATCTAACAAATGTGGTTCCCAGCTTATTTTTTCTAGGGGGAACCTTGAGGACATTACCACTTGGTTGTTTCTATTGTGTAGCCCTTCCTGTGTTGAGGAGCTTTTAAAAAAAAAAAAAAAAAATCCTGAAAGGAACTGGTTCAAGAACCGGTTCCCTGTTGGAGGAAAAATGCTGGTAGTGCCTTACTTCAAAATAAAGATGTCTGAAGAATGTTCGATTGACTTTTTAATGTGTGTATTTGTGTATGCATGCTTGAGATAGCACACCAGCTGTGCTGCAGGGTGGAAACAGTTCGCACGGTACAAAAAAGTCAGATGAATTAATATACCACAGATACATGAGGTGCACTTTTTTTAACTACACCTGGCAAGATGCCCGGTTCAACAAATATACCCAGCTTGAATTTCTGTGTAACGAGGTAAACACACCGCTCCCAGTTTAAAACTGGAACCTTAGAACCTCAAAAATAATATTTGTCATGCTGATGTCCCTTCTCTGCAGTACGTGGAGGACAACCTGTCAGTCATGTCCATCGGCTTCCTGCTGGGCAGCCCAGACGACGCTGTTATCTGGAGGGGTCCAAAGAAGAACGGTTTGTACACTAACTTGGCCCTCAAATGAGTTACGGTTCCTGGCAAATAAATAACAAAGAAGTGCTGTAATCCCATCTCTACCAGTTAAACTTCCACAGATGCCACTAAAACTCATTGCTTCCTCTTTATTTGGGACTTTTTTTTAGCTGATCTAGTAACTGCATGTGTTTTGTTTTGGACCATCTTGATTATTATGTAGGAAAGCAGTCAGTTAATGTGAAACCTTATTAAAGGGCCCATATTGAAAGCTTTTTTATACGCCGTTGCAGTCTCAGCATATCGTCCACTCCACAGTCCAAATTGTCTTCATATGGAAAGCTTCATGGAAGAAGTAACCGATTTACACATTTGCCTGCAAGCACCACAGAAATACTGATGTTAGAAGGTTTCAGCGTTTTGTGAGGAGCAACCGTTGAAAATTTTTTTCCATTTATCATTTGAGTCAAAGTCAGGGCGGCACGGAGAAAGCAGTGTGTAGCGGTGCCGTCTCCCATCGGGAAGGTCTTGGGTTTGATTCCCAGACGGGACGTCCCGGTCCTTTCTGTGTGGAGTTTGTTCTCTCTGTATCTGTGTGTGTTTCCTCCAGGAGCTTCGGTTTCCTCCCACCATCCAAACACAGTTGCCTCTGCGTGTGTGTGTGTGTGTGTGTGTCTTCCTTTCCTGCGATGGACTGGTAACCTGTTTTCCCTTTTTCCCGTCCTTTGAGCACTGGGATAGACTCCACCATAACCCTTATTAGGACAAGCGGTTAAAAAAATGAGCGATAGAGAGTCAAAAGCAATAAAAACAGTGTTTTATTTATAGTCTTGGAAAGAAGATGGAAAGTTGGAGCGGAAATAAGTCTGAATAATCACAGTATTCTTGTGCAGAAAAAAAAAAGTTATTTTTAGGTGAAGTTAGGACTGAGATTTATAGCTGAAATATTTCTCATAAATGTTTTAATTCCTCATTGGCTCGGTCGGAAGCGGCTCAGGTGGTGATGATTAGTCGTATTCCTGCTCTTATCTCCCTGGCTTTTCTGTGCAGACTGTAAGTTGTTCCAATACCAGCTTAAAGAACAAAGCTTTGGAGTCCTCTCCTGTTTGTCGAGCTTCCTCATGCTCTCGAGTTCCCACTGTGTTTCTGTTACCATGAGTCCATGGAGCAGCAAAACAATACAGCCATTAAATCATTGCTTGTAGCACCAGGGGACACGAGTAGCTGTTCATTAACTAGTGCTGCCGGCAAACCTTTCAGGCAGTTTAAAGTGAAACATATAACTTAAAGTTTAACTTTCCATCCTGTTATTTCCTATAAAGTGTCGCGTGTTATATACTGCTATTGTTTTATCGCGCCGAATGTGCTTTAATGCTTATTTTCTCATTTTATCACCACTTTTTCACAGCAGAAAACATTTTACTTTTTTTTTTTTTTTTTTTTTTTTTTTCTGATTAGAGTTTTTGTGCTTTGTTGAAATTTAACCTTTGCCTGTTGGACCTCAGAACTAGTTTTAGCCCGCTCTCTCTCTCTCTCTCTCTCTCTCTCTCTCACACTCTCGCGCTCTCTCTCTCTCACGCACACTCTCTCTCTCGCACTCTCTCTCTCTCAGTGCTGTATTTAAACATGCACCAGTTTCACTTCCTCTAGACCAGCATAAAAACATGACTGTTTGTTAATCTGTCCCAGTCATCTGTTGTGTGGTGGAGGGTCTTTGGGTGATGTAGTTCCTTTTTTTTGGCAAAAACACCCTTCCTCAGTCACTTCCCTTTTGTTAAAAAGGCTCTTCACTGTTATTGTATGCACATGGAGGCGAGAATTATCTGCACATAGCTTTTCAAAACATCAACCAGTCATGTGTGACTTTTGGTTTATTTGTTAAAGGTTTCATTCAGGCAAGAAAACATATATTGCAAAAAATATGGGCTGCACCATATCGGTGGATCGATCACAGCTCCGGTAGTTCACGGAGGAAGCAGACCTAAATCTGACCCCCAGAATCAGCCCCAGCTGTAAACTGGCACAATTTTCATAAAAAAGGCCACAAAATACTGGTAGCAGATAAGGCAGGAAGCCAGGGAGAAGAGTGATCATTCTGAGACTTTTGTTTATTGGTGGCGAATCGGTAAAGGCGGCGAAACGGACCGTGTCAATCTTGGCAACGAGAGGAAATATTGGTGGAAAACAATGAGTTGGAATAATTTGGCGGTCTAGTGTTTAGGGAATAGGACCCATTATCAGAAGATCCTGGATTCGAATCCCAGACCGATGGGTTACCCTGAGGTACCCTTGAGCAAGGTACCGTCCCCATCACTGCTCCCCGGGCACTTTCGATTGTTTCCCCCTGCTGCATGACTGCCGGAACTTAGAAAAAGTTCTGGACTTAGGGCCACACTTCAGTTCTCCACAACATATTCTTACAAAGAAGATGATTTCAGAAGGTGCAGCTTGGTTTCCATACCCGGACTGCGTGGATGTAGAAGTAAACTTTAACTATTTACATTCAGTTTTTGAAATTGACCATCACATCTGCAACGTCGAGCGGTATAATGACCGTGCTGATATTTTGAGCATGTCGTGCAGCCCTGATGTAGTCAAGTAGGCTTGATTTTCCTTTCAACACACAGTGAAACAAGGTCATAAAACATGATAAAACTACACAAATGCAAAACACTCAATGTAAAAGTCTCCTAACACAACCGAGTACCTTCATCTGACACAAAAACGAGAGAGTGTCGCATACATATATGATGGGGCAGCGGTGGCCTAGTGTTTAGGGACTAGGGCCCATAATCAGAAGGTTGTGGGTTCAAATCCCAGACTCGTAGGTTGCCCTGAGGAATCCTTGAGTGAGATATCATCCCCACTTTCTGATCCAGGGCCTAGTCCCTAACTACTAGTCTAATGATAGTGAGAGTCTCCCTGGAGCTAAATCAGGTTAATGTTGTTGCCTAGGGGCTCAAATGGTTAGTTTGGAACCCATAACTTGGTCCACAGATCAGTATCCCACCCCTGACCTACACCACCCCAAGATCCCCCATCTGGCTGATAATCAGATGGTTGGTTAGCAGGATCAGGTGTGTTGCACTCTGCAGGGGTGGTTTGTCCTCGACCAGGGCTGGAAACCGCTGCCTTACAGCCTCTATCTGATATTGTATGATTTTGTTTTTGAAGACTGTGTTATTTTTTTAATTTTACATTTCAAACATTTTCCAAAATACCAATCCTTAATATGTTTCTTACTTATTTATTAATATGATTATGATAGTGTTAATACGATGATGATTAGAAAGGTTCTAAAACATATAGAATAGTTTGAATTTTGCATCTTATTTAGACAATGGTCTCACAATAGGCGTATCGCTATGGGTCATAGAAACCTTTTCAAAAACAGGTTGGAGCATTTCATATTTTTTTTTTGTTTTTGGGAAGAAATCATTAAATAAATATGTATAGCTTTAACACACTTTATATACTTTTAGCCAATAGTTTGTTTCTTCGCTACATCTGTAGTCTTAATATTAATAAATTAGATCACCCCCATTTTTGTTCTTACCGTAAAAGTCCTACAGCTAGAGCTAGAACCACATCGGGGCAACTGATTAGAAGAGCATTAAAGGGCATTTTGTTAGTTGGTTTGCTCTCAGCATGGTGATGCAACTCACATCAACAGTGATACTGTTAGACTATAGATGCATATGGATCTGGGTAGACTTATAGAAACATTTCCAAAGTTTCAAGCCGGCTGTTTTGAAAACAGTGTACTACCAACATGGCCAGATCAGAGGACTCTAGCAAATTTAGCTCAAAAGCAGAGCACATGATGTTTGTAGGTGTGCACTGAAAAAGAAAATAAAGTGTGTGTGTGTGTGTGTGTGTGTGTGTGTGTGTGTGTGTGTGTGTGTGTGTGTGTGTGTGTGTGTGTGTGTGTGTGTGTGTGTGTGTGTGTGTGTGTGTGTGTGTGTGTGTGTGTGTGTATCATTAGTGAGAAATTACCCAGAGACAACAAGTAGGACATTTAGAGCAATGTGGTGAGAGTGTGAAGGAGGAAGATGCAGAGGACAGGAAGAAATTAATAGATGATCCGCTGTGGCGACTCCTAACGCAGCCAAAAGGGAAGTGCTTTGAGCTTTGTACTGCTGAATATAAAACTGAATCATTTGAACATAGTATCAGAGGATATTTGGTGGGAATCACTCATTTGAGCAGAAGAACCTCATACCAACTGGGAAGCATGGAGCTGGCAATGTCATGTTTGGGGCTGCTTTGCTGCAGCAGGGCCGTGACAGCACTCCTTCATAAAATCCACTATCAGTCCTTCATTGTGTCCACGAGGAGATGCCAGAACGTCTGATCAGAAATTGAAGCGGGGGTGGAACCATACAACATGACAGTGACCCAAAACATTCCTTTCTTCTAGGGAATGGCTCAGAAGAAAGAAATGGCAGAAGCCCTGAATCCTTTTGAGATGTTGTGGGGTGGTTTGAAATAAGTCGTGCATGCAAGACATCCCTCATACCTCCCCAGCTGAAAGATCCTGCATTGAAGAATGGGGAGAACTTCCTGCTTGTTAATGTCAGACACTGATAGACGATTTTAGGAAAGATTTCATGGAGATTATTTCAGCCCAAATGGGGAATAGCGTGTATAGATAGTGCCATTACTACACCTTTATCGTTACATACAATTTGATTGATCCATTATTGATGTGTTCATATGTCTAAACAAGGTACTTGTGCTAATTTTTTCACCTGACCTTAAAGGAGAGAAGGTTCTGGTTATGGTTTCCCAGCTGGTGGTGGCCTGGGAAATCCAATCATAGGTAGTAATTTACACTCCTGCTGCCACGTTCTGAACTAAGACACTGTAGAAAACTGAAAAAGAATTAAACATGGTTGTTTTTATTTAATATTAATCTTTAAAATGACCAAATTGGTGTTTGTGTGCAGGCATGATCAAGCAGTTCCTGCGGGACGTAGACTGGGGCGATCTGGACTACCTCATAGTGGACACGCCGCCGGGCACGTCAGACGAACACCTGTCTGTAGTTCAGTACCTCAGTGGAGCTGGCATGGACGGAGCAGTGATCATCACCACGCCTCAGGTAACCTCACAAACGCAGCTCCATAAAAAAAGGGAACCCAAGTCAGTCAAGTGGTCTTCCTGTGTGGGTCCTGCCTGATGTTTTGAGTGTGTGAAACATCCGTTTACTCATCACACATTTCAGTTTCCATTAGACTTGAATGGAACAGTATTGACGGTTTGGTTCAATTTGAAATAGCCCACCGTAGCATCTACTCTGAACCTTAGGGGGGGGCAGCGGAGTCACTTCAGCAGCTGCTGGATTCAACACTCGAGATATTTGGTCAAATATGTGAGGAACCACTGAAGCGTGAGCCAAAATATCTGCAGCTTCAGTATCTGAAGGTCAATCAGATGAAGAATGATGGGACCCTTACATCGTCACAGGATCCAGGATTAGTTCAGGGCAGTGCTGGAACAGTAATGCTCGCTCTTAGGCGGGACGTCCAAGTGTGAGACCACCTGTCATCTAATGTGGGCCTAAAGCTGAAAGGTAAAAGATCTGAAGGAGAGTGAGACTTTTTTTCTTCAGATTACTTGCACGTAATCTCAGATTTCACGTGGCTCAAGAAAAATAATATTTTCTGGACAGCCACAAAGTTCTTTGACCACTTGGCCTCCAGAAAGAACATGAACACCATGCCTTAAAATGTTTTGTGTTTCAAGCACAGATGACAAGCAGGTGAAGCGTGGTTTATACACGCTTTACATGAATGGGCCCCACCCTGCATTGGTTTCTGGGAAACAAAGGTAGAAACAGAAACTCAGGGTGTAGAGACTCTCAGACGGGATTGTCACTTTAGACTTTGGAGGAAAGGGAAAAACAGCAAAACTCAAATGTAAAGCCAAAAGATTAAGTGCAGCCATTAAAGTGTAGAGTATAGATTTGAGTTCGTAAGTATCACACAGTAAGTGTTCAAAAATATCAAACAGCAAAGGAGGTTATGCAAAAACAGATTTCCATACAGGACATGCTTTTACTGCGTGTGCAGAGGTGACCTATAGGGGAGGCATGAACAGGGTGGTTGGTCCAGAAGGTCCAAGCCTTTGTGGCAATAAGTGGGAGGAAGAAGCCATGTGGCGCATGACGAATTAATGGACCAGTGCGTATCATATGCAGACTGTGGTGGAGATACCGGCCTGTGACCTGTCTGTAGGAGAGGGTTTCTTCAGAACAGCAGACCTGAAGGCAGATGGAGTGGGCCAGTCGTTTAAGATCCATTGAGTGATGAATAGTGAATAATGTGTGGAAGATCTGATTATCTGAGTCAAACTTGGATGGGATAAGATCAAATGGAGAGGTGGCGGCATTGCTTGACGTCAGGAGCAGTGATGCCTCCTCCAGAGAGAGCGGTGAAAAGGCAAGGATTTGAAGGTCTGGGGTTGGTTGCAGAAGCAGTGGTGGTTTGACGGTTGAAGCCTCTGATAAGAGTGGAAGATAAAAAAGACAGATGAAAGCGATACAAGACATGATCATCATTGCAGTGCAATTCCCTCCATCATCTTTCAGCTGATTCCACTTGTTGCACAAAACTCCTGACAGTCAGGGTTCTGACAGGGCTGGCCAGCTGTGTAGCTGAGAGAGGACGTTAGTAGCCATTTCTACAGTTGAACGACCGGAGTTAGTCGTATTAGGTGGAGAAACGTAGGTTTGAGTTGTAGAAGAAAGAGTAGATTGAGAAAGAGAGCTGAGGTTTTTATGGGTACCAGAAGGAACTAGGAGTGAATGGGGAGGGAAAGGCAGAAGATGGTGGTCAGAGGACTGTAGAGGAGTAGGGAGTGATCGGGTGAATTACATCGGTGGGTAGGAGGAGCTTTGCTGAGGAACAGGTCAGAAGCATCATAAGCCCACTGGTGTGTATCTTCTTTCTTGGTAGATTGGAAATAACATCTGGAAATGAGTTTAGAAGGACGTCTAGTTCATCGAAGAAATTTACTAGAGAGTCTGGAGAACGGTAGAGGACAGTGATGGGTCTTAGCAGCGATAATGTAGCTGTAATAATACATTTCACTTTTGACATTTTAAGTGGGAATTAAAACCGTCCACCTAGCTAAACGCGCAAGGGTGTGTCTGGTCTTTGTTAGTGGAACTATCAGAATATTTCAGCTTCCTCCAGGGCCTTTGTATTAGTCATCTCAAAAGAAGACAATTGGGGGAACTTCCTACGGTCTTCGTCTTTGTAAATGATACATCACAGTTCAGCTTAAATGACATGAATTGAAGCTCAGTGTTGAGCTTGAATGAAAATACTCTACCGATTGTGTGCAGTTTTGCTTACATAGACGTTTCTTTAAAAGCTGGATAGACATGTTCTTCACCACCACAAGGAGTGGTTCCTCTTACTGGGCCAGCTGTAGCCCAGTGGTTGAAGAAGAGGGCTTGCTGGTTCAGTCAGAACCCGTTTAGACGTCACGTCTTTGGAGGAAGTGTAAAAAGGCGTGCGTAAATGGGATTTAAAAATAAAAGCTTTATATCTGTTAAGTTCTAGGAGGTGATCTCAGATGCATCCATCAAGCTCTCCATGACTCATTCAACACCCAGCATTAATTTATGACTCATTCAACACCCCACCGCCCACCCCAGCAGTTACCCACTTAATGCAGCCTTAAATCCTCTTTGATTCCCTATATGAGTTTGAGCTCTTCGGTTTTTTTTTTTTTTTTTTCTCTTAAGGGTGCTTCAGGGCGCTTCAGGGCAACCTACTGCTTTTCTTTTAAATAGAAAGGAAAGACGAAGAGCATTTGTTGTGTAGATGAGCTGATTTGAACACTCGCTACGCGAGGAGCAGATTGTCCAGGTTCTGTTTAACTGAGAGTTTAGTGTTCTTTCAGTGGGAAGGCCTCGGAGTGTTATTTTAAACTGTAACTCATTCTCCCACTTCTCCTTTGAAGAGCTTTATGGTCCTCGTTTGAAGGTAGCAGGAGTCTCAGCAGATCAGGGGAAGTTTGTTCCACCAGACGTGTCTTCTGCCTTTGAGAAGTGGTGTTACGGTTTGAAGAGAGGGCTCAGACCCCGAGAGCGGTGGCTAAAACCTTCAAGATACAGTAAAGATGGCAGTTACAGGAGGCGACCGGGTCTAAATGGGGTCTTGTCCAATTCAGATCACACATTTCAAGATATAATAAGCAGAAATTATGTAATTTTGCCATTTTCAAGTTAGGGCTGCTCAGCCTATTTTTCATTTTGATCACGATGTTACCATCCCTTTGACACCCAGCGATTATAAACACCGACAGAGACGCTATGAGCTCAAAGTTGACAAAGAAATACCTATGCATCCCATGCAACGTAATTCATCTTATTTATTTTGAGCTAATTTATAATAAAAAAAATGTTTTTCTTGCATATCAGTGTATTTATTACGTAGCTGTTGTTTTAGAATTAAGTTCAATTTAAAGCTCCAAAATTGAAATGTCGGACAAGTTAGTTCAATAAACGCATAATGTATTCAGACTCAGTCGAAAGCAATCAAAGTGAGTGTGTGGTATATGATCGCGATTTCGGTATTGTGTGGGAAAAAGGAAGCAGCCCTACTTGAAGCGGTGGTTGCATTAAATATACTGCGACTTCCCAGGCGGGATGGTCCGGGTCCTTTCTGTGTGGTGCGGTTTTTGAGACGGAACCTTGCTTAGGGCTTTCTCAGAGTAACCTACTGGTCTGGGATTCGAACCCAGGACCTTCCGATCAAAGTCCATAATTAGTAAGCCACCGCTTCCCCTGAGTTTGAAGACCTTGGAAGCATAAATAAGAAGCAAAGCAAGAGATTTGTAGCTGTAAACACAAAGTCAAAGCCATCAGGTTTTTTTTATTTTTTTTTGGTTTTTTTTTTAGGTACAAAGTTCCTTCTTTGGCCCGTGATGATGAACTTTGTGAATTTTTTTCTCTGCAATAGCAATAATTGAGCTTCTGTATTTAAGTTAAAATTAATTTTTGCCGTTGCGTTGTTCTTTTCTCATGAACCGCTTCAGAAGAACAATTACTCAACCCTGCTTTAGCAAAAAATGCTTCGTCTGGAATAAATCAAAACCACAGAATACAACATTAATGATTGTGCAACTCCGTCACTGTTACTTTTTCCCTGGATTTTCTCCAAGGGAAATGAGGAAGAGACATTAAAAGTTCCTGGTGCAGCTTCCATAACTACATTCTTCCTGCTGTTTGTTTATTCCTAAACAGGAAGTGTCTCTTCAAGATGTGAGAAAGGAGATCCGATTCTGCCAGAAAGTGAAGCTTCCCGTCATTGGCGTGGTGGAGAACATGAGCGGCTTTGTGTGTCCCAAATGCAAGGCAAGTCTAGAATGAGCATTCATTCGCCCCCTCCGCCTAAATTTAGATGCACGTTTTTTAATCCTGTGTTAGATCCAGGACGTGTTACGGTGCAGAAACCAGACCTTGACCTTGTTTTTCATATTCACGTCATATTTTTCATATTCAAATCTATACGTAATTCTGTCTTTTAGATGCCAGACGTTCACGTATTTTCAGTCACGTTAGCAGATCGACTGATCAAGCTGTCCGGAATCGGTAGCACATTTTTAAATTCCTGTAAAGGAACATGCAAAGGCTTCTGGAAAGCTAGAGAAGCAGAAGCGCTGAAGGATCTCGAAGTTATCCCCATAATAATTAAAGGAGTAGTTCGAATGCACATAATTGGTGCACGTGCGGCAACGCTGGATTCTGAATTTTGCAAAAAAGCGTGTTACACAACAGGGTTGGTTTTCACAAACCTCCTCTAGAATGATTTTCTGCAGAAGCCCGCCATAAATAGGCTTGAATCTAATACTAAAATCAATCCCGCTCATTAACGCTTTGTGAAAACAAGGCCTTGTGTTCCAGAAAACATGTTCATGACAAACTCGAAATGTGAAGACTTTTCACTCGAGACTTTTGCACAGTACTGTACAATATATATATTTTTAATATTTGATGTATTTTGAATGAGAAATGCTTTAATTAGGTTTCTGGTTTGTTTTTTTTAGTTTCCCTTTCGGTCTGAGACAGCTGTTTTTCTGTCGTTCATGTCAAATATTGGTTGATTATCATATAAACGATCAGCCCCTGGTGTAAAACATGACCTAATTATTGCCCTGTTGCTAATCTTAGATCTGATGATTCAGTAATTACTGAATGATGTAGCGTCTGTGAAATTTATAAATGGAGTTCAAATGAATATTTTTACTATAAATAACATTATATCGTCTTTAAAGCCTTGCCATCTGCGGTATGCAGCTTCCTTCTCGCAGGGAACGTCCCTGATCGGTCAATTTAGAGATTTGCAACCGTCTGGTCACTCGGAGGAGGTTGTGTACATAAGGAAGTCCCACACCACACACTGTGATTCTTTGTTCAGTTTTTGATTAAGATCAGCACCTTTTCCTGTCTGACAGAATACCTCCCAGATCTTTCCTCCAACCACAGGAGGGGCCCAAAGAATGTGCGAGGAGCTCGGGCTGACGCTGCTGGGCAAAGTGCCTCTGGACCCACGGATAGGTATGGTTATAAATGAAGGAGTCTTCTTTCTGGTTCACCTTTGGTGGCCCTAACAGCTGCTGCAGAAGCTGCCTTTTATCCTGGAATACCGTCATGCAGTCATACACGTTACTATATTAGTGTCGTCTCGCAGCGAGAAGGTCCTGGGTTCCATTCCCAAGTGGGACGGCCCACTCGAGCTTGTTCTTCCCGTGTCTGTCTGTTCTGGTTTTGTTGTCCCCTAGATGTGTGTGTGTGTGTTTGTGTGTCTGGTGACCTGTTCAAGGTGTGTCCCCATCTTTCGCCATGAGCGCTGGGATAGGCTCCAGCACTCCATGTAGCACAAGTGGCTCAGAAAATGAGTGAGAGATATTTAGAATGGTTGCAAAATCAGACATCCTGCAAAAACTTTTTTGGGGGGTTGTTAGGGCAATGAGGAGGAGACCTCGGGGTGATGTGAGAAGTTTGGAACAAACAGGATAGTGGATGCCATTACAACTATTGAAAGTGAAAAAAGTGAAAGTGACAACCCTCATCATTGCGAGGTCAAAGCACAGCAGACAGTGAACCACAATGAAATTGGACCTCTGCATTTTACCCATGCACACTCAAACACCGTGCAGCAGTGGGCAGCTATTGAAAGCGCCCGGGGAGCAGTGATGGGGACGGCACCTTGCCCACTAGGCCACCGCTGCCTTAAAACTGCTATTGAAAAGCAGTGGATTACAGATGAGGATGATTCTCCTTTTCTAGGTTCAAGTTCACCGTCGTGTACGATGTACAGGCACAGTGAAATTGTACGACACACACCTCAACATGCCACGGTGCAGAAAATGGACGGAAAATCAACATAAACTGCAAAAATAAATACAAACTGAGTGCAGAAATGGGCAAAAAGATGTCATCCTGGAATATCGCAGGGACATTTTCATGCTTGGACCCAATTTTCCCAACTCAATGCTTTTAAGAAGAAAAGATTATTATTATTATTTATTTTTTTTTTTTTCGTTTTTGTTTTTTGTTGAGTGTAGCCCATTTTTTGCAACATTCAAAATTCATTTTCTTGAAATAAAAAAAAAATCACAACGAATCACACTAAAACTGTTCCGGAAGGCTTTTTAAAAAAAAAATTAATTATTTTTTTAATGTGATTGATTTTAATGTGCTTGCATAAAGACATGAGTTCTAAGCTTGAATAGCTTTGGTCTGCCCTCCGATGCTTAGCAATGATCTAAAGAAGGAAAAGGGTGTTTTCAGAGAAATAAACCATTTTTTAAACGAGTGCAATAGTTCCAACCGTTCCAATTTAGTGCCTTTTGAAAGAAAATGGCCACATAAATGACGGGATATGACGGCTTCTCTGTGAACTACACAACTAATTGCCGTTTTCACGTTGGCACTGTGTCTTAATGTGAGTAGATACCGAATGTAATTGAAGCCTGAGAAGGTTGCTATAGTAACCTGTTAAACAGCAGCAGATTTTGGATGATAACATCCATTTATTTATTTTTTTTATTCTGTTGGTCCAAAAATAAGCAAAAGCATTGCTGAAAATGATGACAATCAGTTTTGATTCCATGCCATGCGGATCACATGGTCAACTCTCCCACAACACAAGGGACTGGAACCGTACATTTTTAACATTTTTGACATTTGTGGGTTTTTATTTTGTGAGAAAGCTTCCTCGTTTTTGACAGTGCCGGAGTCTGGAACAGCATGGGCTCCATTTAATAATAAAAAAAAAAATGCATTCGAAATGCTGTCGCATTTCTCAAATAACGTGGAATGTAGGAGGAAAGGAGACTTGTTACAGCAGTTTCTACTTCTCCCTTCTTGAAAAGTTCCTCATTCCGTTGATTTGTTTTGTTTTTTTTCTTTCAGGCAAAAGCTGTGACGAGGGAAAGTCGTTCCTGAATGAAGTACCGGACTCTCCTGCGGCTGCGGCCTATCAGGCTATAGTGCAGAGTAAGGCCGCTTTCTAACATATACATGCACTTCCTCCTGCTTTTTCACAAGGGTCACGCCAGGTCAGGTTACCTCGAGTTGAAAGAGTGCAACCTGAAGATGTCAAAGTGTGCCGCTTCAGTGCTCTTAGATCATTTTGTCAGATGTCACCATGGTAATTGCAATAGAATTACAAGCATTTCAGAAGTTTCAAAGGCTTTTATTGAAAATTATATTAAGTTTAAAGAGTCAGTGTTGGCAGTGTGGGCTCTTCCTCTTTCAAGACCTCTGCAGTTCACCCTGACATGCTGTCAATCAACTTCTGGACCAAATCCTGACTACTGGAGCCCATTCTTGCTTAATCAATGCTTTGAGTTTGTCAGAATTTTTGGGGTTTTGTTGGTCCACCCCACCTCTTGACCATTGACCACAAGTCCTCAATGGGATCAATGTCTTGGGAGTTTCCTGACCGTGAACCCAAAAATCTGATGTTACGTTCCCCGAGACACTTGGCACGGTGCTCCATCCTGCTGGCAAAGACATCGTTCTTCACCAAACTTCTTGGATGGTTGGGAGATGTTGCTCTCGGAGGATGTTTTGGTATCGTTCTTTATTCATGGCTGTGTTGTTTGGCGAAATTGTGATTGAGCCGCTCCCTCGGCTGAGAAGCTCCACACGTGAATGTTCTCAGGATGCTTTTCTGTTGGCGTGACACAGGAGTGATGGAGCGCTCACCTTTTCTTCTCCGGACACTCTTTAATACAGATGACCAAAACAATCGGAAAGGAGATTCATCAGAGATGTCTTTACTCCAGTCCTCAGCAGTCCAGTTCCTGTACCTTTTGCAGAATTTCAATCTGTCCCTGATGTTTTTCTTGGAGAGAAGCAGCTTCTTTGCTGTCCTTCTTGACACCAGGCCATCTTCTAGTAGTCTTCTCCTCACTGTGGGTGATGTGGACTCATACCTGCCTGCTGCTGAAGCAGCAAACTTTGTGAATATTAATATCTGTGTCATTCTCCAAATTTTTGGCCACAGCTGTAAATTGAAGTCTTCATTTGGAAGCAGACGAGGGAGGGAAGTCGGCAGAAACTCCAAAAATTCTTAGTCAAATGATCAAATAATGACGTTGATATCAGTTTCCTTAAACTGCATTAATACTCTCCTGGGACAGTGGTGGCCTAGTGGTTAGGGTGTTAGATGCATGATCGGAGGATCAGGGGTTCAAACCCCTTCCCGATAGGTTGCCCTGAGGTACCCTTGAGCAAGGTGCCGTCCCTGTCACTGCTCCCCGGGCGCTTTCAATAGCTGCCCACTGCTGCACGGGTTTGAGTGTGCATGGGTTAAATGCAGAGGTCCAATTTCGTTGTGGTTCATGTGTGCAGTGCCGTGACCTCGCAATGACAAGGGTTGTCACTTTCACTTTCACTTTCACTTAGAGGAGGAAGGAACAAGGACAGAATGGGGCTTTTTCTGCACTAACGTACAAGTAGAAGGAAGTTGCTCCTGACCTTATATGGTAAAATAAGGTTAAACGGCAAAAGAAAAGTCTAAGCGATTGAAAGGATTCTTCAGATTATTTGATTTATTTTATTCCATTTTAGTTTATCAGTTAATTTGACTAATTTCTTACTACATTTCTTTGACTGTTTATAAGCATGTATGTCCTTTTCTCTGCATGCTTTGTGGTTTACTGAGATTTAGATTTTTGCAGTCGGTATATTATTTGAACTCAAACATTTTAAACACTTGCTATTTTAAAAACGCTTTAAAAATCTAATAATAATAATTTTAAAGCGGGACTTCTTTTCTGTATAACTAGTCCTCAATTGAGTGCGGTTGTTAGTGCTGCCTCTTCACTGCGAGAGGGTTCTGGGTTCCATTCCCAGGCGGGACGGCCTGTGTTCCGAGTTGTCTCTTTATGGGATTCCTCTGGGAGCTCTGGTTTCCTCCCAAATTCCAAAGACATGTCAGGTGAAGCTAAATTGCTTCTGAATGTTTACCAACTGTATATCTGTCCAACAACTGTCCAGGCTGTCCACTCTTCGCCCACCGAAAGCTGGGACAGACTTCAGATTCAGATAATGGATTAATGGATGGTCAACACTTCAGATAATTAGTTGCACAATCGGTTTTCTTCATGAAGGGTCACATGACAATAGGATTTAGGGCGACCGACAAAGAAGTACAAATCAAGAATGTGAGGATTACACCTTGAAAAGCACCACTTTTGATTTTATATTTTATTTTCATTTACACCATCGCTGCAGGATCCATGGGAGTACTGCATGAAAGCATCGGCAGCCTCTCACTTTTTGAAAAACCCATTGTTTTGACCATGTGATTTGAGGGTACTTACCAGTGTGCTCTCAAGCATCATGTGACAAGAAGTTCTTTATTATTCTCCCATTTAGGAGGCCAAAAATGACTAAACCTTCCGTAAATTGAGACATCCGAGATCAAAAAAGCCCAAATTGAGATCTTTTTCCTTTTTTCAGATAAATTGCTTCAATTGCAATTCTATTTGTAGCTGCGTTTGGGAAGTCCGTAGACCTGATGAAGCGACGTTAAGGATGGTCTAGTGTTGAAAGTCATAGTGGTCTTCATGATAGGGGAATACCAGCCAGCAGCGAACACATGGCAGTGTAGGTACTTACCTACCGTTTGGAGGCAAATGTTCATTTGGCAATCCACTTTTAATTTGGATCATTTTCTGATCCATTTTTTGCCTACAGTGCATTCATTTAAAGTCTCTTATTGACTCATGCACTCAAAAGGTTCTTGCTGAATCAGCCTGCTTGGGACTTTCCTGAGCGTAAGAAATCAAAGCAGTTTTATAGGTTTCATTTCAACTTTTTTGATAAATGGATCACTCGACACGGTTCAACAATGCAAGCCTCTTCCATTGAAAGGAAACGTTGTTTTCCTGCTTTTGTGCTTTTGTCTAGGAGGGAGATTGATGGATGATACACCACTGTTTGATGGATTACTGTTTGAGTTGTGTAAAGCCATGACCCGCTGAAGATGCGAGTGTTAACGTTCCCTTGGAAACACTTTGTGAGGCGGGTTTATCTTTTGGTTAACTGCACGTTAACGTTTAACTAGGTTGCAAGACATGAGTATTGAGTTTTTGCAAATCTCTGATGCCAGTATAGCCACAGTTTCTCTAATTTCTCATGGATTGCTTCTTCTTTCTCTCATGAAGACTGCGTCTGCAGCTTGGCATCTTGAGGTGTTTTGAGGAACAGAGATTAAAACACAAAGACAAACAATACATTACTTACATTAGCGGTTTCTACCTTTAAAATATGGCTGTGTTTCAAAACCAAATCTGTTTTGAACACGTGGGAAATCACGCAGGTGTTGTTCAAGGACAGGCGTTTAGAAAACAGTTGTGGGAGATTCAGAGATTCAGGGTTTGTTGGCAGAGGAAGGTGAAAAATCACTGGAAAAGCAGGATGTTTGTTTCATCATTCTGTCGTGTAGCAAAGGTCAGCAAGTGCAGTCCTCCAAAAAAGGATCTTCTTTATCAAGGCTGCCTAGAAACTGACTGAAAGGTGAGCGAGTGTGTGGACATATGCTAATTCTGAACCAATGAGATATTCTGAGAGAAGATCCTAGTCTGAGAAAAATAGAGCTATTAATCTGTGCAGCATGCATTGATTGAGGAAGTCCCATCCCAGTCCTCAACTGAGGGGCTTCAGAAAGCTTTCTGAGTGGCTGCATCAAGGCCTGGTGCAGGAACTACTATTCCTCAGATCTTTAGCATGATTAGTAGGGGCACCTGGATGATCTACACCAAACGCTCCATCAACATTGTGCAGGAACAGGTTCCAAACATTCAGGCCTTCACTGTCAAGAGGGGTTTCTTTCCTCAGTCCATCAAACTCCTTCCACCATGATGCACTGAAGTCCTGCACGAACAGAATTCGGTTTCACTTTGTGCTGTTTAGATGGTCAGAACAATGAAAAATGGGATATCGGCCAGGATCTAGTTACATTTTATGCGGCAGGTGTAATCAACATGCTCCGTTCTGAGGCGCAGACAGGAACAAAGGAAGAACAACAAGGAGAAGTGAAGTTTTATATAGCACATCTCATCAGGCAAAACATGCAGTTGACAAAAAAAAAACAGAAGTAGGGTGCAAAGGAAGCGTGTAGGTCTTTAAATTAAAATGTAACCCTCGATGCACAATCTTAGACTGCTGTCAATACTCAAACGTGCTTTGTTTTTCTGTTTTTTTCAGGCATAAAAACGTACTGTTCTTCCAGTCTGACATTGGCTGGGAAGGCAGACTAGACCTGCCGATCCGTCTGTCGGGAATCGACGGAGTGGACACCCGAGGGGAAATCTCATGAGCCGTCGGCTTAGATGATTAATGAAAAGTACTGAAATAGATAAAAAGCAGTAAATCCAAGGTCCCTTCCCTTTGTTTAGAGATTCATTTCCTTTATTCCTAAATTTTGGCCTTTTCTGTTTTATGATGCTTTGGATTATGAACTGACCTGGAGAACACTTGGTGAAAATGATACCCAAAGCTTATCCAAATCTGCTCATGAAAAATGAGAGGAAAACCAAGCTACAAAGAGTTCAACCACCAGTCTTAAAATATTCATGTGATTTAAGGAAATTCCTGCTGTTTATTTTACTTTGATCACTGGGCAACAGAATTGTTTATAATAAAAATACTACATATTTAAATTATTATTATATACATTTTTGCATTAAAATACCATTTTTATATTTAACAATATTAGAATGTTAGCTCTTTAAAATCTACAGCTAATAATGTTTGTACTGTAAGGTCTGCTTTATTTTTTATGCTTTTCTTGCATAACATAATCTTTTGCTATCATTGTAAAACCTCACAACTCCCTTTTAACTCGAAAAAAGAATCAGGTCAAATAAACAAGAGGCTGGTCATTATTGCAAATCAAATCCAGTTCAAGATAAGACAAGTGTGTGGGAGTCATGTGAGAGTTTATCAAAGTGTTCACTGTGTTATCATTCCATTCTGCTTTTCTGTCTGTTGTGTTCAGCTTCATGGTGCCAGCTAATGAGTTCTGATGTGTAAAGCCTCAGTCAGGAACTACTGAAACAGTGAGTCCAGAATCAGCAGGAAATGTCAGGTAGCAGGTAAACATGTTTGTCATCAATTGGAGAATACACCGCTTTTTTTTTTTTTTTTTTTTTGGGACACCGCTGGTATCAATGTACACTGTTTTTTGTATTTTGACCAAAGTTAATAAATTATTTCAAATGAACTAAAATAATATTGGATAAGAACAGTGATTCTTGCTTGAAAACAAACTTCAGCTGGTTCAGGCAGACCACTTTTGGTGCGACCACAGAAGATAAAACGCAGAAGATAAAACTCTGCTTGAATTTACATGGGCAGGTAGCTCCAACAACTATATTAATATAGTTACTATATTTAAATAAAATGATCATTCTGATACACTTTTTGCTTTATAACTTGAATGAGAGAGCTACAACGACGGACGCTACAGCAGCATACTGCGCCAGCAGTTGGCTTTACAGGTGTTGATGCATATTGGATATAATTTAAACTGGTGGAATGAAAATACTACTTTAGTCATGATTGGGGGCGGTTCTGAGAACTTGATTGATAAGAATGGTTCATTTTTTGTAAATCTTAATCCTTTGAAATAACAGCCTATGAAAATCCTTTCTGGTTCTTCCTGTTTCTTTCAAAGTGGCAGCTTTGACGTAAGACTGACTCTGAGGAATAAGGGCTGGTGAAATCTAAAATTCTAGGGGTTTTATTAATTGAAGATTTTCTAGTTTGTCTCTCTCCTGGCTTTTCAGACAAGAAGATGATCAAGAAGCATCGGAAGATGTCCATTAATAAAGGGGCAAAATAGTTCACAAACACATGGCTTTAAGGGTCACAATCAGATAAGACCCTTCAGTTCCTCTAAGCTGCACTGACAAAACAGGTTGTATCTGACTGACCTATCAAGGCTGTTCTGTCATATGACTTGCTGTTTTCGTTCTGAGTTTAGTCTTATTTATTTACTTATTAATTGCTTTTTTTTGTAGGACCTGAAAACACATGTCTGAACATCTTCCTGATTAGCTTTTTCATCACACAGGAGCGTCATAGTTTATGAATTCAGTCCTCTTTCTCACATTACACCTTTAATGCATGATGCAGGATCCATTTGTGCTTTTCTTTGCCCGTGGGATATAGTTACATGGCCAGCAATTCGCTGGACAGCTGCAGCGGATGCAGCCATGGACTATCAGGCTTGATTCAAGCCGCCCACTTCTGCATGGATTCCTGGTAAAAAAAAAAAAAGTGAAGTGAGATGGAGCCGGGCTCTTCAGATTTATTTACACAGCATATCAGCCTGATTTGGGAAAAGTACATGTGAAACCGTCTGCGTTCCCAACGAGATGAGGCAAAACGGACACATCGTCAATGACTCACTTGCCCTAGCCACCTTTCCAGCAAGAGGTCATCTTGGGAGAAGCTGCTGAGGGTCCTGTTAGGGTGGCTGTGAAACCCTATGGTAACAGTAGGTACCTTCCAGTCATGGTACCCTTCCAGGAGGTCCTGTCTGAGGTCAGGAAAGTGGTCCAGGAGGCCCATTTTGACTTCCTACCCACTTTCCTCACCCAGCTTCTGGAAGCCCAGGTGTTTTCAGCTCCATATTATCAGTCCATTTTCCAGTGTGTGGAACCTGATCTGGGAAACTTGACCAATGTGGAAGACTTGGCCAGAAGACTTGCTCTCCCCATTTGGCAGAAGTGGGACGTTAGCAAGGAAATCTTGCTCTCTGCACTTGGAACTATGGAAGACCCGCTGCCAGATGTCAACGGTATGTTATGACTTCAATATGGAAATGTTTTTTGAGATTCGCCGTCTTGGAAAAAGAGAAGCCAAATTTTAATACCTTGTATATTTTTTTAGAAAATAGGAATTCTGCAGTCAAATTATGGTATATTCAAAACTAATTCTGTATTATTTTGCATAATGAGATGCGATTAGTTCTCCAGAAGGAGTATTTTGTTACCAAGTGGTGTTGTGCTGGCTCCTGTTTATTCCTATGAGAACACGTTAGGGAAAGTAGAAGTTACTGGAACGTCTTCCCAGTCCTGGTACTGAAGCAACCCTGACTTGCTCACTGGCTAAAGGTTTGCATCTGTAAATCAGCATAGAAAACCTGACCTACTATCAATTAGGTGCTGTTGACATGAAATCTACACCAGATTTAGGTAACAACCCAAGTAAACCACACAGACAAAGAAACTAAGTCCATAAATGATGTATAGTAAAGTGGAATGACCCAGGGAATAAGTACTGAAGATGTGAAGAAAAAGAGGTGCAAAAAGCCAAGAAAGCAGCTTGAAATCTGTCAGTTTTTACAAAGTAATCTTGACCCCTATCATTACAGATTAATCTCAGGTGCTTTAGTCCTAACTGATGGGCTATAAAAAGGCCACCACCAGGTGCTCCTCATATGATTTCTGACAGAGTAGTCAAAAGAATAATCAGAAGAGTTGTCCAAGAGTAGAGGACCACTCGCTGAGAGCTTCGCAAAGACCTGGTTTCAGCAGGTACAGCTGTTTCAAAGAAAACAATAAGTAATGCACTCAACCAACATGGCCTCTATACACGCTCACCAAGAATCCACTGCTGAAGACAAAGCATGCTGAAGCATGTTTCAATTTTGCTGCGCAGCAATATTTGGACAAGCCGAGAAAACACTGGGAGAATATAGTCTGGTCAGATGAGACCAAAATTGAACAAAAACACTATACCAACAGTGAAGTGTGGAGGTGGAAACATCATAGTGTGGAGATGTTTTTCAGCATAAGGTACTGGCAGACTTCATATAATAGAAGGAAGGATGGATAGAGAAATAGACCGAGACATTCTTGATAAGAATCTGCTGCCATCTACCAGGATGATGAAGATGAAACGAGGGTGAACGTTTCAGCAAGACAATGATCCCAATCTCGCAGCCAAGAAACTCTCAACTGGTTTCAGAGAAAGAAAATAAAGCTGCAGGAACGGCCCAATCGGTCACCCGACTGAATCCAATTGAAAATCTATGGAAAGAACTGAAGATCAGAATTCATAGAAGAGGAACCTTCAAAATCTGAAGACAGTCTGTGTGGAAGAAGGGATTAAAATCACACCTGAGCAATGTGACTAGATTCTCCATACAGGAGGTTATAGGTTTTGAAGCTTTCATTACAGCGACGGCTTTTCTACTAAATATTAAGCACGTTTCAGGAAGTGTGTTCAATATTTATTCCCTGTTTAATTCCACTTTACTACACATCATTTATGGACCTTGTTTTGATTTCTTTGCATGTATGGATTACTTGGGTTGATGTAAATTTCATGTCAACAACCCCATTAGAAATATAACGTTGACATTTTCCATATTATTTTCCCCTCTGTAGATAGGTAGACATGGATAGATAGATTGTCAGATACTTTCTTTCTGTCTGTCTGTCTAAGTGTGCGACAAAACAACCTTCCGAATGAGAAATGCAGAAATAAACGACTGAACTGAAAGTAGCCTAAAGGTTCGGGGGAACTCTTAACTGAGGGTCGTGATCATAAGTCAGCACGACACACAAGGCTATAATACGCAGCAGTAAAGGCTTATGTAGCCATTAAGTCAGAATTCATTAAGGGCTTATGTGGGGCTCATGTAGCTTCATGAATATTTCTCTTCAGTGTCACCAGGATGAGAATGCAAGAAAAGATCACAGAACGGGACCTTCTAAACGGACCCATGCAAGGAGGTAGTGTTTATTTTAACACACACCAAAGGTTTTATGAAGTGAAACAGGCTGCGTGAAAAGGGATCCGTTTAGTTTTGCTTTCAAGCGCTGTTACTTTAAAAGGCTTTGGTTAAATTTTGGTAAATGATTATGATTTTGCTCATTTTCTAAATGTTTCCATCACCTTTTTTGCTACACTGTACAATCCTGTGCAAACATCTTGAGCATTTTAAGAGCGTTTGTTGAATTCTAACCATTCTTTAAAGTCAAAATTTGGTTTGACCGCCGCTGTTTTTCAGCACAGCCTGAACTCTCTTAGACGTGCTTCTTTAAGTCTTCTTCAGGAACAGTTCTGCAGACTTCTTGAAGCTCTTGGTTCCATTCTCTGTGGAGATGATCCCACACTGCTTCTGCCACTAATCAGAAACAGGTGCTGTACTGAAAGTGAGTGCCAAAAACTTTGTCCTTCAGGAAGCCTGGAGAACTGTTCCTCAACATTCCTTAACATGGAGTTCTGGCTCCTTGCATGTGAAATATGAAGGAATGAGGAGGAGCGAGACTTTTGCGCAGTGCTGTGTATCAGTGTTTGGCTGTTGCTGCAAGTGTGGAAAAACACCTTCCTGATAAGTAAGAAGCCGTCAAGTTCCTGCTTCTTTATTTGGCTCTGTTTGCTTATAAACAAATATTGTTAAAGTGCTTCTGAAACTGTTCCTAAACTCCTTTTACAGCAGGAGCCCGGCTGTGTTTAGGCTGTTCAGCAGTGGGATTTATTTTTATTAAACCAGGGTTTCAAATTGGGTTCATAAGAGGAATTTGAAGCTCGTATTCACTGCACTTCTTTTGTTGTATTTTTTTGTTTGTTTGTTTGTTTGTTTTTTTGTATAATCACTTATTTTCTTCCAGCTAGAGTCGCATGCTTTTTTTTTTCTCCACTCTTTTTCATGCTTGTATACCAATCCCCTCCCTTTCTGCATGAATCATTGAGCACATCTGCATAAATGGTTGTTGAGCCACTCGTTTTTTGTTTTTTTTTTTTTTGTTTTTTTTACGAAATGTATTTTCCGTTTCCGTGAGCCCTGTGTTTTACATTACAGGCTCCAGAAATAGGGGCTGCGGTTAAGATGATGGATGGATGGTTTTCCATGAGCTGGACTCTTTAAAAACACTATGTATTTACAAGTAGCGTGGATGGATGGATAGTATGGTTAGCTTGTTGGACGGTTTCCCTCCAAAAATCAACCAGATGGTTGCCCTGAGGTTACCCTTGAGCATGGTACCGTTCCCATCACTGCTCCCCGGGCGCTGGATATGGCTGTCCATAGCATTGTGTAGGCGTTGAAATAAGGCTTCTTCATAAAACGCTCATTGTCCTATATGTATTGTCCACATTGTCCATTTCTTTTATTAAGTCTAGTCGTTCTTTTCATTTACCCGCGGCATAGATTTATAATAATTTTTTTTATTTTTTTTTTTTCCCCACACATTGTTTTTGCGGGTATCGTCATGCGCATCCTTTGTAAACAGACCCTGCCAGGACAGGGCTTGTCTGTAATTATCGTAAATAAGGGCTTTTCGCTTTTGATGTGACTGGGCTTCAAATGGTAAAATTTTCATGGCAGGACTGCGAAAGGAAGAACTACAGGAAAATGGTTCAACTCTTTGATCAAGATTTTCCGGATTGACATCATGGCTTGAATGCAGACCTGCGAATGATCTCTTCTGCTACTGAACCCAGGGAGGAGACCACTACTGTTCTGGTTGCTATGGCCTCCATCTGTGTGCAGGGATTCTAAAGTAATGAATTTTTCCAGACCCAACATGTGTAACTGGGGCGTTTCCTAATCCTTGAATGAAAAATTCCTGACTGTCTGAGTCATTTCAAATGCTCTTTGTTACATAACATGGCTTGGAGCGAGTGGACTGTGATAAGTAATAAGTATGTGATAAATAATAATCAACCTCACGTTGTAGGGATGTAAAAAGTAGTCGTTAACCATTAACATTTCCTCAGGCGTGGTCCTACATGTTCTTTAAAAAGAATACAAGGAAGTAAGAAGAGATGGAGACAAGGATGTATTTACAAGAAGGATGTGGAGGACCGGGCTGCCAGGCAAAAGCAGAAGAGGAAGGACGAAGAAGAGGTGTGTGGATATGGCGGCATTGGTGTGAAAGAGGAAGATGCAGATGACTGGAAGAAATGGAGACGGACAGTCTGCTGTGGCATCTTCTAACGGAAGCAGAGGAAAATATATTCTGAATTCTTTTGCATTGTATATTCTCTTTGGTCTTTAAACACTCCTGTATAATGATATCACTGGTGGGCAGAGCTAGCAGCTATGCTATACGGGTTGGAGACGGTGGTGCTGACAAAGATCTGGTGATCTTTGGCCTGGAGAGCTGGAGGTGCCAGAGTTAAAGATGGTGAGATTTGTGTTGGGACTGACGAGGATGGACAGGATTAGGAACGACTAATTTGAGGGACAGCTCATGTTGGACGGATTGGAGACACGAGAGAAGTGAGACTGCGTTGGTTTGGACATGTCCAGAGGAGAGCACTGTTGAGGACGGAGCTGCCAGGAAAGAGGAGAAGAGGAGGAGGAGGTTTATGGATGATGAGAGAGGACATGCATGCGGTCCGTTTGAAGGAGGAAGATGCAGAGGACAGGAAGAAATGGAAACGGATGATCCGCAGTGGCGACCCCTAAACGGGCGCAGCCGAAAGGTGATGAGGATGGGTGGGCGGAGCTTAACTGCTCATCAGCGAATATCCATGTACGCCCACAGATGGATGCATTTGTGTTGCTTTTTCAGAGAAGTGAATTTGCAAGGATGGACTAAAATAAATAAATAAATAAAGTGTTTTTGTATCCCAGCTTTTTTTTTTATTTAAAAAATAGGTTTTAACATAAAATGGTCCTTTTAAAAATGCACAATATTCTTACAGTAACTTTGCACCGGCGCCTGTCCCGGTGCACACAGGGCGAAATAAAACACCTGGGACAGGTCGCCGGGCCATCATAGCTTATAATAATCTTCTGATAATCCTGCTCCTACAATTCCCAAGCCGTCTTTGTTTTTAAAGCACTGTTAAGTTAATACTGGCTGAGACTAGTAGGGACTAGTCTGAGACTAAGTGAGCATCGCCTTAAAGCCTCTGGAAGTGAGATTTGTGCAGCCCCTTCTCTGCTTTAAGCCAGTCGATACAGAAAAGAAGCTCAAATGATGGCACTGCCCTCTGCACGATTGGTGCTTTCGTCTTACCCGTTGTATCTACCAGGAAACGGTTCCAAGGGGACACTGAAAAAGAGGCGGAGTTTCTAATGACACCTGTTTTTCTTTTCTTCCTGGATTAATAACAGTCTGATTATTAAGTAGCACTCCATTTCAGTGAGTCAGGGACTGGTAGAGCTGGCATAACCACTCTACTTGGAAAAACAAACAATGTCTGCCTCACATTGGCATCATGTGTTTAAAAAAAAAAAAAAAAGGCATTTATTTTTCTCAATTAATTTGCTTGGTGTGTGTGTATATATATATGTGCTTCAGTATTGGGTCAGTTTGGCATAATCACTAATATTTATTTCATTATACACTTAAAACCCCCTTTTCAGTCATGATTGAGCCCAAAGATGTGTTGTTTTTGGTATATATTTAAATTCTGTTCTGTTTTATATTCAGTCAGGTGCAGTAGTGTAATTGTGTTAAGGCTGAGATTAGGTTTAGGCTAAAATCAGTGTTGCTTTAGACACTTGCAGAATAAGGTCTAGCCTTGAGCTTAAAAAAGAAAAGAAAACAAAAAGGACCTGCCAACCCTATCCTTGCTTCTCTGGCTCGAGATTGGCAAAAATCCCCTCAGAGTGAAACTAAAACCAACGTTCAGTTCACAGACGTTCACCAAACCAAGCGCTCTCACCAGAGCAGTCTGCTCACCTCAGCCAAACGTGTGCAGCTTTTCACAAAGGGGAATTTCACTCGATGGAATAAGAAACAAGCTTCAAAATGAGGATGGAGCGGCCGTCTGAGACAGGTGATGTTAAACCGGGTCTGGTTATTAAAGAGGATTTGGTCATTTTCGGGTCGGGGTTTTAGTTTGTGTCGCTGATAAAGTTTTAAAATGGTGTTTTAAATGCTTTCAAATATGGGAAAGCTTGTTGATGATGCTTCAAAACCGTTTTCTGTTTTCTGGGAGGTTTTCATGATCTGCTGCTGAATGCACTTGTTGTTGGTAGTGCAGCACAGTGGCTTTCATTGGCTTCTTTGGGTTTTTTTTTCTGAGAGTCAGTACAGCCGTGTGTGTGATTGTGTGTAGATGCATGGTGTCGCTTAACCAAAAGCAACCTATTTTAGTTATGTAATGTAATTAATTAAAGTGTGTGTGGGTGGGTGTGTGTGTGTGTGTGTGTGATTATGTACCTGCAGAAGATGAAATAATTGACCTCGACCCACAGCTCCTGGAGCAGGTACCAGGTGAGATCCAAATGCCATTTATTTCATGAAATTTGTCTTTCGCTCGTTCATTTGTTTCCAGCAATAGAAAAAATAAAATCCAGTTTCCCACTAATGCCAGCAAAGACATGTTTGGAGTCCTGCAAGTCTCAGTTTGCCAATAAACACCGGAAGTCAACAGTCACCCGTATGTTTTGGCATATTTGGAAAATGCAGTGCTGTGCCAAAGTCCCGGACACTTGATTAAGTTGTATTAACCTTGTTTCCATGGCAACAATTTTTTAACCAATCAATTAATTTTTTTTTTTGCTGTGGCTTATTTCACACACTTCTCAGATGCCTAAAAACATTTGCACAAACTGCATCCAGCTGTTTATTCGGTTTGGAAATGTTCTTCTAGTACGACTCTTGGTGAGGAGAAAATAACACTATCACTACGAGCGACCCCCACCTGGCATTTCACAAAGCAGGATATCCCAGTCGTTACTAATGTCTGATTTGAAGGATTGTCCAATGAGAACACCCTCTGCTCTCTCACTGTTGGAGATCTGGGTAAATCTGAATATCTGCTGACGTTTTGTGTTGGGCTGTTTGGGTGACTATTGAGTTCTAGTGTTTATAGCGACATTAGCCTAGCAGCTCTTCCGATAAAGTGAAGTGGGACTCCAAACATGGCTGATCGCCTACATCCAAAATATTCTTTTAATGGGTTAATAGGGAACCATATCACTATGGTAACCAACTACACGCTCATCCTACCACACTATTTAAACCCACCCCATTCCACACACCCATGCCATTCCATACCACACCTACTCCGCTCCACACCTCCCCACCATCCCACTCCACACCCCATCCTACTCCACTCCACACCCCAACCCTATTCTAAACCCCATCCTACTGCACTCCACATCCCCAACCCCATCCTAAACCCCATCCTACTCCACTCCACACCCCCAACCCTATTCTAAACCCCATCCTACTGCACTCCACACCCCCAACCCCATTCAAAACCCCATCCTACTGCACTCCACACCCCGAACCCTATTCTGAACCCCATCCTACTCCACTCCACACCCCCAACCACATTCTAAACCCCACCATACTCCGCTCCACACCCCAACCCTATTCAAAACCCCATCCTACTCCACTCCACACCCCAACCCTATTCTAAACCCCACCATACTCCGCTCCACACCCCCAACCCTATTCTAAACCCCATCCTACTCCACTCCACACCCCCAACCCTATTCTAAACCCCATCCTACTGCACTCCACACCCCCAACCCCATTCAAAACCCCATCCTACTCCACTCCACACCCCAACCCTATTCTAAACCCCACCATACTCCACTCCCCACTCCACACTCCAACCCTATTCTAAACCCCATCCTACTCCACACCCCCAACCCCATTCAAAACCCCATCCTACGCCACTCCACACGCCCAACCCTATTCAAAACCCGACCATACTCCACTCCACACCCCAACCCTATTCTAAACCCCATCCTACTCCACACCCCCAACCCTGTTCAAAACCCCATCCTACTCCAATCCACACCCCAGCCCTTTTCTAAACCCCATCCTACTGGACTCAACACCCCCAACCCCATTCAAAACCCCATCCTACTCCACTCCACACCCCAACCCTATTCTAAACCCCACCATACTCCACTACCCACTCCACACTCCAACCCTATTCTAAACCCCATCCTACTCCACTCCACACTCCAACCCTATTTTAAACCCCACCATACTCCGCTCCACACCCCAACCCTATTCAAAACCCCATCCTACTCCACTCCACACCCCAACCCTATTCTAAACCCCACCATACTCCGCTCCACACCCCCAACCCTATTCTAAACCCCATCCTACTCCACTCCACACCCCCAACCCTATTCTAAACCCCATCCTAATCGACTCCACACCCCCAACCCTTTTCAAAACCCTATCCTACTCTATTCCACACCCCAACCCTATTCACAACCCCATCCTACTCCATTCCACACCCCAACCCTATTCAAAACTTAATCCTTTTCAACACAATGTTTTGTCCTACTCCACTCCACAACTCAACTTGTTCCATTCCCCCCAATCCATTCCACAGCCCATATACCCTACTCCACATTCCATCCATACTCCATTTTGTTCTACAGCTCCCCACCCCACTCCACAACCAACCTACTCCACTTCACAGCCCAACTACCCTTTTCACATCCCCAAATCCTTCAAATTCCCCACCTTCCCCACTCTGCAACCAATTTGCCCGATTTTATACACGCCAATCCATTCCACACCCCGCTCCACTCCACAGCTAGTTTTCACCCTGATCAATATTTTGCCCACTTTGCAACAGATTGACTGCATTTATAGAACTGATTAAACTCTGAGCTCCTGTTTAAACAGATTCCTTGCTTGTGGATTTATTGAGCTCTGACTTCCAGCATGCATTCGAGAATTTAGGTCAGTTTATTTGTTATGTGAATACTATGCGTTTACACCTCAGACTCTCAAGAGCAACCATAACTGACACTTAGTTTTTTTGCCACAGATGTTTTAGGAGACTTAAGGGAGGACGGTGATATTCTAGGTAAGGCATGATGGGCTGCTACACCATACACCCAAGTCTTAGAAAATAGGCTGCATAATCCACACTACTGATGTGCTCCATGCTGATTTTAAACTGAAAGTGAAAGTCTAGACCCCTTAACATAACACACACTCCCTTTTTAATGTTTTTAAAAGTTCTCCAGACTTCTGTAGAAATGTGTATATTTATTTTGCTGTTCCCGTCAGCAGCTGACTTTCTCTTTCCACCGTGTGAGGAGAGCGAAAAGGAAAAAAGGCCCAAAAGGAAACGACCAGGTAACAAGGAGCCCTCTGTTTCGAGCCCTTCATACATGCATTCAGAGTGAGAGTGTTTGAGCCGAAGTGTGTATGTTTCTCACCAGAAGCCATAAGAGCACCAAGGAAACGGGCTCGTCTCAAACGCAGCAATACAGGTAAGACCACACCAACTAGTCGTGAATAGAAACGCAGTTATACTGCCCTGTGCACTTTATCCAGGGTCATAAAAACCAGTGATGAAACTGGGACGTGATCAAAGATCACACACTCACCCTGACCCTTACATAATAGCAAATAAACCAGTATGTTGTGTTGTGTATGTCTCCACCTGCACCTTCCTTTTACACTCATATCATGCTCAAGTTTTGCACAAAACCAGAAATAGAACCTGTTGTTGCCCCCCCCTTCCCCTTTCCTCCCCCTCTTCAGTACCACCTGTCTCAGAAAGTCCCCCTGCCGAGGACAAGTCCCATGTGAGTGATGTCGGCTCGTCCCCACTTCCCCAGTTGGTGCATGTTCCCCTCGCAATCGCACCTGCACTCAGCAGTGCCAGTCTACTGCCCTCTAGCGGTAACCCACCACTCACACCGTCAACCTTACATTTACATTTACATTTACGACATTTAGCAGACGCTCTTATCCAGAGCGGCTTACAACAGTGCTTTATTTCCACAATAGATCATCATCTTGGTAACCAGCACAGAACAGTAACTGCTGATTAGCTAGTACCACCTAAGTAACAGACTAAGAGCCCTTGTAACAAGTATACACCATACATTTTTTTTGAGAGGAGGAGCAGGGGTGGGAGAGTAGGAAAGAGAGTAGAGGTTTTTAGGAAAGAAAGAGTAAGGGTAGGAGAGTGGATGGTTTGGGAGGGATTAGTCCCTCAGAAATTCCGTGAACAGGTGGGTCTTTAATCTACCTTTGAAGACAGCGAGGGACTCCGCAGTTCTGACCATCAGGGGGAGTTCGTTCCACCACTGAGGGGCCAGAACTGAGAAGAGTCTTGATGCGTGTCTTCCTCTGTTTTTCAACGGTGGAGGTTCAAGACGAGCAGTGCTTGATGGTCTGAGGGGATGAGAAGAGACACGATGTTTAATTAGAGTCGACAGGTAAGATGGTGCAAGGCTGTTAGTAGCCTTGTAAGCAAGAGTTAGAGTTTTAAACCTGATACAAGCAGCCACTGGGAGCCAGTGCAGATCCCGCAGCAGAGGAGTGGATGAAGAGAACTTGGGATGGTTGAAGACGAGTCTAGTGGCAACGTTTTGAATCAATTGTAGTGGTCTTGTTGCCTTCAGTGGAAGACCTGCCAGAAGAGAGTTGCAATAGTCCAGTTTCGAGATGACCAGGGACTTGACCAGCAGTTGGGTTGCCTGGGTGGTGAGGAAAGGACGGATTCTTCTAATGTTGAAAAGAAGGTGTCGGCAGGACCTAGAGAGATTAAAGACATGGGAGGAGAAGGAGAGCTCGTTGTCGAAAATGACACCAAGGTTCCTAGCCGATCGAGATGGGACGAGAAGTGAACCCCCAAAGGAGATGTGAAGGTCATGACACGGAGTTTGATGGCCTTCGAAGTAGAGAAGCTCAGTCTTGTCAGGGTTGAGCTTGAGGTGGTGAGCTGTCATTCATGCGGAGATGTCAGCCAGGCAGTTAGAGATTCGGGTAGAGACCTGTTGATCGTAGGAGGGAAAGGACAGGATAAGTTGAGTGTCATCTGCATAAGAATGGTAGGAGAAGCCATGAGAGAGTACGATGTTCCCCAGAGAGCCGGTATATAGTGAAAATAGAAGTGGACCGAGGACAGATATTTGGGGAACGCCAGTTGTCAAATTTCGTGGAGTGGACTGATGGCCCTGCCATGAAACTTGGTACTGTCGATCCTGTAAGTATGAGGAGAACCACTGCCAGGCAGTGCCAGCAATCCCCAGGTTGGAGAGAGTGGTCAGGAGGAGCTGGTGGTTCACTGTGTCAAAGGCCGCCGAGAGATCAAGGAGAATCTAGACGGAGGACAGGTTGTTCGATCTTGCAGCATGGAGTTCGTGAGTGACAGCCAGAAGAGCCGTTTCAGTTGAGTGGGATGTTTTGAATCCAGACTGGTAGGGATCCTGGAGACCGTTTTGAACCAAGAAGACATTGAGTTGGTTATAAACTGTTCGCTCTAAGACTTTGGAGAGAAAGGGGAGAAGGGAAACCGGTCTGTAGTTGATCAATTCCATGCAATCCAGAGATGGTTTCTTCAGGATTGGAGTGACAGTGGCTGACTTGAAGGCAGATGGAACATGGCTGGTCTCAAGAGATCCATTGATAATCTGAGAGATGTATGGAAGAAGATCTGAAGCCATCTCCAGGAGTAGGGATGATGGAATCGGATCAAGGGGCGAGGTGGTGGGGTTGCTGGACTTAAAGAGTAGCAGTAACTCCTCCATGGAGAGCGGCGAGAGGGCAAGGAATTGGTGGTTGCAGGATGCTTGGGGCTGGACAGGAGACGGTTGAGTGGAAGGATCTTCTGATTGCCTCAGTTTTCTCGTCAAAAAATGAAGCAAAGTCATCTGGGGAGAGAGATGAGACAATGGGAGGACGAGGTGGTTTTAGAAGAGAAGAGAAGGTGGCAAAAAGTTTACGAGGATTAGTTGAGGACTCTTCAAACTTGGTTTTGAAGAACACTGACTTGGCAGAGGCTAGATCTGTAGCAAATATGGAGAGGAGAGAATGAAATGAAACAAGATTCTCAGAATGCAGTGATTTCCTCCACTTCCTTTCAGCTGATCGCAGTTCTCTACGGTTGTTGCGCAGAACTTCGGTCAGCCACGGGGCCCGTGGAGAGGCACGTCTTGTTCTGTTAATTAAAGGACAGAGCTGGTCAATTGAATGGCTGAGGGGGGAGAGGAGTTCATTAGTATGGAGTTCGAGAGCAGAAACAGTTGGGGTAGTTGTAGCAGGAGGAGATAGGTGGGAGAGAACTGTGGAGCAAAGAGAGGACAGTGACAGAGTGCTGAGATTCCTCCGGGCATGTTCTGGAGTCTCTAGTTGACAGGGCAACATGCTGGCAAGAAATCTGAAAGATAAGAGATGGTGATCAGATACATGTAGAGGTGTAGACAGAATATTGCATACAGGGAGCGATCTGGTGAATACCTTCTTTCATTTCTGTCCCAGTTTCACTTCCTGTGGGCTGATGTGTGTATGTTGTGTGTGTTTGGAACAGGCACACCAGCCCTGCAGATCATCCAGACCTTTAACCATGTCCCCCAACCCATCATTAGCAGATTAGTCCCCGCGGGGCACACCTACGTCCTGGGTGAGTCAGCGGTGCCACCGTCCTTCTGCTCCTTCTTGCTTTGTGACAACTGTTGGCAATAATAATTCACCGTAATTTGTGGTCTGACCCCACAGTTTCGCCTCAGCCTGTGGTCCCAGTTTCTCATATTGTCCCTCTGTCGCCTGGTGAGTGAGTCACCGAGTCCTTCACCGTCACACTGTCCTTTGGTTTAGCAGCGTTTTGATTTAATCTAAATATTAGTAACATTGAACATAGCATTTGTGATATCTGTGACATTTCCAGTTCCATTTCTTCCTGTCCTCTGCATCTTCCTCCTTCAAACCGACCACCTGCATGTCCTCTCTCACCACATCCATAAACCTCCTCTTTGGTCTTCCTCTTCTCCTCTTTCCTGGTAGCTCCATCTTCAACATCCTCCTCCCAATATAATCATCGTCTCTCCTCTGGACATGTCCAAACCAACCTTGCTTCTCTAAATTTGTCTCCAAGATGTCTAACCTGAGCTGTCCCTCTAATATACTCATTTCTAATCCTGTCCATCCTCGTCACACCCAACAAAAATCTCAGCATTTTAAACTCTGACATCTCCAGCTCCACCTCCTGTCTTTTCATCACCATCTCCAACCCATACAACATAGCTGGTCTCACTACCATCCTGTAAACCTTCCCTTTTACTCTCGCTGGTCACAAATCACTCCATTCGAGTATTGAAATATCTGGATGTTGGATCTCAGTGGAGTGGTTGTTTGCTTAGTTTAACAATATTCATAAAGCGTGAAATAAGTTCAGTTTTTAGAAGTTGTGGAAATGATCCTAAGCAGTGCTTGTAAATATTTTTTTCACTGGAATTTGGGAAATAGTGGATATTTATTCTCAGGTTAGTATGCATGTGTGACTACTTTTTAGAATGTGATATAAGTAATAAGCTATGTATCTGTTATAAGGACTTTAAAATACCTTTAGTGATGGTGTTCTCAGGCACAACACAAGGCAGAATAAAGCTTTCACTTATGATAACAAGGGATCACATGGCCTTATTGCTAACGACATAAAAACTTTGTCATTTTGAGATAAACATGCTGCACTTGGAGAATGAATTTGTTGTTTCACTGCAGCCATAAAGAGTTGAAGGAGCCACTCAAGGGTATTGCCTTCATAAAAAACAGGACTAGATGGACAGAAGCTTTCTGTTTTTATAAATCTGCACCTCCTTAAAGGACAAGAACCAACGCGAGCCTGGGTTTCCACTCTTTACTTTTACAATTGTGCAGTGTTTTTACAGCCGTTACTATCATTTTCAGTTGACGGAGCAGTGGCTCCTGCAGAATTCATCGTGACCAACCATGATATGAGCTCCATGTCAGACAGCGCGAGCAGGGGTCAGTCCCCAGCACCTCTCACCAATGTCTCCCCCTCAAAAGGTAAACTTTCACCTGTTTAGGATGATATTCCCAAGGCTCCCTCATCATAGCTATAAATAGAATACTGTGCAAAGGTCTTGAGCCCCTCATTTCTTCCTATTTTATTAGTGCTGGACTATTTTTAAATTTTTTTTATGTATTTGGAGGAACAGTTCTCCAGATCTTCTTGAAGGACAGTGTTGTTGTCTCTCATTTTCAGTCCAGTCTCTGTACCTGAGCAGTTCTCCAGATCTTCCTGAAGGACAGTGTTGTTGTCTCTCATTTTCAGTCCAGTCTCTGTACCTGAGCAGTTCTCCAGATCTTCCTTTGCAGCCTGGAGCTCTAAAACATTTGTTCCCAGTTCTTTACATTAATCTACTCCATATGTCAAAGATGAGACATACATTTGACAGAAATGAGGGGCAGATTAACGCTTTTGCACAGTGCTGTCTATTTGTTGTTAAAAGGATAAAAAAGCACTTCATTATTTTATGAAGACATCTAGACATCTGCCTGCTTTTTTTTGTGTTAACTAGACAATGTTGCACCAGAGGCGTTTCCTCCTTTAACCTCTCAAGAGAAGAAAAGGCAAAGTCCAGTGATACCAAGTAAGACAAGATCATGTCCATTTTAATTCTGGATTTAAAATTGAGTTTAATTTAAATGGTGTAAATTAAAACACTGCAATTTGGTATCTTGCACTGATAATTAACTGACTTATTTTACTACTACGACACTAAAAGGACCTTAAAAGGGTCATTTTAAAATGTAGAATTTTATAGAATATCTGTGATGGAAGGATTCATACTGGGCATGGTAGGGCAAAATACCCCAGAAAGAATATTTGATATATTATTTAATATAACGATCTATATCAATATTTCTGCATCTTGAATATATCTTACAATTATTAGAATGACATTAAAATTCAGGTTCACAAATTACTTGGGATAGAAAAAAATGGCTATAGGTGTTAATGCCGCTGGGTACATTAGCCCAACCACTCTGAAGGACTTTCGTTTACACGTAAACTTTACAGCTCTGTGACAGGTCATGTAATATCTGCGATAAGTGATACTGGATCATTTCCAGTCTACTGGTCTACTGCTTCATGAAATAAAACCAGCTTCTTTCTCGTACAGAACAAGTAGAGGGCTACATCCAGCAGCTGAAGTCGCATCTAAGCAAGACTTGTAGCATGATGCCAGGAGCCATAAGCATGGACTGTCACTACATAGAGACCCAGCTGGTGCAGAGGAAGCTCGTAATCCGGACAGGCAAGAACGCAAACAAATGTCTGGAGAAAGAGCTTGTGGTGCTCAGCGACTCTGAGCGAAAGAAAGCCGTGGTGGACAGGAGCCAAGTCTTCCAGAACTGTGGACCCAAACCCAAACGTTTGGTCACCGTGCTTGGAAAAGCCGGAATGGGGAAGAGCACGTTTATCCAACGTTTGGCCTTGGACTGGTCCACGGGTGGCCTTCCGCAATTCCAGTTTGTCTTTTTATTGAACTGCAAGGTTTTGGACTTAAACAGCCGGAATTACAGTTTAAAGAGCTTGCTGTTCGGACTGTCCTCCACACCAGAATGTAAACATTCAGAAGCTGTTTTCAAATATGTTCTCGCAAATCCCGATAAGGTGCTCATCGTTTTTGACAGCTTCAACGATATCAAAGACCTCGAGGGCCTTCTACAGTCCTTTGCTACCTCGGCGACGGATGACAGCTACAGCATAAGGCAGATATTTTCTGGGCTGTTCCAGAAAAAGATTCTGTCAGGATGCACTCTCTTGATCGCTACCAGACCCAAAGATGTTTTGAACCAGCTGTTGCGCAAAGTGGACAGCATTCTGGAACTCTGCTGCTTCTCACCGAAGGACATAGAGCGCTACACCACAAACTATTTTGCTGAAAATCCAAAGCAAGTGGAAGCTCTCAGGAAAATCCAAAACCAAAGGTACATCTTCAGCTTGTGCTCCAATCCCTCACTTTGTCACTTTACCTGCTTCCTCTTGAAGCACCAGCACACTGATGATCACGCTTTGCCATCCACACTTACAGATTTATGCCAACAAGTTCTCAACCAGCGTTTGCAGCTTAAAGCTAAGGAGCAGGGATCACAACAGGACATTTCAAAGCTGTTTAACTTGGCATGGGAAGGGTTCAAATCTTACAGCTCCCTTTTAAGTCAAGCCAAAGAGATCCCCAAGGAACTGTTGGATTACGGGATCGATTGTGAGATACTCGCATCCCATACAGCACATAAAGATCCTGGCATGAGCCAGGTCACTTACTTCACCAATTTCTTTATGCAGAACCACCTAGGCGCCCTGTTTTTGGTCCATTCCAGAGAAATTAACGATAAAACATTGGTTGCCCAGACTATTCTCCACCACCGGAAGAAGAAGGTGCACGGTGAATGGCAGGATGTTCTCCAAAGGTTTGTTATGGGGCTCCTTTACCAGAATGAAACGCCTCACTACTGTGGTGTTCTACACCATAGCTCGGCAGACTTAAAAGCCAAGAGGGACACTGTGGGAGCCCACCTGGAGAACCTGAAACCAGGCGAGTTGATCCCAGCCAGGTTACTGGAACTCTTCCACTGTGTCTACGAGGCCAACAATATCAAACTTGCCCAACTCCTGGTGAAGAACCTTCCTGACAACCTGTCATTTTGTGGGGCTCAGCTCACTCCAACCGACGTCTATGTCGTCTGGAACATCCTTCAACACGCTAACGGTCTCAAGCGGACGTTCTCAATTGACCTGCAGGACACGTGCATTCCCCTCAGTGGTCTCAAAGATCTAGTGGCACTGAACTGCATCATGTCATTTCGGTGAGATTGTGTTTGTTATCAATAAAAGCAATGTTGAACGGTGGAACCACCTATATCTATTCAGAGAAAACATGCTTCCGTAGTTCATAGCAGAATTGTTGATGGTGCACAGGATGATGCCACTTATAGGCTGTTAATCAAGGTTTTGTCCTGAAAGTGTGAAGAAGAGTGAAGCTGGATCTTCACTCCGAGTCAGGAAAATCAGCATCTGGTCTGTTTGGACCTGACGGTGAAGAACTCCTTAAAATGTTACCATGAATCATGGAGGAACACGCTGTTGCTGCTACATTAACAATTATGGAATTATGCTTCCATCTAATTAAACCAGAAGAAAATATGAGACACCAATGTTTCACAAATAAAATTTATGAAGTTCATTAACAGGAATCTTTGATTTTGAATCAACTTAACGGTTCATGCCATAAAAAGCAGCCTATTTATAATGTTCAATTTGGCTAGTTTATAATAATGACTCTTGCTTTTAAAGACCAGTAGATCTGTTGGAGTTCACGGCATTTTTAGTTAGCAGTTCTAGGCAAGGTTCCAGCGAGACTTAAAGCAAAAAGATGCCATCATAACCATCATATAGTGGTATGGAAGATGCAAGAGCTCATTGATTCGAGGACAAGACAGTACATTCCTGTACACGTCTGAAGCTTTTATAAGCGGCATATACAATTCTGGCTTTTTTTAGGGCACCTACAATGGATACCATTGACCTGTGGGAAGATCTGCACCGCAGCGCTGATGAAGTGGGCCTGAAAAACGCCATCGAGAAGTTCACCATAGACCCGTTTAAGGCCTCTCAAGTGTGTCACATAGAAAACTTGGTCCTCCTCGTCCAAATCCACCAGGAGAAGAAGCTACCGATGTGGTGAGACATCAGAAATTAGTTAGACCGTTCAAACTTGTGCCATTTATCACCTTTTACAGCTAGTCTCTATTTTGTACTTTAAGTATTCTCAGCTTTCATGAAGCCTTTTTTTGGTGTATATATATATATATATATATATATATATATATATATATATATATATATATATATATACACACATACATACTTTTATGGGGGAAGGAGAAATGTTAAACTTTTGTAACTTGTTAGTGGAACGAGATTTTATTTGAACATAATTTTGTTGGTCTAGTGGTCATGACGTTTTGTAAACATGCTAAAAATGTTAAAAAATTAAACAATTGGACCAACAGAAGTGGTTAAAACTTTGGATATTTTCCAATTTTGGCTCTAAATCAAGAATAGAAAGAGAGATTCTTTCACATGTGATCTTTTTCTGAAATGCTGAGACTTCTAGGAGTACTTTTCAGGGCTCTCCATAAAGATAAGAATGATTTTTAAAATTAAAATGTCACATTTCTGTACAGTGGGTTACTGTGTGTTTAGATTTGTAAATTGAAGCAAGTTTTTAATGTATTTCTGGTAGTGTATGAAGTGAAAGTGACTAATTGCCACTGTGAAACAAAGTGCATCCCCCATATTTAACCCATACACACCGCGCAGCAGAAAGCAGCTATTCAGAGTGCCCGGGGAGCAGTGATGGGGATGGTACCTTGCTCAAGGGTACCTCAGGGAAACCTACTGGTCTGGGATTCGAACCCTCGGCCTTCCAGTGCTGGGGCACAGTCCTACCTTTTAGGCGAGGACAGCTTTTATTCGATGCTGATGACCAGTGTTGTTGTTTCAGTGAAGCTGATGCTGCTCTGGAGGACGGGATCCCTGCAGTGAGGCATCTTCTCAAGCTGGAGTACGAGTAAGTTCTACTTCCAGCTGTATCCTCTAACCTCTTCTAACTTCTGTAGCCCAGTCAGTGGTTCAGCTTCTACATATGAGAGCGTCTTTATCATTTCAACTTCAGTTTTTCTTTCCAAAGGCTCGGCCAACAAAATAGACCTGACGTTTTTCTTAAGCTCGCTGAGATTCTGCCGGCTCTCCAGTCTCTTCAACACCTCGAGTAAGCATTGTTTTATGTTTTCATGTCATTTATTTCTTTCTTTTTTTTCTTGAATCAGGCCAACCAAATACACATCCATGCACAATACTGTGCAAAAGTCTTGGGCCCCTCTTTCTTCATAATTTCCTTCCAGAGTCTGGACTTTCTGGTATTTTTAATGTGTTTTTGAGGAACAGATCTCCAGTCTTCCTGAAGGACCAGGTTTTTGGCTCTCACTTTCAGTACAGTCCCCCATGCTCAAGCAGTTTTATTGTTGTTTGTTGAGCCACAGCAATCTTCAAATGATGCTCCAGACCTGCACTAGTCTCAGTGTTGTCCCAATTTTTAAGCTAAGAAAAAGGAAGTAATCCTGGTTCAACGAACATGCTTCCTATTGAATTTCTAATTGACCATCGGAATTCCGCCCGCTGTGGGTAAATGAGGATTCCATTTTCTCCTCCGTGAGACTTCTGATCGTCCCGGAAATGCATTTCACTCGTACATAATTTTTTGTCCTTTAATTCTGTTGTTATTTCCGACTTGCTGTGCTGTAACTTACTTTTGTTGTTAAAAATCCATCCAGGGATAGCAGTGATGGGGACGGTACCTTGCTCAAGGGTACCTCAGGGCAACCTACTGGTCTGGGATTCAAACCCATGACCTTCCGATCTAAACAACAGGCCACCGCTGCCTCAAAGAGAGTTTGTAGAATCTAACAGCCTTTAAAGTCAGAACTCTCTTAGGCTTTCTTCTTTGCCTTTAAGCCGTCGTTGGTCCTCCAGGCTTCTGGCTCTGTTCTGCTTGAATACATAGATCACTGTGTAGCTGAGCAACCAAAAAACACTCCTCCGAAAGTGCTCAGGGCCTGGACTGAGAGTGAGAGCCAAAAACATTATCCCTACGGAGCCTGGAGAACGGTTCATACATTAAAAATAGAAGAAGGTCTGGCTCTTATGAAGGGTTCGAGACTTTCAAGCCTGCAAGACCGAATCTTTTTCATGTTCAGCAGAAAAACTGTTGAGTTGAGATGTTTTCTTCCAATAAAGTTGATGAGAAAGGGCTCAAATATGAAAAGATGAATGCTTTAATAGTGATAGCAGGTCCATTTGATCATTTATTCTCACTATTTCTTCATCCAATTGAACATCTTTCCAGTCTGGAAAAGAATAAAATCGAAGACGGTGGGGCTGAAAAGCTGGCGGATGCTCTGCAGTCTCTGTCATCTCTGAAGATGCTGAAGTGAGTTTCGTATCTCTTCTTGGTGTTTTTATCTGCAATAACGTTCTGTAAACAATGATTTTCCTCCCAATAGTCTTTCTCAGAACTGCATCGGTGATGCTGGAGTGAAGACACTGGCCCGGGCCCTGTCCCAGTCCTCCTCGCTCCAGAGTCTCAGGTAAAGCCTTTTAGAAAGGGCCGCTTTCTGAACTGAGAGCGGCACCGCGGGGACGGAATAGCTTAGGGTGTGTACTGTCACTGTGATTGGTCCCCTATTATATAAAAAAAACCTTTTTGATGCAGTTTATAAAAATTTTCACTTCATATCTGGAACTAAAATCCATTTTTGATTTTTTTTTTTAAAAACAGCTGACCCTAAGACATTTTGTACCATCAAAATTTTTATATATTTTTGTTTTCTTTTTTCTCAGTAGGTTGCCCTGAGGTACCCTTGGGCAAAGTACCGTCCCTGTCACTGCTCCCCGGGCACTTTCATCGCTGCCCCCTGAAAGTGACTAAGCACACACACACAAACACACAGCCATGACAAAATTCACACACCGCACAGCTATTTAAAGTGTCTGGGGAGCAGTGATGGAGATCATTCCTCAGGGCAACCTACTGATCTGGGATTCGAACCCATGACCTCGCCTCACAGCGAGAAGGTACTGGGTTCGATTCCTAGCCCTCCATTCCTCCAGGAGCTCAGTTGACAGTCCAAAGACATCAGAAGCTAAATTGTCCCCTAGGTGTGAGCACTGGGAGATAGGCCACCTGGTTAGGACATTGGCTTATGATTGGATGGAAGTAAGAAGTGGGCTCATGAAATATTAAAAACTATTGAGGTGCCCGATTGCATTTGTTGCATCATGCGAGTACCTTGATTTAATCACCTGACCCGTCCTCGGAGTATGATTGGTCAGTTTGCACAGGGCAGTATGGAGATAATGACTAATAAATGAAAACTGTTCAGCCTCTAGTTCTTGTAGTTTGCTGTATACTGTGTGACGACTAGCGTGAGATTCACCATTTCTCTGTTCGTCCCACTGACCCCTTTAGCCTCTATGGAAATTTGATAGCAGACGCTGGAGCTGAAGACTTGGCCTCAGTTCTACCAGCCATGAAGTCCCTGCTGGATCTGGAGTAAGTCCAACTGACACAGTCTTGGCGTAAAAAGCGGATCTACTGGATTTCAAAACAACAAATGTATTTAAGAGCCAACGCTCGCTTATAAGGAGTTACTGTCAGAGTTATTCCCGTGGATATATGTATTAAAACTGAAACTGAAATGATCATATTGAGGGATGGTGGTACTCTGTGAAAATTCATGACCGATTTGGACTTTTTATACAATATGGCTGAACATTCACGAAGAAAAATGGCATTTTTCTGCGCTGACATTTCAGTTGATTTTAGTCGCTGAACTGTTTTCATAAATTAACCATCAGAAGTTCATTTAACTCTGAATATGAGGGCAGCCCAGTAAAACAGCCATTTTCTTAAAGCGTGCTGTCAAAGACCGACACTGACAATCATCTTATGTTGGTTAAAACAAGTAAAAATGCCCATTTTCTCCCCCAGTTTAGTCCAAACCCAGACTCCCTAAATCACACTATACCACCAACAGTGGGAGCACAAGGTGAAATATATATATATATTTATTTAGGAAAATCTGAGAAGTTTGAATGGAGAAAAAGGAACCAAAAGAATATAGAAACACTCTTTAATTACTAAGCATATCAGCAAAGAATACTTGGATGGAATTTATCACAAAAGAAAAAATAACATAAGAAAAAATAACAGCCTGAAGCACTTTTCCTAATAAAAAGTGCCATTAAGTAACTCTGGAAGTCACTGTAGACCATCAAAACATGATATTGGTGGTTACCATTATGCTTTTCCCTTCCCATGTGGAACTAAAATTTCATAAAAATCATACATTTTGAAGTCAACAGCTCCATAAAGCTGCTCGCCTACTAAGATTTCTAAGAATGATCAGGTTAACACACGCCAGCTTTCTAGGAGCCTGATTTGTAAGAATGGAGCTCATTGTCTCCTGACAGGAGAGTCTCCCTGGAGATACTTGGGGTTAAGAGTCTTGCTCAGGGGCTCAAATAGTGTCGGATTGGATAAAGCCAGGCTCAAACCTACATCCAAGCCCTAGGCTACCCAGAGACCCTCTCCGATAGAAGAACATCCTGGTTCAGAACATATTTTTAGTACCTGTGAAGTTAAACTTCAGAACCTGTGAATGAAACGAGGCTTATCTTTCATGCGTCCACAGCGTCAAGTACAACAAGTTCACGGATATCGGTGCCAAGAAGCTCAGCGCCGCATTAAAAAGCTCCCCGTCCATAAAGTCACTTCAGTAAGTCCGAAATTCATAGCCGAGACGGCAATTAGGGGTCAGAACTGTGCTGCATGTTGTTTCATCATTACTTTAGTTTTTCTTTTTTACACTGTTTGATTTTTAGCATGTTCATATTAAAGGGCCCACGTCTGGCGTCGTTTCCTTGCGTTTTTTGAATAAAGTTGATGTAACGGGTTGAAAACATGCTGTTTGCTTCCTACTGCATTAGTGGAAGCCGCACTCAAACGAGCATATTTATATCTATTCGTCCATCCCGGCAGAATAAAGTGGTGCGGCTTTAGCCTGCTCCATTAATTCAGATTATAGGAGGTGTTTGGGCTGCTTCCTGAAACAGCAAAGATTAAGAGGTTGTTAACACGTCCCCCAAAAGCACAGCAGATAACACAAAAGAGGAAAAAGTCAGATTTAAACGCTACATAAAACCGCACGGACGTCCGAAGTGGGCCCTATGTTTTAGATCCATGCTAAATATACTGTCAGGCCTAAATTTCTGCCGACTGATGCAGAAAGCAGTCAGGCGTAAGGAAAGGTTGCATTTAGCACGATCAATGAAGCATAAAAGCATGGTTTCATGTTTAAGCCAGTCAGGTGTTTTGGAAGAACAAGTTGAGTCGAGCATTGCTGTTGATGTAGTTTTTTCTCCCCTTTACCCAGAATGTGGAACAACTACGTCCCGATTGGGGTTTTCGATCATCTTCGCCTTCAGGACTCCAGGATCAGAGCCCTGTGAAGCACCGACTACCTTCCCTTTTATTGCTGCTACTAACAAATCCTCTTGGCAATACATTCTACGCACCATTATCTTCAGCAGAGACACTAAGAGGTGAAATAAAGTTACTGTTCCGCACATTTAATGCACTGCCTTTTTAAAAACGATCATTTGGTACCTAATAAAGATTTTGTTTTTTTACATAAATGAAATTGTGTTTTTTATCTTGTAATACAAACATATCTCGTGCTTTCAGTAAGAGTTCATTCTTTTCTTTCAGTGGCTTGACAGAGCATGACAGAGATTTAGTGAAGATTCGCTTAAAGTGAAAGTAATTATTTATTAAATATATATCTTTATATACTGTGGGTGTCTGAAATACATCATTTACAGCATGTAACAAATGTACAGGTCCTAAGAGAATCTCATTTAAAGCAGCACAATACTGAGGATTTCACGACCCTGCCAGTCTGGAGATGTATTGCTTACCTAAACAATCTAGTCAAGGAAAAGGAAAAAAGGCTCATGCATAAATAGGCCACACGTCACCTCTGATGTGGGCCAAAATCATTGTGTCAGTGTTAAGAGCTTAATTTCTGTTAGATCTGCTGGAAAACCAATCTGTGAGTGTCTAAGATGATGACGTTTCCCCCGTTACGGCCTGCGGTGTCAGCTATTTCATGTAAACCAAAATGATGGCAACGTCAGGAAAGAAAAGTACAGTGAGTGTGGAAATTACAGCCACAGTGTCGGGTGCTGTCTGACATCTGGCGAGACCTTGAGAGCGTCGTCGTATCAGTCGTTCCCTGGGAAATCGCCTTCCGAGGACAAGGCCATCTCACCCTTGACCCTGAGAAACCTGTTGAGATAGGACACGCGCTGAGGCACTTTCTGCACCACACATCTCTGCCATGTTTACTGTGTTCGCATTCACTGCATACCTGCGAGGGAGTCTCCCACCACACCTCCAGGGCCACGGGTCCCCGGCAGCAGAGACTCCCCGCTTCCCAGCTGTCCATCCTCCCTCCGACGCACCTGGCAGCCGGGCACTACTCCAGATACCCCTCGAAGACATCGAGCTCTGTGTCTGTGTCGTACGGGATGGAGGCTGGGTCGGAGAGAACCCCGAGATCCACCAAGGCTTGGTCCATATCCTCTGGCAGGAACACGATCCCTACATTCAGGACTATGTATTCCATCAGAAAGGCATAGTAGAGGATTAACACGTTAACAAAAAACAGGCCAAGATAAAACATATATGGAAGCTCCTCGATGAACGACTCCACAGAATCTAGTTGCAGACACACGGAGTGGCTCATAGAATCAAACACATGGGGTCTCTTCTCAAAGAGGGCAATCCATCCACAGCTGGATCAGGGCTGGCGAGAAGGTGCATGAGCTTGCAAGGCTGCAGTTCAGCCACGTGCGGAGAAGAGACTAAGAAGATGATGGCAGATCTCTCAGCTCTACAAACAGCCTGGCAGCTTTCAGGAGGGACTCCATTCACATGTTCAGAAGCAGCTGTTCAACTTTACAAGGATGCCAGCTTACTTACATGACCATTATTAGACAGCAGGCACTCCAAAAAAGAAGAAAAATAAACACCTTAATCGACATAAACTGGTGCCATAAAGAGGTCTGTTAGCATCCTGAGAGAAACGCAGCCCCTCAAATCCATCTTCAAGGCCCCTTCAGCTGAATATTCCTTTTTGTCCACTTTAGTCACTTTTCTTCTTGTTTTCGCACCACATTTTAGACCAAAATGCCCACAAACCTGCTGCGTGTGGTCAGAAAACGCTGTTTAGGGCAAAAAAGAGCAGAAAAAGGAAGGAAAACAACCGTCGCTCTAGCCTGACATTTGGCCAAGTCGTCAGAGGAAAATCAGAACTCGGGCATCCTGGGAAATGTAGTTCAGTTGAGCGCGCGTCGCAGCGCCGCTGCCCTCGATCGGACTACATTTCCCACAAGCGCGCTGGTGGCGACGGTTAGCCAGTTTTGTGGCCGTTTGCGGCGACTGGCGATGGAAATATTTCGCACAGTTTAGTCAACGGGATAGAAGTGTCACGAGAAATAAACCCACAGCCATGTTCGGCCGGTCCAGGAGCTGGGTGGGAGGGCAAGGGAAATCCAAAAATATCCACTCTCTGGACCATTTGAAGTAAGTGGTGCTAGCTTGTTATGCTAGCGAGCCGGCGCTAGGCTAGCTAGCTTAGTTGACAAAACGTCCATTTTTGTGCTTATAAAGAGCGAATAAAGATTGCGTTTTTGCATTTTTCAGGTAAAAGACATTCAAGGTTGTGTTTGAAATGCTGGCAGCTCGCTGGTGTTCCCTGAGCAGCTGTTTGTTGCACACTTGGACGTGTTGATTCGGTTGGGTCCAAAAAAAAAGATTATTTCGCCCTAAACTGCGCCTTTTTATCAGTTTTCCAACACAAATGCAGTATTTAGACTCGCAGTATTGTAACGGCGAATCGTTGAAAGGCTCTGAAATGGAAAAATCTGTCAGTTGTGAATGCATTTGGAATTGCTGTGACTAAGAAAGTATCACTAATACTCGGTTGGTACACTTGTTTTCATGATTGTTGCCTTGGTTACTGTCAGGTTTTCAGACGGGGTGGGAACCAGACGTCCCACTTTTTAAAAGTGCCTTTAAGCTACATCTCAGAAAGTTGTTATGCAAAGTCTAAGACAATGTATCGCAAAAGTTTGAAACCTGAAGCATCCATCCATCCATCCATCCATCCATCTATCTATACATCCATCTATCTATACATCCATCCAAGCAACTAGCCCCCTGTTTCTGTCTTTCTCTCTCATCCATCAAACATCCATCAAACCATCCAACTGTCGATCACTCTGCACTCGGTGTAGCATTTTTCTACCAAACATCCAGCCATCCATCCGTCCTCTTAATCTCTTATTTTGACCAGTGTCAGAGGCGGTACTGGGCACTGCTCAATTATGGCAAAAATCACGATTAATTTGGTATCATTTTTATTGAGATTTAACGCGATTACTCTTTTGAAAATCACACGCTTAGCTTTTTAGAACATTTTACAGCATTGCAAAAGCATTCAGTTCTTTTTTGTTATCTTTGATCTAGAAATTGAAACCATGTGAGAAAAGAATAGTCTTTTTTTTATTCTGAAAAGAAGAATAAGCTGATATACATTATTATGAATAATATTCGAACAAACTACATTGAAAAAACTCGGATACGATGAATGATACTGTTAAGATATGTGTGAGGTCCTCCTCAGCTTCGGCATTTTTTCTGCAGATTGTTTTATGCCAATTACTATATTTGTGTAATTAATAAATATCACAATATTAATCCAAGTACAGTAAATTGAGCAGCCCTATCACCTTTTTCAAAATCCACACATGATGTAAAGATCATGGGGGGAATAACCCGCTAGGAAACCTTCTCTTATTCACCATCATCCTCACATGTAAAACCTGCGACTTGAAGGTTCATTGGTTGCTTTGTTTAGATTGGCTGTTTGAGTTTTCATGTTGAAACTAAATTTTTCAAACTCATTTTTGTTCATTGACACCCAAAAGCAGTTTATTTTGCACGTTCCTTCTTATGTTTCTGTAAGTATGTTGTCTGATTTATTGTTTGTAAGGTGTCCTTTAGGGTCTTGAAAGAACGATGGAATTATTTATCACGTCACGACCCTCGGCTCCTGCTGTAAAGAAATCCAATAACTTTTTTTTTCCACAAACAGCAAACCAATTTTCATTTCATTTACAGTCGGCGTGTTTGCAAATAAATGGGCCTGATGCTTTATAACGGAGCGTGAACTGAGAGAAACATACGACCCTGGCTTCATACCCTTCGCTGAAATGAACGGAAAGGCAGTTTCATTTGGAAATTCTGTTCATACAGTGTGTTTTTCTGATGAAATACATCGATTATTTGAGCTCTTTTGTAAAACCCATGTCTTAACGTGTATCTCTTAAAGAGCATTCCTCCTTCGGTTGTAGTGTCAGTGTTTCATGCGCCTGCACAGTCATTTGACAGCAACGTGCTATTAGTTATTGCCGGAGTCACATGTCTGTATGATTTGCGTTAACCTCATTTAGGTACATGTACCATGTCCTGACGAAGAACACAACTGTGACCGATCACAACCGCAATTTGCTAGTCGAGACGATTCGCTCCATCACCGAAATCCTTATCTGGGGGGATCAGAATGACAGCTCAGTTTTTGAGTAAGTGTTGCCTTGGTTGTCCTACATCAGTTTGAGAAACATTTAACGTATTCCTGCATGGTTTTGAGATCACCGTTTAGGTCTTGAACAACCGTTTGGTCTGTCTTTACAAAGATTTCCTTCCAGACTTTTAACAATGTTGGTTTTCCTTCCAGCTTCTTTCTGGAGAAGAACATGTTTGCGTTTTTTCTCAACATCTTAAGGCAGAAGTCTGGCCGCTATGTTTGCGTTCAGCTCTTGCAGACGCTCAACATACTTTTCGAGAACATAAGTCATGAAACATCTCTCTGTAAGTATACACCAATGCCTGCCACCTATGTGAGATATCAGTTAAAGGGCCCGTTCACCTCTATTTTGGTTCAAAAGAACATTCAGAACATGCTGACAGCTCCCCAGCCCAGACCATTTTGAATTTACAGTTCATACGATGAAAGCCTTTTACGTTTTCGTCCGGCCCATTCAACACGAAGCTGTAGAGAACGCTTTGACCCAGACTGCTTTTTGAAAGAGTCCCTGTACAGGACAGTCAGCCAGAAGAGCTTATTTATCTGTCTTAGACTTACAGTAATATGACAGCATGTTTCGTTCTGAGTTAAAAACATGCCAAATGAATCAGGGCCGGTTTTGGTGCGTGAAACTACAGAGCCATTATGAGCGGACCCGAGATCTGACGCTTTGTCCTCCTCTTCCAGATTACTTGCTGTCCAATAATCATGTCAACTCCATCATCGTTCATAAATTCGACTTCTCCGACGAGGAAATCATGGCCTACTACATCTCCTTTTTGAAGACTTTGTCTCTGAAACTCAACAACCACACTGTTCATTTCTTTTACAATGAGGTAAGGTGTTTACTCTTCTGGTGAGATTACTAGAAGCCCTTTGGCAAGTCCTCAAGGTTTTTGCTTCCTGCTCACTGCTTAGACGGTTGCCAAACAGCTTTAGAGGGACACATTTTCCTGCCAAAGTGAAAGAAGGATGAAAGCGGTTGTTCTCATTCTACTGTTTACACTTATATCTACCATTTTTTTTATCTCCAAGTTAACAGTCACGATAGAAATGTTCTTTTAAAAGCAGATACACTGTATTGTTTTGTGCAAGTGGACGGTACAGGAAGGGGTGGGACCAGACTTAAACTATTTGGCTTCCTGTGATGACCAAGATATTTCGCAGTTTTGTTTTTTTTTTTGTTTTTTGTTTTTTTTTATCTTCTCAAGAGCAAAACAATCCAGAACACCCTGTTAAAAATGAACACGTTTACTGGAGTTTGACTAACGAATGAACCTGTATGGCTCCTTTGTATAGGGGGAAGTTATTGGTGTACTGTAAATGGTTGTACATCAGCACTGGTTATTTTCTTTATTCCTCCACATCCCTGGTGTCAGGAATAAAGGAAGCCTGGAAGGGAGGATTTGCTGCACGAGAGATTTGTGGCTGCAAACTTTCTAAAACTGTCTACACCGAGTGGAGAAGCCCAGTAGCTCAGCGCACAATCCTTTAAACCAAAGCAGCAACCAGAGCAACATCCGTCTTGCCATTTTTCTTGCAGCGGAAATAAAATGACAGCAGATTATAGATAGTTTAGATAGGAGCTTTCAGAGAGATCTGATTGCCATTGTTACATTTAGGAACAATACAAATGACGTGACGTTTTTTTATCACGTGTTCTTTGAACTGTTTGTCTGACGACCAAAATAAGACGCTGATTACTAATGAAATCGCCCATTATTGTTTCAAATGTGCCTCATGATACAAAGCTGAAGAGCTGTGTGGGTATCAAGACAGGAAAATATCGCATCACTTTTCAGTTAAAATGATCTTTTCCCAATTTCCTCCTCATGGACTTTGCTCAGGGAAGGTTTAGAATGCATAGGGAAGGAGGGTTCAGCTTTACATCATTTACTGATAATGGATTTTTGTTTTCTTTTGCAATGAAGGGGGTTTCAAGAAGGATGTTGTTGAAAAAGAATGGAAAAAGACTAGGAATATACTGGGAAGTGTTCTTTTTTTGAATTCCGAGTTTTCAGACGTCGCTTTACTTAAGCAGAAGAAACTCTTAATTGTATTATTAGCCATTATAAGAATACAGATGATACAGTAACTTAATGATAATATCTTATAATCAGCATAACCTTGACCAACTGCATGTTTATCTATAGGACTGCTGATAAGACGTTGTATTCTTATTTTTGTGGCATTGACACTTCCTTCTTGTCCCTTTAAACGTATCAGACTTTCTTTAAAGCTTTCTATAAGGGTCAAAATATTCTCATTTTGCCCACCATGAGCTGTCTGTTATTTTAGCTGAGCTCTAAAAAGGAGGTGTAGTAGTAGTAGTAGTAGTAGAAGAAGAAGAAGTAGTAGTAGTAGTAGTGTACTTCTGTTAAAGCTGTGCTGTGCAGCTTTCTTCTCTCTCTGAGCTAATCCTTCCATCCAGTGTGGTGCCTCGTTCACGGCCTCGCTCTCTGTCTCCCATGCTTCCAGCACACTAATGATTTTGCCCTGTACACGGAGGCCATTAAGTTTTTCAACCATCCAGAGAGCATGGTCAGGATCGCAGTCAGGACTATCACACTCAATGTGTATAAAGGTGAGTAAAATAAAAAAATATATATATAAAAAAAAGTCTAGCTCTTTGCTGCAGCTGCCTGCTCTTCCCCCACTGCCGTTAACCACTCTTATCATGATCCGTGGCTCTGCACCTTCCTTCACGAGGTAACACCCACACGCTCACACTGTTTTATCAACAAGGCTCCGAGTGCCTTTTTAACTCTTCGCACCCACTTTGTTGCACTTGAGCAGCACAAGTGAACTTTGGCTGTGGCTCGTCTTAAATCAGCTTTTATAAACGCCTACGCTTTTGCCTGCTTCTTACATTTGGCCTGTGAGTAGCTTTATAAAAATATCCTTTCTGGAAATAACAAGAAGGTTTGGCAAACCTTTGGCCAAGTTGACCAAAAAGTGAATGGTGCCTTAATCTGCTGAGTTGCCCATGGTCTTTCGTCAGCCCCGTTCCATTCTCATCTGGGAGTGTGTTTACTAGAGATGGCACGATACCACGTTTTCCTTTCCGACACGATACTGAAACTTTGAACCGCTGTCTGACGATATCAGGCTGATGTTTTCAAATAATTTGACTCCCCATCACCCAAGATCTGTGGGCTGAACTATGGGTGTTTTCACACTTGTCCACTTTCTGGGCTTGATTTGAAGGCTGGCTTGATGTCGCATGTATGTTTTTAACACTGGAGAGATTCTTGTGTCAGCCTAGCGTCCGTTATTGGACACGTGGAACGCCCGTTTGCAGGAAAGGGCAAACGTGAAGCCGTTCTTACTCAGGAAGACTCACGTAGGAATGTATTAAAACCTTTTTTCCATGATAAAAATACTCATCTTTAATCATCAGTGTTAGCTCCAGGGCTCACAAACATGCAAGCTAAATCCCCAAATCCTCAAACCAAGTTCAGTCAGCTTCAGCAGCTGTGCAGCAGCTGGTTTGTTTTTCTTGTTGAAGTGAAAGTGACTATTTGATGTTGTTTACACACCTTAGTACGTTGCAAGGAAATGCAAATTCTGCATTAAACTCCTTCACCAAGGGCAGCTATACATCCAGTGCCTGGAGAGCAGTGTTTGGGACAGTATCTTGCTCCAAGGTAACCTACTGATCCAGGACTTGAACCCTTCTATCATGGAGTTTAAGTGCCAAACAACTATTCCGCCAATTCTGCTGCTGCTGTTTAAAGGGCACTTTAATGATCAGTAATTAGGAAAATTGCATTAAGACGTGATTAAAAGCATTTCCAGCTTCCTCACATGGACATAAGGCCATAACATAAGCAGATCTATTACAAAACATCGTGCAGCATCAGGCATGGACAGTTTTTGCGTCACCGCTTCCACCATTACACCACCAATTTCAGAAAAACCAGGTATCCCATCTCTGCAGCGCAGCAGGGATCGGAAACAGGTTGCCTGCAAAATACCAACCGCTCGGGGTTATTTGGCCTTGAGTCCAGAAAAAAGCTCAAAAGTGAAAACATCTGACGGAAAATCTCACAGATGTGCACAAAATAAGACGACTGTCGCAGAAAAATACCGTTACGGTACTTTTTAAGGTGAAATCCGGTCCTTTGGCTCCAATTTTGCGCATTGAATGTGTTTAAGAGGCGGATTCGTACCTTTTCATAATCAATCGAACAGTAAAATTGATAGCCTGGAGCCCAGGATGGGCTGTACGAAGTCAGTCCAACTTAACAAGCCTGCAGTGAAGTAGAATAGAATTATGTTCCCCTTTTATAGATACTGAGTATGCCTAAGAAGGACTATCCCAGTGATACCCAATACCTTTAATTCTGAGAACACACCGTCCTTACCGTCTGTTGTTCAAGCTCGATTCATTGAACTGGTCTTGGGTCGATGCCATCTTTAGTGCTTACTGAGCATTAAAACACCTTCCTTGTTTCTATAGAAAAATCCTCTCTTTGGATACACGTCTATCCTCATTGCTTTACAGCATGTTAGCGCGCATCGGCAGAGCTTTCCAGAGCTTTTAATGTCACGTTTGTTGATGTGGGTTTATTAAAAGTTCATAGAGGAGTTACTCTTTTTTGGGTGGGGGAAGCATAAGCTCTTTTGCTCAGTTGTGAGAGGTGTGGTGGGATATTTGCTTTGAAACTGTAGAGCTAAAACTCCAATAGCTCCACTCAGTCCTTTAACCCTATTAACCGTGTGTCTGTTTTCCCTTTTCCATCTATGGTGACTCCTGTGTGCCTTATTCCAGTGTCATGTAAGTTGGTCAATTCAGAACTATAACTGTCTACTGTTTCTTGGTTTTGATTTATCTTCATGTCCCAGTTGCTCTGCATGTTGAAATCAAACATATTTAGATTTTTTTCGTTTCATAATTCAGCTGATAAAAAAACGAAATGATTCATTTCGCATCATCTAATATCCATCCCTTGATTCGGATCCCTTTCTTTCTCCGTGTTGGCAGGAGTCTGGGTTTACACAGTAGCTCTTTATAGCCATCCTCATGTTTTGAGGTCGTTTACATGTTTACACCTGTAATTTTTTTTTTTTTAGATGCTTCGACCATTTTTTTCTTTACTAAAACATCAAAAATTGACCCAATAATTATTCAAACTGCAAAACTGACATATGCTGTTTGGATCAATCTTAGTTGCATACTAGCATTCCTAGCTCTGCACAATACAGGGCATCTGGAAAATTTTTAAACCCTTTTTTTTTTTTATTCTTTTAAGAATGGGTTTAGATATATTTTTATCAGTCTGCACATAAAACGGGCAATGGGCAAACAGGTTTTTGGAGTGTTCATTTCATTAATAAAAATATAAGTCCATTAATATAAGACTACATATACATATAAAGACCGAGCTATGAGGCTGAGAGAATTGTCCCTAAGCCTACGAGTACCGTGTCAAAACTGAAATCTGGTGAAAACAGAGAGGAACCATTTCTGGGGCGCTGAAGATACTCAGAAACGTCAGTCTCCATCATTCTCCAATGAAAGAGATTTGGGACCACACAGGTCTTCCTATATCCGACCACCCACACAAATCGCCCAATTAGAAATGAAGGGCCTGTGTCAGTTCGATAAACAAAACTCCAGTGGTCACAATGAGGACATCCAGTTCCTTTGATAGATTGATGGACAGCGCTTTGTTTATCCAGAAGGAAATCCCACTAATGGGAGAAGCATCAGTGTAGCACTCCACCAATTAGGCCTTTGTGTTACAGCGGAAGCCCTTCTTCTCTAAAAACACACTTCAACCTGCAGCAAAGAACATCTGACAAACCATGAGAAGCAAAGTTCTCAGGTCTGGAGTTAAACCAAGCACAAAGCAGGACCTCATTCATGCCATCTGTGCATTCAAACATGGCGGTGGCAGCATCCCGTTATGGGGATGATCAGGAAAGTGTGATGGACAATAAAGTATAGAGGAATCCAGAGGTTCAGGATCTCCTGCTGGGGCAAAGATATACATTTCAGCAAAACAGGGATCCAAAACATGCCGTTAAGAAAACAGGAGCAGCTTCAGTGACGTCACCAAAATCTGAATCTGTGGGCTGGTGGTTGGTTATTTGTTTATGAACCAAGAGGTCACAGGTTCTACTCCTACCTTCAGCACTGCCACCAGTGGGTTCCAGATGAAGATCTTTAAGCCCAAGCAGCTGAAGGGAGACTGTCCCTACTATAAGCCGTATAACCCTCATGACCCAACCTGGCTGAGCTTGAGCAGTTCTGCCGAGAAGAACGCACCAAGCTTGTAGCGTCACTCCTCGAAAGACTTGCGGCTGTCATCGCTGCCACACATGCTTTAACCAGGTACTACGTGAAGGGGATGAATGCATGAGATGGGCCTGTTTTTTAAAGAACACTCCTAAAACCTGTTTCATCTTTGTTGTTGTGAATTATTGTAACGAGAGAAAAGGAAACCCCTCTGAACACTTTACATGAAAGTTCATATGTATAGAAGCTGCAATGAGGAATTCCAGCGTTCTTTTGTTTTTGTTTTGATTTTTAAGTATCATGCTTGCCTATCCAGACCTACTACACACCGCTTGCAGCTTTTTTTTTTTTTTTTTTTAGGAAGGCCTATAGCTGCCGCTGTCGTCACGGCTCACAAAGTTAAACTAACTGTTCTTCCGTCACATGAATTCTGCTGCATCAGATTTTTTTTTTTCTTCTCCTCGCAGTGGATAACCAGCACATGCTGCACTACATCCGGGACAAAACAGCGGTGCCCTACTTCTCCAACCTGGTCTGGTTCATCGGCAGCCACGTCATCGAGCTGGATAAGTGTGTTCAGACGGACGAAGAGTAAGAGCACTCATGGTTGCACAGAAAGACTTTCTCCTTGCGGCATTCAAACCCATTCCTATGACTATGTGATGGTTCTTTCATTCAAATACTAAAAATGTGTAATTTAAAATAGTTTTATGCCGTGCACGAACACTAGATGGCAGTATTGCCCAGACTATGTGAAAGGTCTCTTAAAACAGCAGCGTTTAATATCTGTTGGGCACATGCTGCAGGGTTGTGCAAGTACTGCAGCTGTGCTATTTCTGCACACTATTGCTTAACCGAAACTAACTGTTTCCAATAAAGTATCAAATGTTTACTTGCTCTGCTGCAGGTGTTTGCGATAAATGAAGGGAATTTGGGATGTTACGTCCAGATAACCAGCCCTTAACGTTTCTGCAATATCAAATGCTTTGTTTTTAACCTTAGTCTTCATTGTCAGGCATAAAAACAGGGGCAAGTTAAGTGACCTGGTCGCAGAGCACCTGGACCACCTGCACTACCTGAACGACATCCTCATCATCAACTGCGAGTTCCTCAACGACGTGCTGACGGACCACCTGCTCAACCGCCTCTTCCTGCCCCTCTATGTTTACTCACTGGTCAGCCAAGAGCAGGTAAAGACCCACCCTCGAGCCTGGCCAGTGGAGAAATTTAGCCTGGTTCTGTCTTTTGAGCATCTGAAATTTGGTGTGGAGGGGTAAAAAACCAAAAAACATGATGTTCTTAGACATTATTTCCATGAGGGCAAAGCCACATGCACACATATCAGTTTGATCAGCTGATCTGGATCTTTGAACTTCAGAAGTCTTCACGCGACAATTCTGTTTATTCTTAGAGCTCGACAGCGAAAGGGATATAAATGTGCAGTTCGGTCGAATAACCATTATTTCTTATTTCGTCTTTTTTCTGACGCCCACATCTTCGGGCGTATTTACATCTTCCTTGCGTGTGCTCATTTTGTGGTTTGTGGGATTTTGAAGTAAATTACTCAGTACTGGCTGCAGCTTTCAAAGCAAATTGTAGTTAATATGTTTCATGGAAAAAACGCCATTTTACTTTTAAAGCAGTCTTCTATTTTCAGAGATTATTTATAGGGGTCCGTTATATCAGGATTATATATGTCGTTTTTTTTCTACATTCCTTTTTACATTTGGCAGAAGTTTTAAGCCGATAGCGTATTTATTGGCCTGTTTAGCTGCAAAATCTGCACTAAATTTCTAACCCGAATAGGAAAAAAAAAAAAAAGCGCGTTTCTCTGTAATTCAAATGGAAATCTGGTCCAGTTAATGTTTTCTCAGCGTTGGGTAACACCATTCAGCTAATGCATTTAAGAAATATCCGTTAACATTCACATTCATCCACACTGGTTATCTTTCTTTTGAAATACACCCACATATGCCATGTGGGGACCATCTGAGGTTATTTATATGAATTGGAAACAAGTTAGTACAGATAAATATAGCTCTGGTGTTGTGAGCCATTGGGCTAAGGTTGCAGCAGTCAGCTGATGTTTGAAATCAGAAGAAGAGAAGTTATTAAAAAAAGCATTTGGTAGCATTTCGGGAAACGTTTCAAGACGCTGACTTTGCAGGATCCTGCAGTAATTTTGCTTTGATAGCAAATATCAGACTCTGTTTATCTACATCAAGCTGTATGCAAGAGTGCGTTGATAGTTTAATGCCACTGTACCTCTAATTAAATGTGTCATCGTGTGAAATGCGTGCATGCACACACACGCACGCATGCACACAGTACACTGTAGGTGTAACCATTCAGCCATAACATTAAAACCACATGAGAAGTGTAAGGCTCCCTTGTGGTGGCAAAACAGTTCTGAATTCTCTGTGTTGTTTGAGCTTTAATCTCTCATCCCATCCTGTAAGTTGTGAGGTGAGGCCACCATGGTTTGGACTTCTTTATCCAGCACGTCCCACATGATGCTTCATCAGATCTGTATAATCTGGACACCATGTTATTCCAGCCGCTGCTGAGCAGTTTTCCCAGTGTGCCAGTAAGCATTATCCTGAAACTGGGCAGCAGCCATACTGTTGTTTGTCATCTGCAGTAATGTTTATGGGTAAAACTAACAAGTGTAGTCCTGAAGATTCCCAGCAGAACATTGCCCAGATCGCTTTTTCTCTTCGGGCGTGCCGTCTTCTCATTGCACTTTCTGGCGCCTTCGGTCCCCAAAGTCAGCAGCATGCACTCGCCTAGAGAAAGAGACTCCACATCAGGCCGGCTTTTTCCATTACTTCATGGTCCAATATCACCTTTCAGGCACTTTTGTTTGTGGACAAGGGTCAGCGTGAGCACTCTAATGGGTCAAACTAGATGTGCTGCTGTTTGTGTTCTGACCTTTCTATCGTAACCTTTTTCAGCAGTTTGTGCAGAAGTAGCTCATCTACGGGATAAGGCTTTCTCTCCCCACAAGCAGCCGTGAGCCTTGAGCGCTCGTGTCCCCGTTTGTCCTCCTTTGGACCACTTTCAGTAGGCACTAATGAGGGCTGCTCAATTAATGCTCTAATTTAGCTTTTGGCATCCAGCAGTTAACTGTAAGCAGAGGAAACATGCTGAGCAGGACCCCACTGCTAGAGTGGTGGGAACAATCCCAGAAGCTCTACCCTCCAATCAGGCAGTTATATCTGAATATCTTCACCTCTTCAGAGGGGGCCTTCAGCAGATTTGAACTTGATGTCTCAGAAACCAAAGAGATGTTTGATGTTACTATCTTGATGCCATTTATTTCATTATTATTATTAATATATATCTATTTTTTTTTCCCCTAAATGCTATTAAATAGATGAGTTTAAAAGTAAAAAAATTCATGATGTTTCCAAAGTCAGTGAGTAATTGTGGTTAATAATTGTAATCAAAACCTTCAGGATTATAATTTTTGCTGTTTGTACTTAGAGGTTTTAATGCTATGGCTTCTCTGGGTGCGCAGACATAAAGTAACAACATCTTTATCATTTATTAAAAGATCAAGCTTTATAGAAATGCCCATCTAAAAGCAAAGCACTGCATTGTATCATGGGATTTTTTTGTCTTTAATCCTAACACGCTGGGACAAGTGCTTTATCTTCAATATGGCTTTTTTAATACAATTTGCATGACATGATGTTCTTGTCTTTCAGTGTGAAGAACGCAAGATCAACCCTCAGGTGTCTCTCTACCTCCTCTCCCAGGTACCCAGATTTTACACAGCGTCTTTACTAACGTGCTGACAGAGAGCATCTGAAGATTGTTTCCCAGGAACAGCCTTCAGCTAGCTGGCTGTTTCCTTGAAAAGATTAAAATCTTGTAATCTGCTCAGAGGATCAGCTGGTGTAATGAAAGCTTTTGGTCCTTTTTGTACATTTTCTCAGAAGAGCAGCTGGAGCGGTTCCTTCTTTCATGTCAGAAAACATAATCGCTTTTAGTTTCTTTAGTAACCTGGACTTTTTAGAGCGTCCGGTTCAGGAAACCAAGATGACAGATGAATTCTCAAGGAGCGCGTTTGCATAAAGGGAAAGACTGCAACGCAGGCTAGTCTTGACCTGTTTTACACCCATTCGTCAAACTTTCAACTCCCTTGTCACTGTAAACAAAAAAGTGATTTATGATGCTTTTGGGGCGAAGGCGCATTGTGAGTTTAGAAAGCTTTGCTTTTCCCAGCTGTTTTTTTTTTTTTTTTTTGTGAAATCGGACACCAAGTTCTTCCTTTTTTGTTAATCACAGCTGCGGCTTAGCTCCGTCCCATAAGTGCGCTTTCATAGTATTAATTCAGGCCTGTCATGAATGAGGTTGTACTCTTCCACTTTCTGTTTAACTGTCAACATGCCATAGTAGTCGAATGTTTTTGGCGGAGCGTATCATAAAACGCTGAGCTGGAAATACAGGCTTGTAAAGGGAATGAGAAAGTTTCTTTTTGTTTGAAACAGTTTAAGCTGGTAAAACCAGAGTGCTGCTGCTTACAGAGAACAGTCACTAGACCATACGGATCTTTCATCTCACGTGTTTGAGCATCTGTGGTTTATTAAGAGCACGTTTTCAGCTCGCTTCATGGTGATTCTCGGCACAAATTCATTCATTTAAACGATCAGCCAACGCCTGGGCTTTCCAAACTCTCACCGGCTGGTGAAATACCCAAGGGGACGACAGGGGATGATGAATCACAGCGTCTGTGAAAGTAGTCTACTTTCCAGCAATAACTGAACAGGAGCACTGGTGAGAAGCGTATGCTTCTTTTGGAATAAAGAGGCACCGATGTTCTGCCCGAGGCTTGCTGGGTGAGATTAGCATTGACCAAAAGCTTATTGGTGGAACAAGATGGCTTGACCAGGCTTAGCGGTCACTAAAGAGCCCACAAGGTGCAACTTATCACACACCATGGAACACTGGGCAGCCATATCCAGCACCCGGGGAGCAGTGATGGGGTGACGGTACCTTGCTCAAGGGTGTCTTGGATGCGAACCCACAACCTTCCGAATTATGGGACCTACTCCCTAAACACCAGACCACCGCTGCACTCTGGGCCATGAAAACCAGGCACCACCACTGAGCTGAACAATAACAGTAAACTGGGAATAATAGCAGCTTTATTTTATTAAGAATAAGTTAGCGGTTTTAAAGAGTGTATCATCCATCCATCCATTCTCCTCCACTTATCCGAGGTCGGGTCGCGGGGGCAGCAGCTCCAGCAGGGATGCCCAGACTTCCCTCTCTCCGGCCACTTCTTCCAGCTCCTCCGGGCGGATCCCAAGGCGTTCCCAGGCCAGCCGAGAGACATAGTCTCTCCAGCGTGTCCTGGGTCTTCCCCCGGGTCTCTTTCCGGTGGGACGTGCCCGGAACACCTCAACAGGGAGGCGTTCAGGGGGCATCCTAATCAGATGCCCGAGCCACCTCATCTCACTCCTCTCGATGCGGAGGAGCAGCGGCTCTACTCTGAGTCCCTCCCGGATGACAGAGCTTCTCACCCTATCTCTAAGGGAGAGTCCAGACACCCTGCGGAGGAAACTCATTTCGGCCGCTTGTATTCGCGATCTCGTTCTTTCAGTCACTACCCACAGCTTGTGACCATAGGTGAGGGTGGGAACGTAGATCGACTGGTAAATTGAGAGCTTTGCCTTTTGGCTCAGCTCCTTTTTCACCATGACGGACCGACGCAGAGCCCGCATCACTGCGGACGCTGCCCCGATCCGCCTGTCGATCTCCCGCTCCATTCTACCCTCATGAATAAGATCCCAAGATACTTAAACTCCTCTACTTGGGGCAGGATCTCACTCCCAACCCTGAGAGGGCACTCTCTGAGTGTATCATATTTTTTAAATGTTTTAGCGCAATAACGTTTTGATCTCTAAAGCAATGGACTTTCAGTTCCTTCGCGCGCTCGGGCTCTTCGAAATCACACTGAACTCTTTATTTTTATTGCAGAAGAAACATGGCATATTGAGTCGTCGCATGTGAGCTGCAGTGGATTGTTGCAATAACGGTTTAGGATGTAGTTAGACACGGACGCTTTACTTGTCCCGTGTTCTTATTGAATCCGGGATACAAGCGCCATTTCTTTGGGAGTCGCAAGCGATTTAATGCATGCAGATAGCACGCAGGCAGCTTCATCCATCCCTGCTTTGATTATGTTGTTGCTTTTCTTTCCTCAGGTGTTTCTCATTATCCACTACCAGCCACTGGTGAACGCTCTGGCCGACGTCATCTTAAACGGAGACCTGTCGGTTTTCTCAGCTCAGCCGGAACAGAACACACACAGGAACTCGGTGAGTGTCTGCACAGACACACTCCTACATTCTTACTGAACCTTTATTCACACTCACTCACTCTCTCGCACACACACACACACACACACACACACACACAAGAACTCTGCAAGGTGTTGCAACCCACTTAACCCACTTTCTGTCAACAGCCCTCGATGATTTTTATTAAACCCGGACGCGGGAAACGTGTGCCACCGGTCGAAAATGTGTGCCTACGATCTAGGTTGTAGGATTACAGGCACTCTCCTGCACCCATCATGGGATTTTAGCATAATCGTCGTCATTAATCTCCTTGTTTGCTTCAAAAAAAAAAAAAAAAAAAAAAAGATGCTATTTATTATTTATTTGTTCAAAGCTGTGGTATAACCCTTCATTAGCCATTTCATTAGTCCCAGCAGCCTTGTGTTCACAATCATTGTCCTGTTTATTAGCTCTGATGACCATATAAGTGCGTATGGTCTGCAGTTACCGACTGTGGTCCATCTGGTTCTCCGTGTCACGTATTAGCCATACACTAGGAGAAAACGCTGTGCTTGCATTTGAAACTAGGATGGAAAATGTTGATCCCAAGGTACTGCTCGAGGTCATTTAAATCAGAAAAATGCTTCATTGATTTCATTGCTTCATTGATGAAAAGGGAAGAGATGCGAGCTGTGAATTAAGGGAAGAGATGAGAGAGAAGATGTAAGGGAAGAGATGTGAGATGTGAATTAAGAATAGCTAGTATATGTGCCTCATGTGAACTTGGCCTGAGTGTTTTAGGGAGTGTTTATGCAGCGTTCAATCAATTAATCATTTCCTGTTTCTCTAGGCTATAAAGATGAGACGAACCAGGGCTGAGTCATCCATCACCTTGGCAGAGCGCTAAATTTTGTTAAGTGTATGTGATGCTCCGGGCCGGTTTGTCCTCTAAAGTCCCTGGTTTATCATTTGTATTCGGGCCGTTACAGAATCCAGGACGTCCCGCGAGATTTTCAATGAATGGCCGCCGCTGAAGCTAAAACTTAATCATGTTTGGATCTTCAAGCCTTACATAGTTCCAAAAATGGCTACATAAACACAAATCCTACTTTAGCCATGGTTATCCCAGTCCTATCACCTGAATCCAGTTGACAGCCAATGGGATTCAGCGGGAGTGTGTAAGTGAAGCGGGCTGCACAGTCTGAACACTGAGGAATGACCTGAAGTAAGATTTCTCAAAAGAACAACACAAAAAACAATACATGGCATTTTTTGGAATGATTTTATTGTAAATATATATTAGGAATTCATGCTTATCATGATAATACTTTGAATTACTCATGCTGGTATTTTTATCTTTATTCGCCAAAGAAAGATAACATTTAATAGACATTAAGAGCAAAATGAATTAACACTATTTCCCAGATCGTGAGAGTGAAAACCTGTCGAAGTGCAATTCGTGCTTCTTCAGTTGAAGCGTCGCTAACGTTCACCCAGGGTCATCCAAACCCTTTCTGTAAAAAGTCCACCAAAACTTTACGAAGCTTTTCTCGGCCAACTCAAATCGCATCCAGTTCTTCATTAAGGTGGCAGTGACTCGTCAGTGTGGTTATGAATCTTTGTGGTTATGACTTATTGTGGCTGACTTCTAGTGTTGGTTAGCATCAAGGTTATATCTGGTGAACAGACAATTAAAACTCCCTGTAGCTTCCCCCCCAGCTTCACCTTTAATATCTGCCACTTCTCTGGTCCGTATTTTGTAATCAGACTGCCGTTACCCTGAAATAAATCCTGCGGCGTGCCCAGGTTTACAATCATCTAGCAAGGCTTCTTCCAGACAAACAGCAAGAAAAGAAACTTTGTGGCTTGTGTGAGCTTTTGTTATTCTCATCAGTGTATTTACATTCAGGTAACAGGGGCAGATAAGGCTGCGCTCATGGCTGGTGTTATATGTGTCTCTTTGAACTCGTCCCCAAAGCTGACGTCAGTAATGTGTGTAGGCAGCTTTGAAACTGCTCATGTGGTGCCGTCCCGTATCAGACGGATTGTGTTTTTCTGGATGTCAAAACCCCAGCAAGGCCATGCATATGCGCGTATGCAAATAACACACTCAAGCCGTCCCCCAAGAAAAAAGAAAAAAAAAAAAAATTGGTTTTTGGTGAAATCTTACCCTCCCTGCTTTAACCACAAGCTGGATTTTTGCAGTTATTGCAAACAGATGTTTTTCTTCAGCAAGGCAAGTTTCATCATTTGCATAATTCACGGTGTCCTGGAAGTGACCTTTGTAAAAACTCAGCATCCCCACCCAGCGCACCATCTAGGGCGATAAACGGGAAAAGTAGCATAAAGGTGTGACGGTAAATGAGCCCGAGAGGAGAGACACATCTGGACTTATTTTGAAGAGCCTTTGCTCTGAACACTGACGCACATGCTCAAATATATGCAAGGACAAATAAACGCCGCAGTCGTCTCACCGGCCGCAGACTGAATCTAAAGGCAGATTCCTTTATGCCTAAAGCCACATGCGAGGTCTGCAGAGGACAGTGCGAGGGACATGGAGCTCGAAAAGACTCAAAACAGAGGCCTTCTCAGCAAACTACCGTTCCGCCCAGCTCTAAAACCCAATCAGGGCATAAACGGTGCCATTTCGTTCATTCGGCTTTTATTCCGAACGTGATTGTGTTGTACCCTAACTAAACGTCTATTTCAAATGTTCTTTTTGAGCTCAAATTTTATGCAGGGTTTAATCGGGGGGAAAAAAATATATATATATATATACATACACATCTGAACAAAGCAGAACTGTGTAGTAATTTCAGTCATGAGGTTTCTTTCTTGTTTCTTTTGTTGTTGTTGTTTTTTGCAAGAAAGTCCATCATAGCGCCCCCTTCTGGATCTCTGCAGGCATTGCTCGAGGCCCAGCAATGCACAGGGCATCTGGACCACTCGCGTGTCCTCGACAGTCCAAACCGTTTCATCTAGTGTTGTTTAAGAAACTTAATGCCGTTCTTACTCGTTTCTTCAGAAATATAAATGCATGGAAATCATAAAACTCCAAGACGTGTGGCGTGTTCTCTGTAGGCGAATAAATCACAAACGCAACGCATTCGTAACGTCTCGCTTCTGTGACAAGCTCCGATTCGAAAATCGTGAACGCAGTTGTGTTTAACGCACTGCTCAGCACTCACATCAAATCCAGTTATCCATAGTTCATGCAGGTGATCAGTGTTTCTTACACACCGGTTAAATCCACGATCACCCGAAAAGCATATCGTGATGACATCCATCAAGATTTTGATCAAGAAAAAAAGAAACGTAGCTTCCGAAAATCAGAACAGAGCTCACTAACATCTTTGATGAAAGAAGCTGTTAACAGAGGTTGGAAAAAGATCTTGTACGAACGAGGTTCGCGTGTTTTTATGGAATGAAACCATATAATTCTAACAGCAGAACTGGTTTGAAACCAAAAACAGCGAGTTACAAGGTTTTTACATGATGGCAGTGATAAATGCCGCAAATCAGGTTTCATTATGGGTGGCCTAGGGCTGTTATTTGTGTATATGCACGCATCAATAACAACAGCAGATGATTTCGCACAGCTCACGGATGTGTCATCGGTTCTCAAAACACACATTTGGATGAGCATTAATCCTGTTGGTTCTAGCAGCAGTTGGGAGTGAGCAAGTGTGTTTGTGTGTGTGTGTGTTTCTCAGAATCAGCCTCACTTCTGCTTAGCACGAGGAGTGCAGCTCCTCAGGAACGCTGCGGCCAAAACCCTCTTCCCTTTTCCTGTCGTTTCTCATCTTTCCCTTCCTTTCAGACCCAACAGATTTTCCTGGCACTGTTTGGAAACTACCAGGAAGCCGAAGAGTTCCTTATACCAACCAAAAATGTAAATAAATACCGTCACGGACTCTTGAACAGTTCTGGAACCGGTTTCTGGGCCACGTTCAAGAACTGACACACAAGGGAGAAAGTGGGGTCAAAATCAGAACCATTCCATGAAGAGCCATGATTTGTTAGTGAAGATCATGAGAGCAGGTTGGAGATCGCTTTCCCTTTGTCCAGTTTAGATAGTCACAGTCTGCCGAGCACTAGGGATGGAGGATCAGCGCCTCGAAGGGCCGTTCTGCTGGTTTCTTTCACCGTTTCTCAGCAGAAAGTGATTTTATGGAATGCTTCCTTTCCAGAGTAACGTGAATCACAGAGAGGTGGTGCGAGAAAGAAGCCTGACGTGAAATTATTGTTCATGTGCGTTTACGATAGTTTGAAGGTTTCGGACCGATACAGGTTTTTAAACCCGTTTAAAACCTGCTGTCGTCTGAACGCGGCCTGAGACATCCATGTTGGACTGCAAGGCAAAACGGTATCAGAAGAACCCTTTTTGTTTTTTTTCCCCTGCTGTTATGTATTTTTTATTTATTTATTTTTATTTATTTTTTTTTTAAACCTTTGCTGATGCAATGCAAAGAACCCATCTTTCTGTGGCGGTCTTGATCCCAGAGTCTGAAAAAAGCATGAATACATTAGTCACCTCCTTTATTTATTCTTCTTCTTCTTAAAAAAAAAAAAAACAGTGAATAGGTCTCTGAACGTCACCTTGTCCAGTGGTAGCGTCACATTAGCCACTCATTTGGAAGCTGTGTCACACTCTTGTTTGTCTCAGGAGTATTTACCACAGATCTTGAACTTTGGTAACCTTTCCATTTAAGTTTGCGCCTCTGAAAACTGCCTCTGAGGCAGGTTATCACACTCGCATTGAGGACACCGTATTTGCAATGAAGGTTGTGAAATACAAGTAGCACAATCAACTAGTTGTTCTGGAGTCGGCCCCAGGATCGCAAGATCGTGGGTTCAAACCCCTTAGCAGTAGGATGCCCTGAGGTACCCTTGAGCAAGGTACCGTCCCCGTCACTGCTCCCCGGGCGCTTACATAGCTGCCCCCTGCTGCAGGGTGTTTGCATGGGTTAAATGCAGAGGTCCAGTTTTGTTGTGGTTCACTGTGTGCCGTGCTGTGACCTCGCAATGACAAGAATAGTCACTTTCACTTGATTCTACTAGCTAACTAGCATTATCGGTATCGAGTATTAAATCCTCATCTGACGGATTCTGCACATTTCAAATACGAGAAATGTTTTTAGCCTCTAATTAGCAACATTTTAGCAGCTGTATCAGGTCATTTAAACATATATGTACACTGCTCAAACAGTGAAGGAAACTTTTTTTAATCAGAGTTTAGGATCGAGGCAGTTCAACTTGTGGGACATCGATGAGGTTGTTAATCAGTGTCAGTTGTTTTGGTGTTGATGAAATTAACAACAGGTGCAATAAAGGGGCGACAATGGGACGACCCCAAAAGCAGGAACGGTTCTGCAGGTGGAGGCCACGGACGTTTTTTCCCTCCTCATCTGTTTTTGACTGCTTTTCAGTAGTTCTGCATTTGACTCGGCTCACTACAGGGTAGCATGAGGCGAGACCTGGACCCTGCAGAGTTGCACAGGCAGTCCAGCTCCACCAGGATGGCGCGTCATTATGTGCCATTCCCAGAATGCTGCAGAAAAGACTTGCTGTGTCTCCCAGCACAGTCTCAAGAGCATGGAGGAGATTCCAGGAGACACTCTAGGAGAGCTGGACAGGGCCGTTGGAGGTCCTCAGCTCATCAGCAGGACCGGTATCTGCTCCTTTGTGGAAGGAGGAACAGGAACGCTGACCTCCAGCGGGCCACCGGTGTAAATGTCTCTGACCAAACCATTTGAAACAGACTTCATGAGGCTGGCCTGAGGGCCCAATCTCTGGGACATCATGTTTAGGTCCATCCGACGCCACCAGGTTGCACCTCAGGCTGTCCAGGAGCTCAGTTATGCCCTGGTCAGGATCTGGGATTAGATGACCCAGGACGTTGTCAGGCGTGCATACAAGCACGTGGGGGCCATAAAAACTACCGAGTACCATTTCGAGTTGCTGCAGTGACATTTCAGCAAAGTGGACTAGCCTGCTGCATCAGTTTTTCAGTTTTAAAAGTCTTGTTGGCATCGAATTAAGCCCTTTGCAGGTTGCTCGTTTTCATTTTCACCAAATGATGTGGCATCAGTGCTGAGTCAATGCTGGGTCAGTCAGAACAGAGGTCATCTACATCCATCTTAGAGGCAAAGCCTGCTTAACTGTAAGGAGGTTGTTAAAGGGTCGTGTTAAAAAGACTTTAACTATTTGTAGAACAAACCCACGCTCGTTTAGTCACTGCACTTTTCCATTAATCATTGTTTTAATGGCAACATGGTGTGATATTTAAAATAAGAGGTTGCTTTTGTGAGTAGGCGTGTCCAAACCTCGCACCACAGGCTGCAAATGTTTAGATTGTCATCTAGAATAGACGAGTAGGAAGGCCTAGACTGTGTTGTTGGATAGGTTTTTAAAATCGTTGCTTTTGTTTTAACGTTTTTTTTTGCCTATTATTAAAAAATTTCTAGTTTAAAACTGCAAAAATGGCGGTTGTAAAGTTGAATTCGGGCTGCAGTTGACTTGACATTAGTCATGAGTGTGATAAAAGTTGAGGGACACTGTGAGTAAGCATACTGGTGCCTTTCTATCTTTTTTTTTTTTTTTTTTCTCTCCTTCATTTTTGCTCCGATGTGCAGCAAACCTTTTGCTACCTGTAACCTACTTTCCCTTTCCCATAAGATGGGTCTCATTTGCAGCAGCGCTGCTCTCTTACCAGCAAGTCATACGCTCACATTTACACCACATGACCATCCCTGACCGCTAAGCCACAGACATGTCACAAGCACTCTGCGATACACGCGTGGACCTTGGACGACTGCTTGGATGAGAACTAAAAGCTCTTGTCTCTCAACAGCCCTTCTCGGCTCCAGAGGCGGAGACAGGAAGCGTATCTTTAGTGCAGAAGTGTACCGTTACCATAAACCGAGTTGTTTTTGAAGCCAAGCAGATGAGCAGGCTTCCTCCGTTTTCCCGTATATGATTTGCGCTACCAGCAGCTCACACGTGTCCCAAGCCACCAAAGTCACACCTGCTTCCTCACTTGCTGGAAATGCACTTGTAGCCCAGTGACACAGCTTCAGTGACTCGTTTCTAGACCAGAGCAGCTCTGCCTGAAGTGTCTCTTGCCAGAGTGGCTCACGGTACCAAAAATACCTGCCTCATTTTTCAGAGGCACACACACAAACCTCCATCTTTCAGTCTGCCATTGGATCAAAGCATCTGCATCAGATTAGGATGCTACCAACAGCATGAGACGTTTCTGCAGAATTTTCGCAGAATCGTACGGGGACCCGATTTGGCGTGTCTGTTCAAGACAAAGAAATCTCTCTAATCTCTCTGCGATCGCTCGAGCTTTATGGAACCTAAATATCATTGCTGCTCTTCCTATGATTCATGAGCAGCTGGGTGCGCAAATAACTCTTAAATTCAGTACCTGGCAACAGACCACAAAGATAAAAACCCATGATGCCTTTTAGCCTCCTGTGGTGATTGCCTAGACTGATTAAAAAGAAAGAGAAGCTCTGACACAAACTGAGCACACTCAGCCAGACAGACAGACAGACAGACAAAATGTGTTAGTGTGCCTTGATGTCACTTCCTGAGCCTCGTGTATCTGCTGAAATGTCCCCTGCTGGTAAATAGCGCTGCCTTTTGCTTGCACTTGTACAAAAGCCAGTCATTAGGTTCTGTGCCCACAACCTGGCCACAGGTGGCTGCGGCGAGCGCTCTGCTTCTCTGCAGCAGGAGCCATTTCGTTAACTCTTTCACCATGACCCATAATACGAGCAGGACACTCAGCTCTATCTATAGAACCTTTTCGAGCAGTTTTCAGTTAAGAGCACCTCTGAGCTCTGCGTCTATTTCAAACTCGACCGTCGGTGTCGCCTCTTTTAAGACTTTCTGAGTCACCATGGAAAATCAAACCGAGCCTTTATCTAGAACGAGCATGACATAAGCGGCTCGTGTACCTTTTAAACTGCTCTCCATGAACGGAGCTCTTTTTTAATCTGAGCCGTCTACTTATTTAAACTGCTGGCAGCAGCACAACTTTAAAAACGACCAGATGCGCCTGCATCTGCTAACCAGAGGGCTCGAGGCTATTTAGAATTGTTGGCCTTTATTTAATCTGAGCATGCCAGCAATAACGCCATCCTCGAGTCAAACTGGAAAAGGTTATCTCGAGCCATTCATTAAAAAAATAAAAAATAAGTCTTGCGACACACCTTTTAATCAGGGCCCTGTTTTTTGTTTTTTTGTTTTTTTGCACTATATTTCACAGGAGCGCTCAATTTCTGTGAATTCTTTGAAGTATTCTGTGAAGCGGCAGACCCTGAGAGGTTCCGTGTGGGATGGTGTATCTTTGACACGATGAGTTGTTCAAGCAGTTTCCCCCCGTTTCTCAGAATGAGTGGCTGCTTAAGATTTCTAGATCTCTATCTGGCCACAGTGAGGTGGGGTCTCCATCATCTGGACACATGCTTTTGGGTTGTGGCAGAGGAGATACAGACCAGAAAAAAAACCAAAAAAACAAGTCCTTCCACATAGCTTTTGCGGTATTTTGAGTTTTTGAGTCTTATATATCAGACCCCTTGGTCTCTGCTAAAGGTCTTTTATTTTGTTTTTCCATGATCAGAACTAAGCTTCTCCTATTTCTATTTTATGTTTAGGACCTGCCACTTCAGTTTTGTGTGCAATAGGTTTGTTTTCTGACACACATTATTGAAAATTGAGTAGAAATTCAGCCTCAAAACTGAAAATTCAACTTCATTGAATCAAAATATGTACCTCTTCATTAGCAGACGATTAAATATTTATCAACCCAAATTGTAGACGGCAAGACTAACACAGTGCATTTCTTTAGTCCCCCATTTTGCCCATTCTTGATGAGTCTTGGTTGAATAGCATAGCGGATAACACCATTGCCCTGAACTTAAGACCCTGGCATTCGAATTCTCGGAACATGCTCTGGATGCGACGTCAGGAGGCAGTAAATCAAAGACGAATTAAGACAAAAAGTGCCAATATAGCAAATAGAGACTTTGGATAATTTGTGGCAAAATATCATCAATTTGGGACATAATTTTATTCTAACGTAGGAATCCCCACTGTGTTTCTTCCTGCCGGTCCCAAGCCCGGATAAATGGGGAGGGTTACGTCAGGAAGGGTGTCCGGCGTAAAACTTTAACCGAATCAAAATGCGGGCAAGGAAACAGATGATCCATTTTGGCAACCCCTAAACAAAAGCTGCCGAAAGAAGGTGGTTCCTGGGAATAAAACAATGTGTTGTTTCCAGTGCTGTTAACAAAGGACATAAGATATGCACATGTTGGCTCTCAGCTGTATATAGATATATAGATATAGCTATCTATATATCTATATCTATATATGTTTTTGAGCATTTTTATGAAACGGGCTCTTTCCCTAGGTGTCCACAGCGTGTGTTTACAAGGCCCAGACATTTATTTGTCCCATGGGGATTCAGCTCTCTTTATCCGACATGTTGTTAATAGTCATTTTAGGCTAAAATACAATTCCAAATTCAATCTGGCCTTTAGACCCCACACCCAGACTCACAAGAGATTATGCATAGTTACACTAGACCCATGATATGCTAGATTAACTTGCAAAGTTAGACAAAGTACTTCCACACAACTGGCTTTGCGTATTTCTTCTCTTTGTACAGATGCAGCTTAATCCCACAGCACCACAAACCACACTTAAACTATTAACCGTGACTATTAATCATAACTAAACATCACGGCCCATTCCTATTCATGCCTGCTAGGCATGTGCTTCCTGTTGCAGAGCAGATTTCTTTTCTTTTTTTTTTTTTTTTTTTAATATTTTCTGAGAAACCAGTGACCCTCTTTCTTTCCTCGCACGCTCTCTTTATGTGGCATTTTATTTATCAGCGCTACCATTGTCATTTACAGTGCAGCTTTGAAATTTTCAGTTTCATGGGCTGTTTTCGGTCTTCTCTGCCTGTTTCAGCAAGATTTTTTTTTTTTTCTGTGTGTGTGTTTGTTTTGTCAGGAAGAAAACAAAGGAAGTGTGTGCAAGATTAAGATCTTAACTTGTTTTGAACTTAAAGTATTTTTTTTTTTTTTTGGTATTTTCTCAGAAAGCCTCAAAACCATAAAATTACAGCTAGGACTAGTCCTACGTAGAAACGTATCTCAGAACTGGTCTACAAGATTCTTCACCGTAAAACCAGCACACTAAATGCACTAAATGCGAAATGCATTTATCTCGCCTGAAGAGTGTTTGCTGGCTGCATGGGGATGGACCAGGATAAGATGAGGCGCTAGAGCTACCCAGTCAAGGCTACATTGTGATCACATATCCAGGCATATCCTGCCACGTCTGTTTCGAATAGAAACGTATTCGCATGTTTTTTTGGGGCTTGGAACCTGGTTAGTCTTTTTTTTTGAGGAATAAAGTGTCTGTGCTTTTGCATTTCCTGTGCTTTCATTTAAATGGGAATTAAAAAAGTTGCACAAATACTGAAGAATTACACGGAATAGTCGATGCCCTCGTTGTTTTAATATTTGTGATTTCTGTGTTTTTATTCTAGTCCAATGCCGGAGTGCGTCGTTTCACCAAGCCGCCGGAGAGTCTGGAGCGCTCTCTGGAGATGAGCCGGCAGCGGGGCAGGAAGAAAACACAGAAGCGTCCCAACTACAAGAACGTGGGCGAGGAGGAGGAAGACGATAGAGGTCCAGAGGAAGCTCCCGAAGAGGAGAAGGAAAAGGCTAAAGGTACAGAGGCTAGCTCAAAGGCCAGCAGGACGAGTGGGGAAACGGAAGGTGAGTGGCAACAGATGAATGTCCCACCATCATTGACTAATCCTCCATTCTCTAGAGCGCCCCCCGCAGCCGCGGAGCTGCTCTTTGAACTGGCTGTATGTGCTAAAGAAATAAAGACAGAGCTTATTCTCGGTTCGAATCCTTCCTCACTTGTTCAAAGTGACACAGAAAGGTCACATTTTATCGCCTGTCCACGGGAACCCAAAGGCTCAGAGCTGGGCCCCTTCTCATTGCAGTTTCCTCCACGTCCTTGGGTCCAGTTATCCGCTCATACGACTTCTCATATCACTACGATGCAGACGTAGCCATTTTTCCAGCTTGCCAAACCTACTGTACCGGCACAAATTTCACTGTTCACCCCAGTCAGTCTCTCTGTCACGATCTCCATGGCCACCAAAAATGGAATTCATGTGCCTAATACCTGCCTACAAACCAACATCTGCTCCCAGCTGTTTGTTCTCTTCCAGGATCGCAGCGTTGCAGACGGTTCTTTCTTGGTTCCCTGATGTTGAATCGAGCTGCCAAATGCTGTCAGAGCAGGGCCGTCCCTCTCTACCTTCAAGAAGTCCTTGAAGACTCATCTTTTCTGAGAAGACCTGCTCTCCTCACACCTCTAACTCACACTTACTCACACTTTGAACTCATGCCTTCTTCAGTTCTCACTGCGCTGTAGCTTCCTCACTTGTGAGTCGTTGGAATGGATGACCGTTTTGGGAAAAATCATTTAGTCAAAAATACATTTTCAAGAATGAGCTGATTCCTAGAATTCTCTAATAGAGATCACCATGATCAGGTCAGAGAACGTGGCACAAAGAAATGGACGGCGTTTCCCTGGAGCGCTAATAATTCTGATGTTTTCATTAATCACTACCATATTTTGGCACAACTCTTGAGAAATCTGTCTTACTTCCCCATCAAGAATCTGCAAATCATGTGACCATTGCTGACACGACCCTGATGAAACAGATGAAATAGATTTACAGCGAAAAAGACGCACTGAAGTGAATTTCCCAGTCTGTGGCTGTCTGTGGAAGGATCGCAGTGTTAACAAAACTAAAGTTCATTTTGAGATGTCCATCCAGTTAGCCCAGGGTATGTTGCCAGTTTTTGCATTACTGTGTTGTTTACATTTTAAAAGGCTGAAGAAATGTGCCATAAATTTAATTTACCAAATCACACAATAATCTCCAGGAAGTATTTAAATGAACAGGTCAGACACATTAAAGTTTCAAATGCTGATGGTTAAAACATTTAACTCAGAATTCCCATCAAACCCCAGCGTGCCGGACTTCCATATAAGGCGTGACCATGGAGATGACCTGGTATGAGGTCCTCTACTGGTTCAAGCAGATATCTTGAATCTAAAGCTGAATAAAGAGCTTACAGTGAATCGCCGATTGATTGAGCTTGACTAAGGCCCTCCACAATCCAAACCAAACACCTCGCTTTACTGCTAACTTATTTAGACCTGAGCTGGCAGATATCCACCAAACAGGGTAATTCTCCACACGCTTTCTGAAACGTTTCAGAGAAGCATTTTTGATCCAGGGGTGTCACAATATCCAGCCAGTTTTAAGAGCCTCCCACTCTTTCGCTGCCATTTCATTTCTCGTCCCTGTGTTGACGATGGTCATTCTGGTCCACATTCATTCTGTGCTGTCCACCTTTCCAAGCTGGGGTTGGAGATGATCCAAGCCTGAGGTTTTCCCTCAAACCCAAACCCCTCCTGTCCTCTCCATGATCTCTCATTGTCCTGCTTATTGTACTTTCATACATACAAGCCACGGAGCAAAATTGAGAAAAGATTAGGAACGGGCCTAAATGCATGGGCAAAGAAGTTCTCCAGATGCTCAAAAAACTTTAGAAAGGTCACTTGCCATGAAGTAAGAGGAACCTGAAGGCTTTAATCATGAAGCTACTGCTGTGTTTAAAGATCTATCTTCCCTGCATACCAGAATCCGTTTGTTAGCTGTTGCCCCGAATGTTTTACTTGCCCTTTGGCAAATGAAAGGCAGTAAATTGCTCCCTGCCTCAGCCCTGAGGAACTGAACCGTTTTAGACAGTCTGTCTGCGGTTTGTGAATGAAGGAATTAGACTGAAGCCAAATATTCCCATAATGACAACATGTAGCGAATCTGGTGTTCCTATACGAACCTGTTCCTACATGCCAGCGCTTTCACTTTCAGACTCGGCTTGTAAACAAAAAATGTAAATTGAATCCCAGTCGAAGGAATTTCAGCGAAAGCATTCCAGTCGCATGCATCTGTAGCACAGCTGGATCGTACCGGGCAGGCATTGCAGCCAGAAGTGTGCAGTGATTTGATGTGAAGTGCTTTGCATAGCTTTGTGTGTGTGTGTGTGTGTGTGTGTGTTTCTTCGAATGTGTCTGCAGAGATCGAAATGGTGGTGATGGAGAAGTGCAAGATTTCTGACGTGTCCACCCTGGCTGAGCAGAACATCACAGACGAGGAAAAAACAGCAGCTGCCGCTCGTTCAGAGAGCCAAAGGAGCAGGTAGACTTGTCAAAACCACACACACACACACACGCACACACCCTCGTCTGTGAGCAAGAGCTGCAAGCACACTCATGCATGCTTACCTGCTCACAGTGATAGCTACGTGTATGCGTTTAACCTCATACTTCATGTGCTTGCACCAACTTGTGGAAACGTGATTTAATTAGTGATTTTCTAGCCAGGGTTGTCCTGAAGCCTAAGAAACCTTTCAAATATTTTTTTAAGCATCAGTGCATAAGTGCATGCTCCTTTTCTTTAAAAGAGAATTTTAAATGTTTCATTAAACCAGGATTCTTGGCGTTTTACTTAATGTTGCATTTTTGTGTTGCATTTTCTACAGTGAACATGATACACTCCTTACCGAATTACTCTAATAACACATGGAGAATATTCAAGCACTAGATGTCTTTAAGACACTCCAGATGTCCTCGCTGAATCAAAAACATGCCAGTAATGTTCACGAGCATGTTTTAACTAGTTCATTTTAGCAATAATAGCATCCGCCCAGACTCAAATCTGTTGTTTGTTTCATTTCGCATGTCCACCAAAAAGTCCAGGCTTTGCACACACGCTTTCAGTTTGAGAAACTGAACTTCTTTTTAGGCCATTGTTTTGAGGAAAACCAGACTTTGTGGCGCTGCGTTGAACAACCTGAACTCCCTGGTTCTTTTGAATCCTAATTGATGACACTAACCGATTATCCCGGGATTCCATGGAAATAGAGATGGATGCATCCTCCAGCTGTGCTGGCTCTTTTTGGAAAACTCTTCCAAAAGCTTTTTTGCTTGCATTGCTTTAACCCATGAGCTTTAGATGGGATTCAGCTCAAGTGCAGCTGAATTAAAGTTTCAGTTGTGAATGTTCAGTTCATGCCAGAGACATTTGAATGAATCAGATGTGGCAGTGACTACAGCTGACTCTCTGTTTATGTTGACGGCATATGTTGTTTATGTTACAGTCTGATTAAGATTACTTACAAATAAAGTTTCATGTAGCGTGTTAGTTCGGACCACGTCATTAGAACTGGCACCAGGATGCTAGCAGCTGATCCCTTAAGTCATGGAAATTATGAAGTGAGGCCTCCATGGATCCGAATACATTGTCCAGCCCATTGCGCAGATGCACCATTAAGATGAGGAAATCCAGGAAATTTCAATCCTAAGCCAGCTCCACGATCCCTCTGTCATCTTTCTCAGCATCGCTGAGCTATTTTTTCCAATGTGTAACATCACGCTGACTCGGCTAACAGGCCTTCTTCTTGCCGTTCGTCTTGGCGCCCTCACTTCGCAAAGCAAGTGATGCACCCGGCTTTCAAATCAGAGGAGGTCACGGTCCAATTCCAGACCATTTCCACTGTAGGCGCATTTGGGGATTTCTCACCAGATCTTAGGTTCTTCTGCCATTTTGAAGACAAAGTTGTCTTGTCATCACTATCTGATCTTTGCCAAAGTCTCTCAGATCCTTAAGCTGGCCGTTTTCAGAGTCAACATCAAGATTACTTTCTGTCGATCATTTCCACATCTTGACTGGTGCCGCTGTAGTGTCCTGATCTTCGTCAGTCACTTCAAGTGGTTTGATGTCGAGACTGAAAGTGGTTTGATGTCGAGATTGGTTTATTTAACCGAACCCAACTCAAGCATGTCATGTTATTGATGAATGATGTTTAAGTGCTGCTCTGCTGCTTCCTCATACAGACCTTTCTTGGACATGGTGTATAATGCACTGGACTGTGGGAAGGAGGATTACCACGCTCTCTTCGTCCTCTGCCTCCTCTTCGCCTTGACTCACAGCAAAGGTGAGGATTTGTCTCGCGCTGTCCTGTCCTGTCCATTCTTTCTTTCCTTGCTGAAGGTTAATATACATTGGATATCTAAGGAGTTCTTGAAGATGTACCATTCACTCACTAGTCTACCTGCAGTGCTTCAGTGATGATTAAACGTGTGTGTCACAACGCAGGCATAAACCCACAGCTGTTGGAGAGGATCCAACTCCCAGTACCAGGTCAGGAGAGGAGCAGTTATAGTCAAGTCATGGTGGAGCGGCTGATCAGGATCATGAACCAGGCTGCTCTACCAGGTACCTTGAGCCATTAACACATGTGCAGAAAACAAGCTTGCATCAGCATGCCCTGCCGTGAGTGATAATCTCAACCAATCAGTGAACCGTTGTGCATTTTTAAAGATGAGATAATTTTGTTGATCAGGCTCTGCTACTCTTGTTACGTGACTGCTTTGCAGAACATTCACGGCCTACGTTTCTTGTTTGTTTTCTTTTCTCATCCTCAAAATGTTGGGGAAGCCTGGTCAAATGTATTTTGTTGTTTGAAAATGTGGAAATGAGTATGCATCCTGCGTAGAATGCACAGTTGCTGGTCTTTACGATGTTAAAATATTGGTAAAAAAAAAAGAAAATTGGGTTCTCTGCAAAGTTAACACCCAGTATTTTCTAATCTATAAAACTCTTAAATATCATAATTTTACTTATTACTGAAAAAACACCAGGGCTGTCTAGATATTTGCTTAGAAGTAATTCAAGCTTGAGGATTTCATATTTAACTAACACCCCTCACGCTGTGAACTACAATCTTCAGCATAATTCTAATTAGCTTCACTTTCAATACCGGATGGACTGGAGGCTTGTTTTTTTTTTTTTTCTTTTCTTTTTTATGTGCTAAATGTTATTATGAAGAACCAGTAGTGAAAGCAAAGTGGAAACTTGAGTTTCCCTTAAGAAATGGAACAAGAGTCCTTGAGCGAGAGTTTCTGGTTTTGTGTACAGTGGATATTTCAGACTCACTTTTAAAAGGCTCGCTTGATTAATTCAACGAAAATCGAACGGCACACGTGTTCTCAGAGTTTGTGTAATTCAAAGTGAAAACAAAGTCACGAGGACGAGAGAATTTCTGTATACCTGCCAGGCAGAGTTCTGTGAACATCTTGGGAAGGACAAGTCTAGTCTCCATGTTTCTCAGATGGAACAGGGTCAGACAGGAAGTCGAGAACGGTCTTTATGAAGGAGATCTTAAAAACATTTCCGGATCCTCAGGCTCTGTTTGATGGTTTACATCTCGGAGAATTCTGCCAAACTTGGTGACGATATTAGAGCAGGGCTGACAGAGTCCCGACAGGAAACCGAGAGACCTGATAGTGGCCTGCATGGTTGATCTGAACGATTTTAGCAAGGAGAATGAAAGAAGGAAAGGTGCATCACACCCAGGAAAGCTTTCACTTTTGCACAAAGCTCCTTGTAGCAGGAACCAAGCGAAGGGTCTGAAAACCTTTTGACTTTTTTTCAATCAGTTCTTCAGTTCATTTAAACCAAACCATTGAAAAAATGTGTGTTTTTTTTTTTTTGCTGGATTTGAGCCTGAAACATAAGCAATGGAATGGAAACTCGCAGCTTGCACTGCTTAGGCACTTGATTAGGTTATATGCATATGAAATTAGCATCATAATTTAAGCACCATCATTGTATTAGTGAATTTATCGCTCTGAAACAATAGGCCCTTCCACAAAAAACGTTTTTTGCCACTACCTCTGTTGAGTTACAATACATTTCTTGCCACAACAATAGTTCCTGCACACCACTTCCTTCTTTAAGGTGCTTTTACGAAGCCTTTCCTCACCGCCGTTTCATTTGGTAGGATGGGGTGAGGTTCACATCACCTTCTCGTTTCATTCGCAGTTAAAATTCGAGTGTCATACTAGCGCTTGGAATATTTCCGAAGCAGTTTCGGAATGTAACGTCCTAGAAATAAAGCTCCAGCTCCCTGTCAGTGGTGCGCCCCGGATCCAAACCTCTACCATTGCTGTTTTGCTTTCTGGCAAAGTTTTAACATTCGTAAAAACACAGAATGAAACGATTTTCTTTGGAAACGCACGGGTCACGGTCGTAGGGCTAACGCCTCTGCTTTCGTGCACAGACGGCAGGGTGCGATTGGCTACTTTGGAGCTGAGCTGTCTTCTGCTCAAGCAGTCAGTCCTGTCGAACACCCAGTGCATCATTAAGGACGTCCACCTAGCCTGTCTGGAGGTAGGCCTCAGCTTTTCAACTCTCTCCACTTCCAGTGCACGCATTAACACTCCATACTCGTTTATCATTTCCGTAGTAGGAAGTCGTTGGGGACTGATTGTGTAAGAGTGGACTAAGAGAGACCGGGATAATGAAAGAAAAAGTTTATATAACGAGTTAAAGTCATTCACACAGTTTACGATTAGTGCTTCTGTTATGGGTTTTCCCTACATCTTTTTTTTTTTTTTTTTTTTTTTTCTCTCATTACATTGCGTAATCGTTTACTTTTACTCTTACTACAACACCAGGCACACTTACAGGAACTATCTGTCATTCCTGTAATATCCAATAAGGAAAGAGAATGTGTTCTGGTTAGTTTTTTGACGTGACTCATCGAAATATTTATCACTCTTTGTTTGCAGGGCGCAAGGGAGGAGAGTCTTCACCTGCTGCGCCGATTTTACAAGGTAACCTCCGTGGTGCAGTTCTGTGGAAGAAGGAAGGAAAAGAGGGGAAAAAAAAAAATGCTATGCTCATTTGTCACACACCAGTTTTCCTGAAGCCGGGCTGTTTATCTTGCTGCGTGTCCCGCAGAACTGCTAATCAGTGTCCCCTCCTCCCGAGTCTTTTCACTGGTACTCCATTTCCTCTAATTACAGAGTTGAACATTGACAGGTCATGCCGAGTCCTTTCTTCTCCTCTCCCGGGGAACTCCCGGCCAAGCGCTGTCTAAACATGTTGGACTCACCGATCCCGTGGCTCCCGTTTTGAAATGCAAGATAAAGGGTCGAACATTTAAAAATAAATAAATAAAAAATAAGAATTTTGCTCATCGCTGCCTGTTGCAGCCAGACATGTTTCCACAAGTGGCTCCGAAGTTCGCGCGCGTTACATATTAGCGAAGCTGCACGGCTGTTTCTTGAGGTTATTGAGGTTATGGGCAGAAAGGCAGCATGAAGCACTCGTGTCTGATCGTCTGTCCTGTCACTCTCTTCTCGCCCTTCGTGTTTTGTTCTCCCGGTGGCAGCCTTTAATGTCTTCTCTTCCCGTGTTGCTTATTTAAAAGTTTGGCATCACGTCGGGCCATATTAGCATAGTTTCCATGGGATGTCTGGAGCGCGTTTTCCAAACACAAAATGCTTCAGTATTTCAGTATCGGTCGCAAAAATTTAACATAAGGAGCATAAACGCATCAGTCCCATGACCGTCGTTTTCCATCACTGAACAATATTCGCATTGGAAGGTTCTTGCACGGAAGTTAGAAAGGCCAACTTGTCACATCCCTGCAAGCTTCGTCAGAACGTCTGCCATTTACACGGCCCCGCTTCAAACGCTTCAAGTGTTAGTGTGTGTTTGTTAAAGGATTAAGCATTGCGCTCGGTTGTAGGGTGTTAAGTAGTTAACGTTCTTTCATTCTTTACGCATTTGATTTCCAATATCGCCGAACATATTAGATGACAATTAAAAATCATCTCATCATCCGTTACGCTCAGCCTTTTGTCATTTTTTTTTTTTCTTTTTTTTCTTCTAATGCTATAAAATACTTTCACAATTTTCACTTTCAGACACTCTCACACTCCTCATGCTGTCAGCCAGGACTGGCAGAGTTTCAAATCGGTTCTGCTTGAGTTTTCCGGATTCATCAGGTTACAAGAGCCTTAGACCGGCATGACCAAATGCATCACCGTCCGGAGCTCGACTAAATTAGCGGTCAGATCTGAGGCCGGGTTCATGCTCTCCGGGATCCGATGGTCATTTTGATCCTTTTGAGGTGTTTCTGATTCCTGAGAGCGAATTCTTAAAAGTGTAAACACCTTTCCGACGAGTGAAGTTTGTGTAAATGTTTATCAGGTCTGTTGGAAAAGGAGAAGGAGAAGGAGCCACCTCATGAAGTGCAGAACTGACTGAAGGCGGTTCCGATTGAATTTTCGAAGCATGCCGGGTGTGATTTTTCTCTGAAAGGGTGGAGGACGGTTAAGGAAAACAAAAGGAAAAATCCCTCTGCCAGCAGGTTGAACTAGATTCAGCCTTGAATCAGCGCTGTACGGCGCGTGTTTGCATACATTGTGTTCCAACATTCACCAAATATTTACAGAGTCACCGTCATGCTATTTGCTCTCGAAAGAAGTCCTGAGCTTCTCTCCCTTGGGTTTGTTGTGTCTTCATTTGTTTTCTGGAAATGTGTTGCTCCCACAGGGCGAGGAGATCTTCCTGGACATGTTTGAAGACGAGTACAGGAGCATGACTGTGAGTCGGCTTTTTGCTCTCTTTGTTTAGCGCAAGTCGATGATCAAGCAAACCACCCATGACTGTGTATTCCTGCAGTAAACACGAGACAGCTAAAGGCCATTTACATCTAAAAGGAGCGAGTTTCAGATGCCCTTTCTGACTAAAAATTCAATTTGCTGTGCAGAGCAAGCCTCTGAACGTGGAGTATCTCATGATGGACGCGTCCATTCTGCTGCCCCCTACTGGAACGCCGCTCACAGGCATCGACTTCGTGAAGAGGCTGCCCTGCGGTGACATGGAGAAGACACGCAGGGTGAGCAAATACACAGGTTCCAAAAAGGCTTTTCCTCGCAGCGGCCCATTGGGCGTCACGACCTTTTGCCGAAACCCACTTCTGCGATAGGCCCGTTTCCTAAAATGAACTGGCTGAAGTCGTAGAAATGATGTAACCTTACAGGAAAACCCATTCAGTTCCACCTAACAAGAGCGAGGTGGTGGGAAGTTCTTCTGCTTTTGTGAACCAGAAAAGGATGCTAAGCATTTAAGACGTTTAAAACACATTTAGAAAATGATGCTCAATAGGAAGTACCTTTCAATGAGTCAAATGCTGTTCCTTTTTTAGGTAAGGATCATCTCCTTACCATCCCGAGGGGGCAGAAAATATACCCGCCTTATTAGGAATGTTTTTTTGCAGTCAGCTTGGAAAGCAGCTATGTTAGTCTTTTTTAGCTCTGCATTCAGTCTCTCTCACTCATTTTCATAGCCGCTTGTCCTAATTAGGGTCGCAGGGGTACAGGAGTCTATCACAGCTCTCACAGGGCCAAAGCCTTCGACACACGCTGGACAGGTCACCAGTCCATCGCAGGGCAAACAAACACACACACACACACACACACACACACACACACACACACACACACTCACACACACTTATGGGCAGTTTAGCATCTCCAGTCCAGCTGACGTGCAGGAAACCCACGCAGGGAGAACATGTCCACACAGAAAGGTCTGGGACGGTCCCGTTTGGGAATCAAACCCAGGATCTTCTCACTGTGAGGCGGCAACGCTACCTTCTGCGCGACCGTGCTACAGAATTAATGTATATTTCCATTTAAACGTTTCACCTTATAAGCTATTTATCACGATTAGCTTTTACGGATTGTCTTATTAGCTGGTTTGGCTTTGCTTTCTCTTCCTTATCATCATTAGAAGCACTGATTAAGTGTCCTTCTTACTCTCCTTTTAGAATTTTTATCGTTCTTTCAAGCAGGTGGTCTGCAGAATTTATTATTCATTTTATCTTTAAATTAATTTGACTGGACATAACTGGACATGCAGTGCAGGACAAGAGACGATGCACACGTTCAGTGTCTTTCCAAAAAACCATCTCAAATAATTTTTCTTTATTATATAAAAAATAAAACAAATACAAAGCGAGAACAACTTCTCAACATCACGTTTTTAAACACTTATTGAAACACTTCCCTTAACCAGGGGTGGATCTTATTCCAGCACTCAGGGGGTAAAAGACAGATCAACTATTTTTTTTTAGAGAATGTGGAATCATTTCCATTTAGGAAATGAACAAAACGGCCATTTGACGAGAAGGACGTTGCAGCTGCTGTGGGTTGCTCAGAGGGAAAATAGCTCAAAAGACACAAAAGCTTTCATGACTTTATTTATAGTTCAGGACACTTCGATGTCCAATTTTCTTTTGTTTTTACTGTTGTACTCTTGATCCAAAGATGATCCCATCTCACAATCATCTGTATTAGGCTAGGACTGGAGCCAATGTTTAGAAACTTTGTACTGGTTTAATTGGGGTCACTTAAACATGCCCGTAATCAGGTCATAAAAAATCAAGGAAGTTTCACACAAAGGCCCGGGTTATTGAAACAAGCGGCCTTTCGTTCTGAAGAGCTGTTCTTCTCTGAATTCTGCACTGTTTTTTGTTTGTTTGTTTGTTTGATTGATTGTTTGACCTGAAGACCAGACTCTTCTCCTCAAGTTTCAAATCTCAGAAACATGTCATCTTCCAGAGAACTCTGGAGGTCGTCCAGCTTTCCTGAGAAAAGGCTTAATGTGGACAGATAATTTTTCATTCCCAATTGCCCTTGCAAGAAAAGAAAAACAATGACATTTCTTGTCAAAGTCATTTTTCGCACAGATTATTTGTTTGCTTTCGTTGGGGACCGTGTCCCGGTCACCTGGTCGTGCTGGGTCAGGGTTTGTAAGGACGGAGCGCGTCGTGGTTCAGAGCCGTCGTGAATTTAAAAAGCTTGTATTTCTGTGTATTTCTATGTATTTCTGCACCCTCACTTGTAAGCTGCCTCCACTGTCAGACTCACTCTAAACAGGATTCGGCTTGTTCTGAAGATTCCTCTTCGTTTCGCAGAATTGAACAGGAAATGGTTTTCTTTTAAAGGCTGCTTTTTTTCGTCTAATTACGACTTGATTTCGCTGCCCAGTCAGTTTTCCTCGCGAAAGTTGCAGCTGCATTACACGCAAATGTTTACACGGGATATAAATGGACCTTCTTTGTGCGCAGTTTGGGTTTTTGGCGATTTCTCTTTGAAAGTTACACTTTTCAGATAATTGTATTTATTTAGCACTTAATTCTAGCCACGTGTGGGTGCTGGATGAAAGAAGAGGTTTCTTTTGTGGTTATGCTCCGAGGTACACAAAGTACATATGCAAATTACAGACCCAACAGGTAGAAGAGAGAGAGAAAAAGAGAGAGAGAGACGGAAGGGTTGTGCAAGGGTTCTGAAGTTTTGAAAGAGAAAAGTCTTCGAAAATGAACGGTGACGGAGCATATCTCATTTTATAGATGAAAAATATTATATAAGTAGCACGGTTGCCATTTTTGCGTGGATTTTGTTTCTGGTTGGGATTTTTTTTCAGGCAGGCAGTCAGAATGTTTAACACTTTTCAACTTTTTGTAGGATTATTTATGACTCTATTTTTAACTTTTGATCAAATTACATTTTCATGCTTTTTGGCCTCAAGCTCGCACGACTTGCCACCGAATGCTCTCAAATATATTAAATCGAAATGTATTGCAATATGAACATCCCTTTAGTTGCAAATGCAAGAGAGAATGCACAAATGCACTCATTTATTTTAGAGTTAGTAAGTTTTGCTAGATAAATACATGGACAGATCCATGCATACATATTTATGTGTTATTTATTAGGTTCCTCTTTGTTCTTTCTGCAAGGACGGTCCATTTTTTCAGCTCCACCGATCCCACGACCCCGTGCTGACCTACGTTTGTTCCTCGGCGTTATTTGTTAGGCCTCTGTAGCAGGTTCATCAGTGGTCACGACCCCATAAAGGACCACATAAGTCGTGTTCAGACTTTTGCTGATTGGACGAAAGATAGAACAGAGAAAGCAGCGATTCTGCACGCCGAAGTTGACGAAAAATGAGTTTTACTTCCATTCAGGAACTTCTATAGATGGTATCTCCTCCGACGGTGGATTTACACAAGCGACTTTGTTCTTTCATGTGTTTCTTTAATGTGGTTAGGGCTTGGAAAGAGATCAGCCTGTTTGTCAATACTCAGATTTCAACTTAAGGTAATGATTCCCAGTCCTGGAGCAGTCGTGCCCTGGGTAAAGTTTTGACCGTATCTGACTTATCACGCAATTTACAAGGTTGCACTGAGCAAAAAAAAAAAAAAAAAAAAAAAAAACAATACCAAATGCAGGGCAGCTTTAGGTGAGAACCGGTAGCTTGTTCGCCCCTTTATTAACACCATTTCATTCTTCCACAGGCGATCCGTGTGTTCTTCATGCTGCGAGCGCTCTCTCTGCAGCTTCAGGGAGAACCGGAGACCCAGCTGCCCCTGACACGTCCTGAGGACCTCATCAAAACCGATGACGTCCTGGACCTCAGTAAGTCTCGTCCGCAGCACCAGGCTCAAAACCGCGCAGAAAGCCGGGCCGGCTCTCACTAAAGCAGCGGAACAAACTGGCCTTTCTCACGTTCCCACGGCTTTTGGCCTTTCTTTGTTGAAGGTTGATGGAGAGGGCATCTAAAGTTGCCGCCGATCTCTTATTTCCCTTTCTCTTAATATTTAGTAGGCTGGGAACAAAATAACAGAGGCTTCACATGCACAGCGAAGAAATAAAAAAACAAATAAAGTTTTCCCCACCAGAGGTCGGAGATGCTTTTTCCTTTGTTATAGACAAATGAAACTAACAGCATATTCATCTGCACGATCACAAGTCCCATTTTCCTCAGAGCTTCCCCAGAGATGATTTTACAGTCAACTTAGCTCTTTTCCCCTCCATTTGACAATTAACCACAACACTCTTGACACCATACAGCCCCCCCCACCCCCTGCTCTTGTGTCAGATCACAATCATTTCTTCAAATCTTTTGGGTTCTGTCCTTCACGCCGTTCTTCATCACCTCAGCGTTTAAGGTTCATGTTCAGCTCTCCTTACTTCCCCTCTGCAGTCCAGGTGGGAGGGCCCCCTCAGCACCCTCAACTCTCACTCTTACAGGTAAGAGGGGGTGGTGTAAAGAAGGAGAAATGACTCACTTCTTCTTCCAGTGAGGGGCTCGGTGGAGTGAGCCAGCCCTAACGTTAGCATGACATGCACCATCGTGGGCAGCAGTTTTCCAGTAGACCTTATGTCTGACAGTAAGGGTGTTCTGGCAGCACCTACACACGTTGTCTCTGAGAGTGGGACGAGCACAGAATGGATGTATAAGACAGTGGGAGGAGATGCAAGCTTGCTTTGCTGCTGCTGCTGCTGCTGCTGCCTACTGTATCATCCTGCTTCACAGCTGTCACTACGAGCAACAGTTCAAGTGAAAGGCGGCCACATGGATGTGTGTGTGTGTGTGTGTGTGTACGAGTCCCTGTGTGTGTGTGTCTCACTGCAGTAATGCGAAACACAAGTTTTAGGCAAAGAATGAAAACAGTAACAGGCTGCGAGTGTCCTCCCGTGAGTCAAAACACAAAACCACACTAGAACAGATGCAAATCCATGTACATGCAAAATGTTTACTTTCAGAATCAAAAAGCCGAGTTTGACTTCCCAGCCCTCGGCCCTCACGCTCATCCTCCAAAAAAAAAAAAAGAACTAGTTTTGATTTTGCACTTATAAATTAGACCAGATTTCCTTCTGTAATTTGCTCTTCAGGAATGACCGACTGAATTTTATCGGAAAATGGCAGACAGGAAGCCACATCCGCCCGTGCGTCCGTTTCAGCGTTGTTCTTTTATAAATAAAGCCGCAGATATTATTTTCTCAGCCGACGAAAGACTGAGTTCCACCCGTGCGTCCCAAGAGACAGATGAGCACTGACTGTCGGGCCTGATTTTTAAACCTGAGAAGCTGTTGAAGGATTTAAACGAGGTTCAGACCTATGGACTCTTTACTGGGGTCTGTAGAAATGGACAAAAGCATGCTGCATAGCTCAGTCTGAATTCTGTCAGTAATTGGTCCATTTTTATAGAAGATACATAATAGAGAGCAGGTTTAAGCATGCAGTAAGCACAATGAAATGAGATGCAAATGTTTTATTTTAATTCATTTTGCCCGTAAATGCTTTAACGCTGCAGCTTTTTGCAGGTGTGTCTTGGCTGATTGTCAGTGAGCTGGAAAAGTGTCTAAATTAGAGATTTCACCGAGCTATTCTAAAGTTAGGTCCTGTTCTTGGAAGGCAGCAGCATTTAATGTTTAGAACTATTAATAAAAACATGAACTAGGCTTTGCGTAGGCGTTGGTATTTTTGCAAAGGCCTTATTTCAGTTACCTTTTCGGGCTTTGGGTGGCATTTAATTGAGGGCATTGGAAACTGGCATTGTAAGCGTCAAGTACAAATCATCTGCCATTTCCATATCTGGAAACATTCTGAGCGAACGAAGGTCCGTCTCGTAATGATTGCTCTTCGTCACTTATCCACCGCCGCCATGTCTTGAAACATCATCTTCTGCTGGGGTTGTGGCCCCACCTAGAGTAGCTCCAGGAATGGGTCAGCATTGAGTAAATGGAGGTTTAAAAAAAAAAAAACAGCACTGTAGCTTTAGAGCAACCACAGTTTAGTGGGGGTGCAAGAAAGAGACACACAGACAAGACAGACAGATGACACTGATGTCATGCTATTTATAGACCAGCAGGAAGTGATGTCTTCAGTCTTTCTCTTCACACACACATGCAGATGCTCTGGTCGGAGGTTGTTGAGGTTTATTTGTATGAGCCCGTCCCTTTTATTTGTTGTTTCTTTTAAAGGGGAATTTGCACATTTTTTAAAAGCTTAACTGCGTGGTATGGATGTAAACAGTCATTCTGAGCGTTTTGATTTGAAACGCTCAGTTCTAGAGAAAGTTCTCGAGTCTGCCACATTCACTTCAGCCTCATACCGGTTGTGCAGATGCTTTTGGGAGAAGGTTTTGGGTTTATCTGCGTGGAAGAACCCTTATAAGTCATGTTAGAGCTCTCTTCTGCCAGCCAGCACCCGGCTCCGTCCCAGTTCGGGCACCGAACCATGAACCCAACCACAAATGAATTAGCTCGAAACCGAAAAAAATAAGTCATTTATTAACTGGATAAAAAAAAAATGGTTGGTTTTTTTCCAACGGAAACCATGATGGTGGCGATGGGTGTGTCCTTCTCTTTTTGCTTTCCTTGGGTAGCCCTTCTTCCATTGACACGTCCTGGATTACAGCTCTTCTCCTCTGAACTGCTGGAAATTCCGGCTGGTTCACCAGACGGGACCAGACTTCAAAGGAGGAAGATCCAAAATGAAGTGTGAGGGGGAAAAATTAGTTTTAGTGTTAAACGGAGAATTTTTTTAATTTTATTTATTTATTTTTTAAGTCTAAAGAAGCTTTAGCATGCAGTCAGTGTTCTTTAAAGCGGTAACAGGTTCTTGAATGGTTCTTTTGTGTTCTTTTTTTCTTCCACTTTCAACTTTATGGCTGTTAACGTCACAATCACTGGTTCCTGTCACAACCAGCGAAAAAGAAAATCGAGTCAGTTGGTTTAACCACAGTGAACCATTTCACATCAAACCACTCTGAGCGGCTTTGTTTACATCTCGCTCATCGAAGGGTGCAGACATTTTGAAAAACAGGTGGAACTCTATTTAAGACCTTGAATAAATTGATTATATTTGACTTGTTTACGGTGCATTTTCGGAAAGAATGCGTCGTAGCCTTTCATTGAACTTTGAATAATCTGTCCCAGTAACTTTATTTATCTTTGAAAGTGAACAGTGTGATGGGCGAAATGTCCAAAACGATGCAGACTTCCTGTTTATTTGTTGGAATCGGCTAATTAAGGCAGACCCAATGCTGCAGGCCTGAAGGTGCCATGATCCATGTTTCATCTTGATGGCTGTAAAGCACTGGAGAAGAAGCTCCTTCGCCTCACAGCGAGAAGGTCCTGGGTTTGATTCCCGCGCGGGACGGTCCGGGTCCTTTCTGTGTGGATATGCTCTCCCCTCCAGGAGCTCAGGAGCTTCCTCCCACCATCCAAAGTCCTGCATGTCAGGTGGAGATGCTCAAATCGCCCCCTAGGTGTGAGTGATTGTGTGTCTGCCCTGTGACCTCTCTCTCCAGAGTGTTGCCCTGTGAGAGCTGGGATAGACTCCCCGCAACCCTATTTAGGAAAGCGGCTAAGAAAATGAGTAAGGGAGTGAATAATGCCTGACTTTATTAACGTTCTTGTGCAACATTTCACTATGCGCCGCTGGTAAGAGGTAAGAGTCCGTGTTCGTCTTCCACCTGCCCCAGCGTGATGTCCTTCGTGAACAATGCGGGAGGAAGCGACCCGTTTTGTTTCCCTTTTTTTGGAAACATCACCATTATAAGCAAATCATGCTGCTCAGAAACCACTAAGCTGGAGGCCACCACCGCACTCCAGATTTCCCCTCGGGAGAAACATGACATCACAGTTTTGTTATTTGTCTTGTGGTTTTCATGGTTCTTTATATGCAGAACTCTTACTCGTCACTTCTTGTGAAGGCAGCGCAATTTTTGCATGCTCAATGATGATTTTTCTGATGAGTTTATATCGCCCTCCGCTCCATGTAGCTGGCGAGGGGAAGTTGTCGGCTATTCTGATTGTTCCGGGGTCGCTCATCAGAGCATGCCTACTGCGCAAATATAGTAAAGAAAGAGAAATCCGGCTTGGGCCGGAGCTTTTTGGAGGTGATGATGACATTATAGATATTAGTAATAACTTCATCTGGAACTAGCAAGGAGTGTCGTGTGTCCTCTGCGTCGTTCTCTGTTCTAAGCGGCTGCCGTGAAACACGCAGAAGTTTATGACTCACTGGAGTGTTTTGAAAACTCCAGTTTGTGTGCTGGGTGTTTGATATTGTAGTGAGCGTTCTCTCGCACTGACTGAACATTGACCAGCTTGTCTGACATTTGGTTAGGTCATAGGAAATGAACTCAGATGGCCTTTCTCATTTAGGCTTCTCAGGAAAAAGGCTTTTGGGTTTGGCAGCAGTTCACGATAAGTCCTCCAGTGACATTCAGACTGAAAAAAAATAATATGTATTTTTTTTGATGAAGTTCCAGGGACGTCGGGCTGTACTGAATACATGGAAGGGCACATTCTCCTCCTCTTTTCTCCCTCCCATTTCATTATCACAGACCGTTCTTGTCATTTAATGTGACTCAGGGAGTTTCACAAAAATATTCGTTTCTGTTTGTGTTTTCAGCCTCTCAGAAAAGGCACCTCGTAGAAGAAGAGACTGAAAATGATATCATTTCTCACTGCACCGCATCACATTCTTCAAAAGCAGCAAGAGTCTAACTGGCACATCGGAGAGACGACGTTCTGCTTGCTTAGGTTTTAGTGGGGAAAGTGAAAGTGACAACATTTGTCATTGCGAGGTCACAGCACACAGTGAACCACAACGAAATTGGACCTCTGCATTTAACCCATGCACTCAAACACCGTGCAGCAGGGGGCAGCTATTGAAAGCGCCCGGGGAGCAGTGACAGAGACGGTACCTTGCTCAAGGGTACCTCAGGGCAACCTACTGGTGAGGGGTTTGAACCCACAATCTTCCGATCCTGTGGCCGACTCCCGAAGCACTAGGCCACCGCTGCGTGTTATGCAATCGTTCTTCCACGAAAAAAAAAAACAAGAGTTTGAGATGATACCTTGCAGTTGTTATGCCAAGGTATGTAGCGCCAGCACCTCACACAGTCGGATGATCTACTAGCTTGAACTTGCTGCTTAATAAAGTGAAAGTGACTATTTGTCTTTGAGAAAACGGCACACGGCGAAATTCAACCTCTGCATTTCACCCTCACGCAGAGGGGGCAGCTATTTAAAGCACCCGGGGAGCAGTGATGGGGATGATACCTTGCTCAAGGGTGATCCTCAATCCTGTGGCCTAGTCCCTAAACACTAGACCACAGCTGTTTGGTAGAGCTGGACAATAAGGCAACAAAATAGCTTCATACTTTACACAAGTATAATAATGATGTTGTTCATCTTTTCGTTAGACACCATGTACAGGGGTCGCTGGGACAGTTCTGGAAAAAAAATAAAAAATAAAATAAAAAAAGGACAGAAGTGGTGCCATCGAAGCTGCAGAAAGAACGTGCTATTGGGATCTGCTGAAAATTCGAGCTGCCTGTCTGCACAAGACTTAAGGAAGTTGTTCTCAGTCATCAGAGCCCCGCAGGCTGTGCATACTTGCTTCCCTTTATGTTGCAAACTGTTTGAGTTCAAATCCAATGAACTTTTCGTTTCCGTGAATGAGAATTGTTCAAATGTTTGTATCGCTGCTCTGTCTTCACTCTGAATGTAGTTAAATTTTTTTTTTTTAAATCAGGCACTGTGTACGTAAAAATATTGTGTGTGTTTGTACAAAAAGCAAGTCGGCATCAGCTACACTAACCACCGGCTCTTGATTTTTCTTCCCAGATAACAGTGATTTGATCGCGTGCATGGTGGTGAGTAAGGACGGGATTCAGGCTCAGCGCTTCCTGGCTGTCGATGTGTATCAGATGAGCCTGGTTGAACCAGAGACCAAGCGCTTGGGCTGGGGAGTCGTCAAGTTTGCCGGCCTTCTGCAGGTTTGCATTTGCTCTTCAGTCCGAGTTCTTAACCGAGCTGATTTATTTCGACCCTGGCAAAAGTTGGAGTAGCCGGCTTCTTATTCTTAGCTTTAAAGACGGGCATAAGTGTGGAAGCATGTAAGGCTGAGAACTCACTATTCACTCTTTCTTATAAATGACAAGCAGAAGTTCTGACACAGTTCGGTAGGCTTTGTGGGCGGCGCAGTCGATTCCCTGACGGGACGGTCCAGGTCCTTTCTGCGTATCTCCCAGTGTCTGTGTGGGAGCTCCAGTCTCCTCCCACCGTCCAAAGACTGGACTGGACATGTTCAATTTTCCCCTTTTTTAAAATTGTTTATCCGCCCTGCGATGGACTGGCGGGTGTCCCTGCCTTTCACCCGGTGAGAGCTGGGCTAGGATCCAGCACCACCCTCAACCCTAATTAGGACAAGTGGCGAAGAAAATGAGTGAGTGGTGTGCTTTGTTACTCAACATCTCTTTGAATCATCTGCTAGGACTACATGACTGAAATGTAAAAGTCAGTCATAAACAAGATACACGTGTCAAGCAGTCCAAGAAAACACCCGTGTGGAACAAAATGGTTTAATAAATCTCCTTTGTGTTCCATTTTATTGTTGGAGAAAAAGAAACAAATGGCGAGCGTACGTTCATTTTGACACTGCGAAAGAGAGGAGGAATGTTTTTCTGTGGCTCTCCAGTGTGTGCGGGTTCAAGCAAAGCCTTTTTATTTATATAGCAGTAACCCGCCCCCAAATGCATAATTTATGGCCCTTAATTATGAATTTATATGCCTGGCAGTTACAACTTCAATATGGCTCATAAGTGTTCACTGTTTCAGGGACTGTTTACACAAGAGAGGATATTCTTTAGGCTATGGAATATTCACGCGATGATCTCTTTGGACCTTTTAAATGCTTTTTTGGAAATAAATTATTAAGCGTTCCCTGTAATTTGTGACCGCTTTGATAAGATCATTAGATCTCCAAAGAGACTGGACTGTATTGTTGTGTGTAATCAGGATGCTACAGCCTCATTGTACGAATATGAATTTGAGCAATGCGGTCGTTTTCCTTCTGGTAGGATATGCAGGTGTCTGGAGTTGAGGACGACAGCAGAGCTCTGAACATCACCATCCACAAGCCCACGTCCAACCCCCATGCCAAGCCCCTTCCCATCCTGCAGGCCACTTTCATCTTCGCCGATCACATTCGCTGCATCATCGCTAAGCAGCGACTGGCCAAGGGCCGCATCCAGGCCCGCCGCATGAAGATGCAAAGGATAGCCGGTCAGTTCTCCAGCCACTTCATGTCGATGAGTACAGGTTGGCCTCTCTCATTGGCCCTTTTCAGACCTGGTATTAACATGTGATCTAGTGAACAGCAAGAAACACGGTGTGTTTTCCACGTGTCTGGAAAGCGCTTCTAGAGACCACTAATGATTGTGTTTCACAGGTAAGGAGCTCATACATTGGTCTCCTGACTGATGAAGGGAAAAGCCTTATCTCATTAGAATGACCTGTTAAGGGGTGGCGTATTTTTAGCAGTTCTGGAAGTGTTGGACGGAGGAAAACTGCAGCAAGGTCATTGAGAAGGTTTGCTGATTAGGGAAGGCTCAATATGGTGGGCTGGAGGTGGTGTGAGCCCACGGACAGCTGTAGGAAGCTTTGGGTCCTCACGTTCATGTAGATCATTTACCCAAACGCTGTTGCAGACCAGCTACACCCCTTCAGCAGTATTCTCTAAAGGCCACGGCCTCTTTTAGAATAAGACGCTCTGCCATGCTACAAAAACTGGTCAGGAATGGTCTGAAGAACCTGACAAAGAACCAAATTCTCCAGACCTCATTCCAGTCAAGAACGGTATGTGCTTATGTGTCAAGCCAGTCCGTTTCATAGGGGCCCAACCTCAGGACTTGGTCTTTGTGCAGTCCAGCTGTTTTGTTGGCACGAGGAACAACTCGGAATTACGAAGGAGGTTTTTTTTTTTGTTGTTTTTTCCTTTTTTTTTTTTTTTAAACACAAGTGTCCCACAAGCCCTTATTTAGATCGCATGAATTGCATGAATGTTCCCAGATGTTCCCGTCCTCCTCTGTAGGAGGTTTGAGTGATCAGGTAGCAGCAGATCCTCAGTAGACCCCACCTTGAACTTAGCAATGGTTCTGTCTCAGCAGGTCAGACCTTGAACATCTTTTGTTTGATATTTTGAAACTGACGCAAGCGGTCTTATGTGTTTATTTGAAGGATTTTTCCGGAACAGCTTTGTAATCTATCGCTGCACGCCGTGCTTTGGCTCTGCTTTCACTTTTACACGAGCAGCGTAAGAGTCTTAAGCATATCTGGGAGTTGTTTTTCTGCTTGCTTGGGTTTGGTAAAGATCTTAAATAAATCAAAAAATAAAGGAGTTGGAGATGATATCTGCCAGTTTTTTGGCCAAGGTTTGTAGTGGCAGCAAAAAACACAGTTTGAGGATCTACTAACTTGAACTTGCTGCTTAGTTACGAGGATGTTTGATAAGGCAAAATGGCAAAATATATCTTGATATTTTTTTTCATATTGTTTTTTTACTGATTAAGTTTTTATGGAGGGGAACGTCTCTCTCTCTCTCTCTTTTTCTGTCTTTCACTCTCATCTTAGTATCACTAACTTTCCAAATTTTTGTCCCCCCCATTATTCCTCCTGCAGCTCTTCTGGACCTTCCCGTTCAGCCGTCCTCTGAAGTGCTGGGCTTCAGCCAACCCGCTGCTGCATCTTCTCAGCTGCCCTTTCGTTTTTACGACCAGGCTCGGCGATTCCCAACATTCGCCTCTGTGGATAAAGTTCCAGGTAACTGTGAAAAAAGAATCGCAAGCATCACTGCTCTCCAGCTACGCAGCACAAAATAGATAATAAAGTGGCAACGTGAGTCAAATCTGTGCTGAAAACTTGTATTTCTCTGTTCGAGGAAGCCCAGTGCTTACAGTCACGGTCCAGTTCAGCTGCTGAGGGAACTGAACAGTGATTGACACCCTAGTCAAGGACCAAACCTGTTTAATTAAGATGTTCATCTTTAGTAATAATTCTGATTATTATCTCTATTATTATTATTATCTATTATTTCCCCAAAAGGAAAACAAAAGCTAAAAAATAAAGATAGCATTTATGACAATTTTTATTAAATCGTAACAGCGTATCTAACCTGAACCACGAGGAGAACCTTACTCTTATGTGGTCTAGATAAAAAAAAATCAGTTCTGTACTTTTTTGTCCACAGACTTTGAATCTATACATTTGTCACCTTTTTTGAAGATACTCTTTCATTTTGTACAATTAAAAGACTGTATCTCATCCGCTGCTGCATTTTACCACTACCTTATAAAACAATGGTTTATTTCTAACAACTGGACTTTTGCTGTTAACATACACCACCCAGACATCCAGCAAAGAGCCCTGTGGTCACAAACTGGCCATTGATTAAACTAATGAAGCTACACTAGTACCCGTGTTACAGCAAAGCGGTGACATTAATATGGAAATGTGTGTATGTCAGCTGATAACCTTAAACTCTTAAGAGTGGCCAAATCTGCTGTGATCTGTGACTTGGTCTTAAAATATATGTTAAAAAAAATATTAATAAAATGTAAAATATATATTATTTTTACACATTAGTATGGAAAAAATTAGAATCAATTCATGGAGAAATAAAAATTGCCTTTAAGAAATGCTCAAAAAAAGAAAAAACAATTTTTTTTTTTTTTGTCAGATTACAAAGAGGCATCGATTATTTGATTACAAATGTATTTGCAAACACATTTTGCACTTCCAAATGAGAAATGGTGTTCATTGGTATTATATTAAAGGTTAAATGAAGAAGTCTAAGTTTCATAGAGTCATAGGCTTTCAAATACAAATGAATTACATCTTAACTGGCCAAAAAAATAAAAAATGAAGTAACAGCAAGGCAGCTGCGATGCCGGGGCCGTATCTTTTAGAGAAACTTACATTTTAGTTCTGTTTTCTCCAGAATTTCTGGAGCAGTTCTCCATCTCAAGGCTGTGGTTTTCGTTATATTGTTTCAGTGAAATTTCAGCCCCGTCCTGTTGCGTTTGCAGCTTCCTCTGAACCTGACCATGATAAGTCACAGTCCGTCTTGAAAATGATCAAACCTGATTGGATTTCACATTTCTTCTTTTCCGTCGTAGCCCAGCGGAGTAAATTACCCCTGGTTTTTAAGGGAATTTTAACACGACTTGCTGATGCGCCCGGACAGACGAACAGAAAAGCAGACACATCCTGTTTGTGGCGTCTGATGATTAAAAATACATGTAATCTGGCTGCGGTGCTGCAGTTCACTCATGACTGCCAGTGAAAATTGTAGTTATTGTCTTTTTTGCATGTCATGTTGACAATCTTCTGTTCACTCGGTAGCAAAAACTCTAGTTTTAGTTTTGCTTTGGCCCGAAAAAGCTCTGTGGTTAGGCACTTCCAGCAAAACAGTCCTGCTATGACATTGTCAGTGTGTGTTTATATATTTATATAGGTTTATATATGTGTGTGTGTGTGTGTGTATAATATATATATATATATATATATTACATTATATATAATATATATAATGTGTGTGTATATATATATACTCACTTTCTAATTAATACTTCTTCCCAGAAGTGCTGACCACCAGCCAACTTCTTTAAAAATGTCTGTTCTTGCCTCATCTTGCACAGAAAGGGCCAACAGTGAAAAGGCTTCTTATCCGTACGTTTACACCAAAGAATCATCACAAACATGCAGACGATTCCGCAGAACTCCAGCCTTTCGGTTTAAACAGTGACCATTCTGAGTCAAGAAATTAAATCAAGTAAATTATATACAACCGTGTGTGCGCTGTGACAGAGTTTAGGCCTTTTTGGTAAATAGTTTAATCCTAAACACTGATTCAGAGGGACGGCGCGTGTTCATACGTTAGAAAATATAAGCGTTTATAGTTGAATAATTACTCATTTTAGTCAATTAGTCATTTTAATTTACATATATATATATATAGATATATATATATATATATATAGATAGATGGATGGATGGATAAAAAAAGCCAAAAAAAAAAGCTTTTTTGATATCATTCACATCCATGATTCCCAGCTTTTTATTTAATTTATCTGTGTTATATTTTACAAAACAGCAACATTTAAAAGCAGCCTCTCCTCCAGGCAGGAACAGTTTGAGTAATTCTTACGAAGCCCTTTACTGTAACTTGTTCCTTTTTTAAAATTCCACTTAATAGGTACATAAAGCGCGGTCAGATTTGTCACGATTGATAATTTCAGCAACGATTTATGAAATATGGCGCGGCCAGGAGGGTGGTTTCGGACAGTAGGCACGCAGTAATATGAAACAATAACCTCAGTAGTTAATAACTCATCAGATATTTACAGTTTTTACTGTCCCTTTGATTTTTTTTTCCCGCTCATTTTCCAAAAAAGCATACTTATGTTGTGCTCGATGCGGAACAGACCAACAGAATCGGACCGAATGATATTCTTATTGACATGTTTTTGAGATTTGTTTTGGCCCCGTCTCCATATTTGTTCTATTTAAGTTTAAAAAATGCATGGCAACATCAGAACGAAAGGTTATGGTCCTGATCAGCTTTTCTTCTCGTTTCCTTTTTTTCGCAGCAACCATGTTCCTCAGATCACCTTGAGACATAGTGTGTAACCCTGCTGTGTAATCGCATGTAACAGCTAGTTGTGGTGTGTGTGTGTGTGTACGTGTGATTCTGCAGGTTTCGCAGTGGCCCACGTTGCCCAGCATAGCTCTTTACCCCTGTCGCCGCCCTCTCCCAGCTCCAGCGGAAGCACAGGACATCGCGACTCCGTCACAGACAGCAGTGTGTCCAACCAATCCATCACGCAGGGCACGTCAGGTAACACACACACAATCATACAGCTCACAACGAACTGCCCCGTCCACGCTGCTCTTCTGCCCCACAGGCCTTTACCACAGCTCCCAGCTTTACCAAGCACTGAAATCCTGGTTTTTGTAAAACCACCACGCTGTTGGTTCGGCCTGTTAGATAGACTGTCAGATGCAGCTAGAAAAGCTACAGTCACCTGATCAAACCCTTGGAAGCTGACCTATGAATCCTCTACCTAAAAATATACATGTTGATAGCAAATGTGCTTAAGTTGGAGAAGCTTTAAAGATATTTCTGATCAGAATACATTCGAGTTCAAAACAAAAACAAAGGAATATAGTCTGAAGTCTAAGTCCTTCTCTAAATAAGAGCGATATTTAAATAAAGTGTTGCTTTTCGTTGTTCTGTCCTTCAGAACTGCTTGAAATGGCACCTTTGAGGGAAGAACTCGGACAGATTCATCTGTCGGAGCTGCAACCGTTGTTTACGTTCCCACGAAGACTGGAATTAGAGGATGATTTTGGAAAATAAATAATAAAAGGCAGTATTTTCCCAATTCGGTTCTGGAGATACATCCCCAAAACTCTGAACTTCTTGCTTTAATGTTCGTGAATGTCACTCAACGCAATTCATTTAAATGATCATTACTTTTATCACCATTTAAATAAATAGATTTTTGATTGTTGTAAGGATGTGAAAATGAGGTAAAAATCTATTCCATAAGAATCCGTTGCCCGTTCCCAAAGCGTTCAGAAATCAATCGTATTTATAACGATTTTTATTTCCTTCATATTGAATTAAATTTTATGGACCAGCCCTAGCTGAATTCTGAATTATCTGGCAACCAACGGCTTTAACAGACACATGCGAAGCTCAAAGCATAAATGTGCGCAAACAAATCTCTCGCCGCCAAAGTCAGTGTGACCCTTTGTGAAGCCACAATATTGGTGACTGTGCACTTGTTTGCCCTCCCGGCCGAGAGCTTTTGAGACGCATGTCAAACATCCTGTTCTCCCACCCACTATAAATAGCTGCACAAGAGTCGTTAGGTTCACCTCGTCGAAGTTATCAAGGCCACCTCGGCATGCAGCCGCAGAATTCTGCTACATTTTTACTAGGTGTTTTCCATTCGTGGGGGAAAAGTGTAACTTTTAATGCACCTGATAATGGCTCGCTTAAAAGATCACCAAATCACGTTCACTATGCGGTTTCCTAATTTCTCAGACGTCGAACTCTGACGCGTTCCTGATGGTCGCATAAATATAAACCAGTTAACTGTTTCAAAATGCCGATCACAACATAAAAGCGCGTGTTCATACATTAGAAAATATAAGCGTTTATAGTTGAGTAATTACAGTGATTGTGATGAGACTTGTTTTTCATGTGTGTGTGTGTGTGTATATATATATATATATATATATATATATATATATATATATATATATATATATATATATAATATGTATGTTTTGCGTTTGGCTGATGTTGCCGTGTTGAAAGAACCCGGGAGAGCAGCGGTGCAAAGATAACCCAGGATGAAGATAATAAAAGCCGTGTAATTGAAGTGGATGGTTTAAACGTTCCTTGGGGCAACGCTGCATGCCCAGCTCATCAGAATTTCTAAGTATTCCACGGAAAGGCTGCCGCCGATTTTCAGTAAACTTCCAAAAGGATGTTAAATGGACTGTATATTCCTGAGAATCTGCACATCTAAATGGACTTGAATGTTCCTGAGAACCGGCGCATCTGAAAAGCCTGGTCCGTGATTAGAATGGCCACTCCTGACTGGTCTGAGATCAGCGCTGTGCTCTGAAAGCATGTTATTAATCAGTGTGTGTGGGCCAGGCTGCATAAGACTGCTCTGTCATAGCCGCTCCCTCCTACAACTGTGAGAAAAGGGCCGGTGGTCGAAGAGTGTGGTTTTGGAAAAACCTGAAAACCCTTCAGCTTGTTCACACCACAAAAGCCCGGGATAGAACCCTGGGTGTCCTTTGAAGAGATAAACGAGTGTGTTGTGGCTTCTGTGAAGTCTCCTACGGATTTCAGTCTCTGAGGTGGAGGAGGTTGACTAATTCAGATCTGGGCTTTTTTTTTTTTTTCGTTTTCTTTTCGGTAGGGTTAGGGTTGGGTGCAGTGGCATCAAAGTTAGCCATAACTGAAGCAGAGTGACCTTTACACTTTATTCTTCAATGAAATTGTAGGCTCATCTAAGTCCCTCCTCCACATTATTTGGAAGCTGCCTCTCAGAAGTGGAGATTACAGTAAGCGATGCAGATGCATTTTCACACATCGGTACAATGGCGATCCAAGCTCACGGGGTTTTCTTTAACTAGATATCGTCTCCTTTTAAAAGCTTTGGATGATCAACATAAGCGCCGCTGGAATATTTCCCTGTAAGACCAAATTAAAATATTAAAAACCTTCTCATCCCCTCCATTGTCTGCTCTGTGATCTGCTCTCCTTTAGTCAGGTCTGGCAGGAAAGTCCAGAGGTTTGTATGCTTTCTCTAACTGACTCTAGCAGTCAGCCTCCACCTCAAGCATCACACTGTGCCTCCCAATGAGAGTCGGCTTCAAAAACAGGCGTCCCACGTTTTGCCTCCGCTCTGCTGATTAAATCAGCGCCGACTGATGCATTTGATGTCACCGGGTTCATGAAATAAAGCTGGTTTTGATCGCAGGGAAATGATTCGTGATTGAAATCTGGAATCTGAAGGAGATGAGACGCGACATGCTTCAGAGACACCTAATTACCCAGAAAGCTTTATTGTAAGGACACATCGAAAAAGAGAAAAGGGGAAATGGCATCGTGCGATGCCCTCATCAGCAACAAACGAGTATGCAGATGGTGCCGTCTCTTCTGGTGGCTGTGTTGGATATGCCCTCTTGTTAGGAAAGTTCACTTCATCTTCAGCTGACTCCTTCTTGACACCAGTGTCAATATTTTTTTTAGAAACAAGGCTGAGCCAGAGCAAAAAAGCTAATGATCAGGTTTAGCTAGATGTGAAAGGTCAATGTTCAGGCGAAAGGCACATCGCGTCCTTTTTGCATCTTTTCCCATAAGTTGCTTCAGATTTGTAGACTTTTCTGCCGTTCATTCTCACCCTTCCTTTCCAGCACTGTTGGAGATTGATTTCTTTACGAGAGCTTATCTAATGTTATGACTTTTCTACAGAGTTACTTCCCTCTCCTGCATCTTATCTGCTAAGATCTGCCTTTCATGTTTGTGCTTCTGGAAAGGTCGTTCGGCTCCATTCGAAACATAGAAAGCGAAAGGACCAGCCCGTTCAGACGATCACGTGGCGGTCGGTTCCCATTCAACGGAACAATAGGGCGTTGATGCATCGGCTGCTGGGGAAAGTTGGAACAGTCAGAAAAGAACAGTCGCGTGGCGTTATGGTGTGCATGTTATGAGCAGATGGCTGGAGGTTTTGGCTTTTCAACTTTTGATTTTTGCTGTTCTAGAGAAAGACCGGTTACAGAGGCAGCGAGGCAGTGCCCTGAAACTCATCAAAATCATCTCGAACGTCATCCTCTTATCTCACTTTTGGTTTTCACGAGGGGAGCCAGGAGAGTTATGTTTCAGAAGAGAGTGAATGAGAGAAGAAAGAGAACCTTTTAAACACTAGAACATGAAGTTTCAAGGTTTAAAGGCCACGCATCAGCATGGTGCAAACACCATGTCATGACTATGTAACACCTTGACCCGGTGTGAGAACAACTCATTTGTTCTACATGGGGAGTGCATGGGGGAAGTTCTAGAGCACTTCATTCTAGAAAAGGGAGACATTGTGGAACTATGTGGATAAGTGGGTATGTTCTGGAAGGGTACGTTCTAGAAAAGAAGGTGGGCTCTTTGGGGCAGCGGTGGCCTAGCGGTTTGGGAGTTGGCCCCGGGATCAGCAGGTCATAGATTCGAATCCCAGACCAGTAGGTTGCCCTGAGGTACTGTTCCCATCTCTGCTCCCTGAGTAGCGGTGTGTATGGGTGCAAAGCAGAGTCACTTTGACTTATACAGTGTTAATGTGATTGACTTTGTCCCCTGTGTTTCAGGCCCTGCTCCAGCCTTGGCCCCCAGCCTGACGCCTGCTGCCCAGCCCACCATCTCTCTGCTGTCGGACGCGGACGCCGAGACACTCAGCGTGGACTCCCTCACCCTCCTGCCCCCAGCGGACCCACCTTGCTTCCGCTCCTTCAGCTCGCAGTCCTCCGTCCAGGAGGATGCACCCAACACCCCCCACGACGATGACGACTCCAGTCCCGCAGAGGACTCGGCACCCTCAGCCGAGTCCTTGGAGGACAACACGGAGAACGTGCAAGCAGAGGACAGGAAGAACATTACAGTCATACCGGAAGAGGAAGACCCTTCACCTGATTCAGAACCAGCAGAGCTCATGGCTCCAAACACCGATTCTGAGGAGCAGACACCAAGGTCACCATCAAGAAATGGAACCGAGACTGAGCCCGCTGTTAACATTACCCAGCCAGACTCCGAGGAGAACATCGATCTGGAGCAGGAGACTGAAATAGACTGAGTGCACCTTCTCTGAGAAGGGAATCTCAGAAGAGTTGAGGAGCGACTTGGTGAAGCAGTGGCGAGAAATCAAACGTACAGTTTCCCCCCAGGAACTTCTCGAGCCTCTGTGGAGAACATACTTAGGCGCACTTTAATTATTTGCTAAATTTAACATATTGGGGGGTGGAAAAATACACCTTATGTAAAAATGCCATATTTTATATGTTTTATTAAATTCCAATATGTTAAAATCAGCAAATAAACTGAAATTGTGCACGGGCAGAACAATGCCATTTCATGTTCTCCACGGAAAACGAACATTTCATTTTACCGTTTAATCTTTTGCCCAAGACCAAGCGAGGACTGGAAATTTGGAAAAAAAGGAAATAGCCACTCATCAGCATTGTGCAAACACTATGTCATGATTACGTAACACCTCGACCCGGTGTGAGACCATGCTTGGTAAAAGTTCACTTTTTGAAGCTGATAAAAGGTAAAGGGAGGGGGGACTGTGTACCTTTGACCGGGCCTTCGATTCAGGACTGGGTGTATCAGCACGTGCTGGTAATTTCAAAGCAGTCGACCTCAGTTCTGCCACCTTTTGTTTGGGGACGTCCAGGCGCGCAGACGTTCTTTTCTTTTTCGTTTTCGGAGAACAGAGGGGCTCCCGTTCTAACAATAGCGTTATTGATCGCTGGGAGCGTTTTTCAAAGCACAGCTTTGTTTTGTGTTGGTTTGTGTGTGTGTGTGTGCAACATTGTCTTCTGTGTTTGAGCGAGAATGTTTGCATGAGTGAACGAGTGTGTGTGAGAGTGATGCGAGAGAGGCGGAGGAAACAGAGAGGGTTTGTTTTTATAAAAATGGCCCAAGTGGGTGAGTTTTACCAGTCTTAACACTGAGGAATGTACAAAGACTTTTTGGGTCTGTCCAGCGGTGCTGTCTTCTGGAGGACTCTTTCACTTTTTGTTGTGTTTTTTTTTTTTTTTTTTTTTTTTTTTTTTTTTCTTTTTCTTCCATACCTTCATAATTGCCCGACGTACTCCATCAGAAGAGCCTGACTCCAAATTAAAATCAAACTCCACTTGCACAATTAACATCTGGGGACTATAAATTCGGGTTTATTTAATCAAGGAAGTGAAACCCGACGCCACAGTTTGGAGCAAGTATTGTGCAAAAGTGGATAATATCACTTCTTTTCAGTAAATTGATAGAAATTCTGCATAAATTAAGCAGGAAAGCCATATTTAAGTGCATGCCGGTAAAGGATGCGTGTACTTTAATTAGCATGACTGTTCAAACTGTCACATGTGATTTATGAATTCTAGGCAACTTCTTATTGTTTTCTTGTGCACTAAAATACCCCTAGCTGATGATCCGGGCTTTATACCAAGGCACTGTCGCCTCCAGTCTTGGCAGCTCTTGGGAAAGAATAGTTTTCTGTTCTTTTTTTTTTTTTTTCCTTTGTGGTGAAAGACAAGAAAGAACTTGAGCGGTACTTGCAAATGTATCTATTTGTGCTCCATCCCGAAGCACTTTGCTCCGGCATCTTTTGGTGGGAAAACCTCTCGGTAAGATCGCGAAGCACGTATGTCGAAACATGAATCTTTTTTGACTGCGCATTATTGTCTGGCTGTGTCAAACCTGCTTCACCGTAAAGGTTCAGCTCCTGTCTTTTTGTTAAATGTTTTTGTGGGTGGAGCACAGATAGATCCATTGCACAGAGAAAAGAATAAAGCATAGTGGAAAACACCAAGGAGAGCATTGGGTTCCTGGATAAGTGGATCTTCACTTTATCTTCACGGTTGCACATAGTTGAGTGCGTTAACGTGGTTTATGGTTTAGTAAGAGTGAATGAGCTATTAACAGCCTCTGAAACCCACTGGAACCAAATCAGATTATACATTTTTTGTATTCATTAAACAAATAGCAGTATTGGCCATCTGCAGGTCCACGCCGTTAACCCAGCCAGCAGTCACTCTGTTGGAACCTCCCAATGAAACGTTCAGATTTGCGCAGCACTGCAGTCTGATTTCAGACACGGGTCAAGCCTACATCGTGGCGCCAGTGGTAAATTTACATCAGAAGTAACTGAGTTTAAATATAAGCTTAATCCTGGCCTATTTTTATTCTAAATCTTTAGGTGTCTTGTAATTTCACCGGCTTTTAAATAACTGGATGGGGTGCTAACGCAGGGGGGTTGAACGCACTCAATCGCTCTCGATTTCTAGCACGGCCAGGTTCTTCTGGCTGCACATCATCAAAGGGTGTGGAGTTTCACCTGTAACAGTAACAGTCCTCTCAAAAATACACGGGCTAATTTATTTTCCATCGGGGTCAGTCGTAGGAACGGGAGTCGCCATTGGAAATTTGACCACTTTCTTAAACATTAGCACATGGACAGGTTGAGTGTTTCTTGCTGGAAGAGCTGTTCTAGGCAGATTTTGTAAAACCTTAATCTTTAAAGCAATACAGCAATTTTGTGTGGATTTACTGCAGTATTTTCAATCTCACACTAGGGAAGAAAACTTCAAAAAAAAAAAAAAAGTGAATGAAAAATGAGTGTAAAATGTTTCTGTACGCTGTGTAAATCGCGCTTTTAATCTATTCCAGTTCCTTTACCAACAGATATTAAAGACATGCAATAAATTATTCTAGGTAAACGTGTCGTGTGTTTCTTTAAGCGGTTATTTGGCGCAGCTTAATCTCCATACTGCTCCGAGTTCCCCCGGGTGGCTTGCAGTTGTTATCTGCAATTGTGCTCTTGTGCAGATTTCCCATCGCTTCCTGTGAACTGCTAAACTGCACTGTTTGCTTTCCAGTGTTCCGGACTCCTCTGAAGCACGCAGGAGCTTCGCGTCTGGGACTGCAGCGAGCCGTGAAGCCAGGCCAGGCCTGGCCCGTCTGTGAAAAGCACCGCCGGCTCCTGTTATCATCCCCAACTCTGCAGTTGGTCACAGGTCATTGTTCACACACATCAACACCATAACAGGTACGCAATCACTGCGAGTGTTCTGATACCGATCTGAGTGTAAACTCTGAAGTGTTTACTCTTGTTCTTCTAATTCTATCAATCCAGGAATGTTGTGTTTTCACAGGGGGCAGGACAGCTCCAGCATTTCTCTGAAAAAAGGACTTCAGGGAAAGAAAGCCTTAAAGGAGCCCTGCTCCCCAACCAGGGAGGAAGGAAGTGTGCTTTTCATGCCTCTTTGACAGGACACCACTCTCCAACAATACATGGGGAAGCTCTGCTGGAGGAACTACAGATACAAGTATCGCACACGCTATCAAGAACTTCACTATAAAGTCGAACTCCATCAGAAATGTTGGCGTCTATTCCATAATCTCAACTATGCCTTGTATTTGAAATGAGATTCTAAAACCAGGCAGCTTATCGAGGAGATACTGAAAATAGATCACTTTAGTCTTTTTAAACCGTTTTTTATTTCCATAGCGCTGATCTCAAAGCAGCTTTGCAGAGTCTGGGTCCGAGCCCCGGCGAGCAAGCCGAAAGGGCCCAGGAAGAAACCTTGGGGGGAAGCAAGAAGGGATACCCGTCCTCTGGTCGACACCTGATAGGAAAGAAGAATATGGTTGTCCTGGGTTGGTAGAAGGTCCAGTAAGAGTCTGTAAGAGTCTGGAGTTTGATAAGTGGGTTTGAGCTTTGGTTAGTCTTGGTTTGTGCAACAGCTCGCGCAGAAGATCTGAGATAACATCGCTGATCTAGAGTTCAAGTGAGAAGAAGAATCTGGATAGTAGACTCGGACTCAACTTCTCGCCGTTCCCAAGAACCGAAGTTTTATGGAAAGCATTATGAAATCGCACGAAAACATTTTTATAAAGGCACAATAGTACGCACTTTTGAGTTTATGTGGAAAGATTGTGTTAATCTGGATGAGTTTACAAAGACACCCTCATGGGATAACATCAAACAGCAGTGAGCCATTACTGGCCAAAGGAAAACCCCGGGAAGTGTTATTAAATCCTGAGAGTGGATAGCTAGCCAAAGTTTTCTCAAAGGGTACATTATCCAAAAAGCGTAACATTTTACTAAACATCTTTCTTTCCTGACCTAGGGTCAGTTTTTACGAAAGGGACTTTTCTTGTCATTGTGAACCACAGCACACAGTGAACCACGAAATCCAACCTCTGCTTTTCACTCATACACTCCGTGCAGCAGGGGGCAGCTATTTAAAGCTGCCCGGGGAGCAGTGACGGGGACACTGGTGCAGAAGGGGGCAGCCATGTTTAGCACCCGGGGACCACCGCTGTGTTTAGGGACTGGGCCCGGGGCAGCGGTGGTCTAGTGGCAAGGGAGCTGGCCCCAGGATCAGAAGGTTGTTGGTTCGAATCCCATAACTGTAGATTGCCCTGAGGTACCCTTGAGCAAGGTATCGTCCCAATCACTGCTCCCCGGGTGCCAAATATGGCTGCTTTCTTCTACACAAGTGTGTGGAGAAAATGGAGAGAATGAATTCTGTTGTGGATCGCTGTGTGCTCACAAGGGCAGGTTACCACTTTCTCTTTCACTTTCACAGTAACGGAGACTGGGAAGCAAGGCAGAAAAAAACGATCCACCAAAAATAAAAGCAGTATAAAAATAAAATAAAAATCAGTTTGTGTTTTAGATTTGCAACATTTTGCTAAAGCACACTAACGTGCCAAACTGGTGGCGGAAGTGGGAACATGTGGGGTGTTTAATTCAGACTATCAGAGCTGCTCTATATCAGCGAATTCTTAAGGAGGGTCTCTGTTGATCTGCTCTCGAGGGGCCGATTAATCATTACATAAAGGGAAACGTGTTTTGTGCAAAACATACTTCTTACACCACTGTATATCCTTACACAAGGCATGATGTCAGAGTATTTGAAGGGCAAAAGTTTACACCACTTAGTAAGCACCTGCCCACTCGTTTAAATTTAGATCACCACGAGGGTCAACACGTAGATCTCCAGCGTTTCGGTTAAGCAAGGAAATGTGCAAAAGCTCTGGCAGAAAGACGTTCAAGAGGTTAAGGACGGCGGTCCGCACGCTTCAGGATCGGGTTATCATTACTGAAGCGAAACCACCCCAGGTTCAGTTGGAGAAAAGTGGAAAGAGGCGAGCAAAAGCCTTTTGATGTTTAGTAATGGAATCTTTGAACCAAAGTGTGGAGTCGTCAGCCCCCACAACACTTCTGCAATTAAGCAGCATGATCTCTAGAGAAACCTTTAAGAGTTTCAAGGAATTTTGTCACCACCAGAAGAGCTATATTTATACTGCTACTTTAGGGGTGTGGGAGCCTAAGTTGCACAGGAAGCATGGTCAAGATTGCAGGCCAGATGAATGCAGCAGATAATCTGTAAACTTTCAAGGAGAAAATGCATTCATCAGCTTGTACCTTCTGCATGAGTTGGGATTTTCCATCTGCGCAGAAAAGCGCAAAGACAGTCCAGCTGGCAAAATCCAACGGGATGGTTCTGGACTCTTCTGAAACAGAGAAGCGGGGCGGGCCTTGAGGGGTCAACAGGCCAGACGAGCAGAGCTTTTAGGACTTTTGGGAAATTTTCAAAACAACATTCTGCAGTTACTTTATTCCTTCGCCGCTAAGGCATGTGCAAAAGTGTGTTTCTCAGCCTGCATAAATGAAAGAGGTGAATTTACCAGGTTTATGTAAGAAACAAAAGTCATTCGGAACGGAGCCCGGGGCATAATGGCCAAACGTTGTTGTCGGACTCTTCAAAATGTGACGGAAAGTCACTCTCAGATCCTAACGGCTAACATGAGCATGATCATGCATCCGAAGAGGCCAAAATTACGTGATACAGACAGAAACGTTAACACATCCGTTATTTGAATGCTAATCCTAACCAGGGTTGCTAGAGACTAAAAATGAAGAAAGGCTAGTCTTGGTTGCCAGTTTGTTGCAAGGCCCATTATTCGCATTTGTACCCTTAGCATCCCAACTCAACTGGCTCCCTACTTCCCTACATAGGGAACTATATCAGTCGCACTACCTGTCCTACTGTGTGCCATGTAGGACACTACGTGGGGTAGAGGGCGCAATTTAAGGTGGAGCCATTGATTGGAAGTCAGCTTGATTCCTCGAAGTGTTATGTTACTCTTGTACAGCACGTATACCCTGCTCTCATCTCTGCCCTGCTTTTCATTACGAGTGTGTGTTGTGTGTGTAATGTGTTCCTTGTCAAAAGTAGTTGTCTTGTGGTCGCAATTTCCTGCCACGCATCATCATCTTCGGTAAAGCGGCTGCTTGTGCTACTGCAGCCTCAGTTGTGTGAAAACCAGGTGAGCCCAAAAGGCTGAAGGCTGCACTGCGGCTGTGGTGACGGCTATGAAGTGTCATGTCAAGAAGCTGATGTAACTCCTGCGCAGCCATGGGTCAACAAGTCAAGTCAAGTCGGATTTTATTGTCATTTCAGCCATATACACAGTACAAAGTGAAACGAAATAACGCTTCTCCAGGACCCTGGTGCTACACACAAGACAAGACACAAGACAACATAAGATACAACATAATACACAAAATACAAAAAACGGAGCAACAAGTACAGACAACAACAGACGGCACGACAGACAGTAAATTCATCCGTAGTGTTCGGAACAAAGCAGCCCAGGTAGATTATAGTGTAGCAGTGTGGTGGAGCAGTGTTATTGATAAAGTGCAGAGTGCAACATGAGATAAATAAATACAAGATGAAAATGGTGGACTGGGTAGATATTGGCGGTTTAAGAGTTCAACAAACGGGCCTTCAGTTTTGATGAGCACACGCTTTCAGAGCCTGCGGCGTGCGAAGAAAACATGCTGTAATTGAATTTGCAATCGTGACGATCCATTATTAGCCCCATATGAAGAGTCGACGAATGCCTGGAAACTGCATTTTTCCATCGTTGATGGCAAAAAAGTGTGCAAGATTGGAGAATTTGATCGGTCTATCAACTTCCCACAGTTGTGTCGTCACACAGTAGTTGCCTTTAGCCTGACATCAGGAAAAGGTCCTAAAAGTGGATGCAGTCTTCAAAAAAGGACATGTTTGCAGACCGTGCTGAATAAATATGTTCTAAACCAAATCTGGTGTCATTAGAACTTCTGAATTATAAGGTTGTGCAAATACATGGATTGATAACATTTAATAATGATTTTAACATCTTTACAAAACCCCTTTCATACATTTACATGCAGTTAAAAGTGCTTTCTTGCATAGTTTTTGTAAATAAATTGAAAAGGAAAATAAAAACAAAAGTCTGAGAGCATGATGAATATTGGATAGTCCAAGATATATATAATAATTTTTTCTCTGGTTATTTGTATATATAGAGTATATATATATATATATATACATATATATAATAAAGCAATTTAAAACAACACATGATGAAAAAATGTGAAATATGAAAGTTTTTAGATCTCTTTTTGCTGTTTTTTAAATATTAATACTGTCGTCGTTCTTCTTTTTCTTTCTCAAGGCTCCCTCGCTAGGGTCGCCACAGCGGATCAACTGTCTCCATTTTTCCTGTCTTTGCATCTTCAAGCCTAACCCTGCACCACCTGCATGTCCTCTCTCACCACATCCATAAAACTCTCTTTGGTCTTCCTTCTTCTTTTTCCTGGCAGCTCCATCTCAACATCCTCCTTCCAATATAATCATCTCTTCTGACATGTCCAACCAACGCACCTGCTTTCTTCTAACTTGTCTCCAAGACGTTTAACCTGAGCTGTCCCTCTAATATACCTATTTCTAATCCTGTCCATCCTCGTCACACCCAACAAAAATCTCAGCATCTTTAACTCTTGACACCTTCCAGCTCCTGCCCTGCCTTTTTCATATCTCCAAATCCCACAATATAGCTGGTCTCACTACTGTCCTGTAAACCTCCTTTACTTTAGCTCACACGTCTGTCACAAATCACTCCAGCCACTCTTCTCCACCCATTCCAACCGGCCTGCACTCTCTTCTTCACCTCTTCCGCACTCGCCGTTACTCTGAACTGTTGATCCCAAGTATTTAAACTCCTCCACCTTGTTACCTCCACTCCCCTGCATCCTAACCACTCCACTTTTCCTCCTTTTCATTCACACTCATGTATTCTGTCTTTGCCTCTACTCTACTTTCATTCCTCTCTCTCAAGAGTATATTCCATCTCTGTTCTCCAAGCTGCTCCCTACTCTCACTACAGATCACAATATCATCCTCGCAAACATCATCTGGTCCACTTGAGACTCCTGTCTAACCCTCGTCTCACACAACCTGTCCATAATACACATACGTAAACAAGAACGTGGCTCAGTGCTGATCCCCTTGATGTAATCCAACATCTACCTTAAATGCATCCACACTCAATTGCAGATCTCACCACTGTTACACTGCCATCATACATATCCTGAATTACTCTCACATACTTCTCTGTAACACCAGACTTCCTCATACAAAACCACAACTCCTCTCTAGGCACCCTGTCATATGCTTCTCCAAATCCACAGGCACTAATGCAACTCCTTCTGACCTTCTCTGTACTTCTCCATCAACAACCTCAGAGCAAATATTGCATCTGTGAGTTTTCTCAGATAAAACCATACTGCTGTTCACTGATCCTCTATCTTAACCGAAGCTTCTATCACTCTTTCCATAATCCCATGGTGTGTTGATCAACTTTATCCTCTATAGCTACTAAGAGCTCTGTGCATCACCTTTATTCTTGAAGACTGCACCAGTACACTCCTGTCTCCACCTCAGGTATCTTCTCTCACTTGCCAAGATTGTGTTAAGTCAATCTGGTCAGTGAAACCCAACTGCCATCTCCCTAAACATCTCATGCTTCCACTGAGTATGTCATCCGGTCCAACAGCCTTTCCATTCTTCATCCTCTTCATCGCTGCCCTTACTTCCATCTTGTTTATTTGCTGCACTTCCTGATTAACTCTTCTCACATCATCCAGTCTTCTCTCATTTTCTTTCATCTAATGTACCAAAGTATTCCTTCCATCTGCTCAACACGCCTGTTCACCTGTGAGTAATGCTACCACTTTCTATCTTTAATCGCTCCCTGACCTGTAGCACATCTTTCCCAGATCTGTCTCTCTGTCTAGCCAATCGGTAAAGGTCCTTTTCTCCCTCTTTACTGTCCAACCTCTCATACAATTCACCAAACACCTTATCTTTGGCCTTCACCACTGCTTTCTTCGCCCTGCGGTTCATCTCCTTGTACACCTGTCTACTTTCTTCATCTCTCTGACTGTCCCATGTCTTCTTTGCCTCCCTCTTCTTTTGAATACACTCCTGGACTTCTTGGTTCCACCACCAGGTTTCCTTATCCTCTTTCTTCCTTCCAGATGTCACACCAAGTACATTTCTAGCCGTCTGCCTTATCACTTCTGCAGTAGTTTCCCAGCAATCCGGTAGCTCTTCAACACCTCCCAGTGCCCGTGTTAACTCCTGCCTGAATTCCACCTTACAGTCCTCCTCCTTCAGCTTCCACTACTTGATCCTCGACTCTGCCCTCACTTTCCTCCTCTTCTTGACCTCCAAGGTCATCCTACAGACCACCATCCTATGCTGTTTAGCTACACTCTCCCCTGTCACTACTTTGCAGTCTCTGATCTCTTTCAAACTGACCCTCCTGCAAAGAATATAATCCACCTGTGAGCATCTTCCTCCACTCTTATACGTCACCCTGTGCTCCTCCCTCTTCTTAAAATAAGTATTAACTACAGCCATTTCCATCCTTTTTGCAAAATCTACAACCATCTGACCTTCAGCATTCCTCTCCTTGACACCATGCCTACCCATCACCTCCTCATCACCTCTGTTCCCTTCACCAACATGACCATTAAAATCTGCACCAATCACCACTCTCTCTCCCCTGGGTACACTCTCTATCACTTCATCTAACTCACTCCAGAATTTTTCCTTCTCTTTCATCTTACAACCAACTTGTGGAGCATAAGCACTAACAACATTCATTATCACACCTTCAACTTCCAGCTTCAAACTCATCACCCTCCCTGACACCCTCTTCACTTCCAAAACACTCTCCACATACTCTTCCTTCAGGATAACACCTACTCCATTCCTCCTTCTATCCACACCATGGTAGAACAGTTTAAACCCCCCTCCAATACACCTGGCCTTACTACCCTTCCATCTAGTCTCTTGCACACACAAAATGTCAACCTTCCTTCTCTCCATCACATCAGCTAATTCTCTACCTTTACCAGTCATGCTGCCAACATTCAAAGTCCCTACCCTCACTTCCACTCTCCTCTCCTTCTTTCTCTCCTTCTCCCTCTGGACATGCCTTCCTCCTCTTCTTCTTCTTCTTTGGCCAACAGTAGTCCAATTTCCACCAGCACCCTGTAGGCTAACAGCACTGATGGCGGTCGTTGTTAACCCGGGCCTCGACCGATCCGGTATGGAATTCTGTATCGTTGTCCGCATATTGACTTGGCAAAGTTTTACACCGGATGCCCTTCCTGACGTAACCCTCCCCATTTACCCGGGCTTGGGACCGGCACGAAGAAATACACTGGCTTGTGCATCCCTAGTGGCTGGGTTAATATTAATACTGTAATACGTGGTAATGCTGTTGAACTGTTGCAGAAAAGGAAGACTATATATAAGATTATATGTTTTATATATAATAACTACAGAATCAAACTGTCGGCTGTAGACAGTCATTGCTAAATTAATGTAGCTGCCACTCTTGATAGATAAAATTAGTTTCCAGGTCTGTAATTTTAAATGTTAACTTGCATGCAGCGCTCGCTTTATGGCTTTTTAATGACCTTGTAATTGAGAGGTTGTGGCAACGTCTGGTAGAACATGTCAGGATCATTTGGTTACCCAAGTGCGATGATTTATTTATTTATTTGTGTGTGCTAATTTTCCCCGTTCAGGAAAACATTTTCAGTCTCATCTTTTTCATATTGAGGATTAAATGACAGGAACACATGTACATGACGGCCTGCAAAGTGTCTAAAGATACAAGGTTCTAGATAAAGGGGTTCCAACCACTCTGCATTGGGCATCAGCAGTAAATGAATCACTTGATCCTCTGGAATCATCTGCACCTGTGTCTTCACTGCTTCATGACTGAAGTTAGACGCTTTGTTCTGCTTGAAGGTTCAGACGGAGATCACTGTGTGGATTAACCAACACAGAACTATCAAACTGCTCAGGTACAGAGACTGGACTGAAAATGAGAGACAACGACACTGTCCTTCAGGAAGATCTGGAGAACCGCTCAGGTACAGAGACTGGACTGAAAATGAGAGACAACGACACTGTCCTTCAGGAAGATCTGGAGAACTGCTCAGGTACAGAGACTGGACTGAAAATGAGAAACAACTACACTGTCCTTCAGGAAGATCTGGAGAACTGCTCCTCAACATGACCAATACTTGAATGTCCGAAAGCTCATTATGAAGAAATGAATGCGGCTCTGTACTATATATTAATACACGGCAAAGCAAGATTTTTCTGGACCTTTTGGACTTTTTCATATTTAGCCACAGCAGCATCAGAGCTCCTAATAAGAGCATGAAGCTTGGACTCAGAATGACACAGCTTTAGATGTCTATTACTTGTCAGTGGAAAATAAAGGAAGCTGAGTAAAAGGAAATACACAAATAAATGGATAGTCACAGTTTGTGTAATACATGGAAGCGTTGAGAGAAATGACTGTACTTCTATAGTGTTTTTGCATAAAGGACTTGGAATCAGGCCAAAATGAATGTGGAAAAAAAAAATCAATATCAGTTGATTGATGAAAATGTGAACAAAGGCGAGGCTTAGCTATTGATGTGTTTATATAAAAAAAAAAAAAAAAAAAAGAGCCCCGGTTTCGTCAGGCTCGACTGTCAGAGTCTGTCTGATGAACCCTTCTGAGGTTGGAAGGTGAAACCTCCACCCACCATCTTTCGAGACAGGCCACGGGGGACCTCCTACCTTGATGTGGAACGACAGAGATTGTCATAGTAACCATTAGGTGTCAGGTTGGCGGTGTCTCCTGCCTTCCTGGAATTCAGTCTGATGTATATTAGGCTGAAAAGTACTAATCCCAAGGGGTGGTCTTCAGTTGTGCTTCTAAGGAATGGAAAAAGAGGCCTTCGTGTCAAATACTGAGTCAACTGGTGCAATCCTGTATATAATTGAGTCTGTGTGATTAAGTGGAAAATGCATGCTATTTAAATCTCTAGAGACATAGCTGCTTTGGTTAGAATCATTTTGCACTTCTTTATTTATCTACTTTTATCATTCTCTTAACTTTCGTGGGATTTTATGGCCCGAACGTGTGATTATGTCCGTTTAAGGTTAAGACAGATGTATGCAAATCTGTTCTTATTAGCCGTGCCTCGTTTTAAAAAGCTGTTCAAGTGTGACTGTGACTGCTGTGAGCTGGAAATGTGTCGGTTTGTTGTGAGATCACTCAGTGACGGGACAAGTTCGTTCTTTAGCATGAGTGAACCGAGAGAGCCTGAGTTTTACTGCATCAAAGTTCTTTTTTAAAACCAAGTGGTGGTGAATTCAGGCTCTTTTAGAGTCTCCGAGGGATGTCTGTCTCTTTGAAGACGGCTCAGGAGCTTTGCTGTAAGCGTGTGTGTGTGTGTGTGTGAGAAAGTGTGTAAACTGAGGGCAGATGCAGTGGAGATCAAGGGCTGTTCAGGGAAACACAACTGTCTCCTTTCCTGGAAGTGACTGCCTTTTCATGTGTGTTCACCACAAGCGAGCAGCCAGTCGGTGATGGGTTTGTTTCAACATTGTCATGCCATCAACAGCACCGGCCTGAACGCACACACACACATATTTATATATATCTACTACATACAGTACTGTGCAAAAGTCTTTGCTCTTCCTTTAAAACTGTTGAACTCATCAGAATAAATTGAAAGGAAGGTATATTTGTTAAAAGTAATAATAATTGTCATTTTTAGAGCACTCTTCATACATTTCATCTCAAAGTGCAGAATAAGAGTCTTTTTTTTAAGTTTATATCTTATGAGCCGGATGTAAAAACCAAGGATGGGTTCCAGATTCCTCATGATTCTGTGGTCTTCCCTGAGGTTCTTTTATTCATATATATTTATTCATACATATATATATATATATATGTGTGTGTGTGTGTGTGTGTGCACGCACTTTATGTATAAGTGAATTGACTAAAATGACTTCAGCTCCATCATTCTGATCGCTGTCACATCCCTCACCTGTTGCCGTGTCTCTGACCAGACCGCCCTCGTCACCAGTCAGAGCTCTGCGATTTGATTATGTATGGCTTTACCATAAACCCCAGCGCTACAGCGAATCATTTCGAATCCTATTGTTGCGCAGATACACGAAAGCAGGTGTGGCAGATTTGAACATTTTTAGCGAACAAATTTCGTCAGAAATCTGCCTTCAATAGAATTCATGCATTTGATTTCCTAGGAAGATACCATCCAGACCTAAACAAAGATGAAAGAAAGCCTGAAGTGGTGCTTTTGTTCTCTCTCTGATTTCCGTCATGAGCCACCACACCGAGTTTCACCCTGGGTGCTTCTCAGTAAGCAGCGGCAATTTCGAGACAGCGCGGTGATTCAGAAAAATCAGGAAGCTGTCAAGAACTCTTCATTCATGAGTCACAAGAAAATGCTCAAAGTGATGACTGGGCCCAGGCCCGGGGAGCTCTTCTATAAAACAGCTGTTTTCTAAAATCTAATTCTCTTACGCTGGGCATTCTCTCGATATTTCCCTGCATTTCTTTTCTCTCCTGAGTCAGAGCACCCACGACCACACATTAGCGACATATCAGTGTGTTAAAAAAAATCACTTCCTCCTTCCTTGAATGGAATTCTAATCACTGATCTACAATTTTCGTGAACACACGCTGCCCTTATCTCGCTCTTAGTCATTTTCTGAGTAATCCCCTGAGCTCTGGCTGAAGCATTTTATTGGCAGACGTCTGTGTGTCCTCCGCAGGCTCCGCCCTGCCCTGTTTCTTGTAAATGTGTGTCTGGGCCTTGAAGAGTTACGGTCATCGAGGCTCCACCCCTGCTACTACCCAGATTAATCAGACTACAGCCGGTTCCAAACAGCCCAAGCATCCCTGTCATTTCAGGAATGTGAGCGTACGCTGGTCTAGGTAATCTGGAAACCACTGTTCTTTAAGTCGGACTTATCTCTAAAACGATGACGTAGTGAGAACACGCCGCACTGCTGGCAAGGTGTCAAATCTTTTCAAGACCAAAACCAATGGCAATCTAATCTCGGATTTCTTTTGGGCTGTGGAGCAGGCCAAGCTCTCCCATCACACACATGGAAAAAGGGCGTAAAGAGACAAAGCAGGAAAAGAAAACTCCAAAAGGACCGTTTTGAAAGATTCACAAATAGATTTATTACTAATATAAACATAGCTGTAAAAAAATACGGCTTTTTGCATAGCAAAAAAGATAAGGACGCAGGGAACGCCGCTCCCTGCATAGTGTAAACATTCAGGGTCGATGTAAACTTTCAACACCAAGTGTTCAAGTCTGACTTGTGAAAATGTGCTACAAAGTGCCTGTTTCACACGACAACACTGGACCTCCAGAAGTCTGTCAAGTATTTCGGGCGCGTGTATATCCCAGCCGTGCGTTAATGCCCTGCGTGGAGACTTCACAGCCGGTAGGGGAAGGAGCGGAGGAAGTCTTTCAGGATGGGGTTGACCGGGAGGCCCTCCAAGGCTGCCTGTCCACCACATGTCTCGATAATCCGCCTGCGGCATAGCTGCTGCAGGGACTGCACCCGCACTTTCCTGTAGGGCTGCACAAGGCTCTTCTTGGGCGAGCTGGCGTAGTATTCCAGCAGTCGGAACAGAGAGTCAAAGGATTCCTTGCTTCCAGCCAGGCTGAAGCGGGAGTCCTGGAAGTTAATCCTGATGCTGGCCGGCCCCGCGGGAGCCCTGTAACTTAGCGTGAAGAACACATCCTTCTGTTGGCTGTCCCGGATCAAGAAGGTCCCCAAGGGCTCCTTCTTCAGTTTGTGGTGGGCCTCCTCCACAGTCATAGGCCCCCAGTAGAAGCCGCTCTCCTCCAGCATGGAGGTGGTCTCGTTGATGATCCTGAAGTCGTCCTTGTTCCGGAAGGAGCGGAAGTGGGTTTGGGTTTCCAGCCTGCTTCCTGCATGCTGGTGGGGCCTTGGCCTCTGGGCTGTGCGATCCGCTGTGTCTGAGGTGTCTTCCACTGCACTGTGCGCAACCATCCTACAGGGAAGACCAGCCTGTGTGGTCTTCCATAGCGTACCTTAACAAGGTCATCTAGATGAGTTGTGCAGAGTCTGTTTGAGCAAAAAGAGAGAAGACATTCAGGTCAAAGGTCCAGTGATGTTTGGGGGAAAAACACTTCTGTGCAAAAGAAGTCCTTGTACAGTCTGTACAGTCCTTACTCGCGTTAGCCAACAATGAAATCAAATTCCCAAAGAAGGATGCAGGCTTAGAAGGATCTGCTTAATGACTGTTTTTTTTTTTTTTGTGTGTTTTTTTTTTTTAAGCTAAGACTATCTGACAAATGATGGGTTTGGAGAGACTTCCACACACACACACACACAACAGTTCGACCGATAAAGTTGTCAAATCCATTGAGCGCCTTGATCTACTTAATCCGTCTATAAAATAAGAAAAATGTAACCTTTTAGGCCCATAGACACTGTATGGTTGAGCTGACAGATCCATTACTCGTATGTCCGACAACCCAACCCTCTCCCAAGTTCCAAATGTATTTTACTAAGTCTGGAGAACCTTTAAGACCCAAATCTATGATACTTCACTCTCCTTGAATGGGTTCTATAAAGCCATTCATTTAGCCTAGTCTGCTTAATCTTTGTTCTCTTTGGCAGGACATCTGAAAGAGCCCCGAACTTGTCTAGCAGCCGACGGCGGTCCCGTCCAGAGAGAGGTTATAAATAAATCAACCCCATGGCCCTTACCGTTTGGAAGAAATGGCGTCTGGAGAGCAGAGGAGCAGAGAGACGAAGAACAGCGCTCAAACACTCCACCGCCAGCGTGTGCTCAACGGCCATTGACTCCAGCTGCTCCGTGGTGTGTGAGCCTGCGAGAGTGTGTGTGTGTGTCCTTGAGCTCTCTCTCTAATCTGCGACAGCACAGCACTGCCTCTCTTCTTTAAACCTCGCTCCGCTCCACCCACTTCTGCCATTTCCCGGAAAGCTCACTTTCACTTTAGCTTTGCTCTTCTCTGAAATGGGAGAGTTTAGAGGAGCCCTTCATATTCTGCTTTTACTTCCAAATCAGGCTGCCTGAAGCAACCTGTGGTTTCAAAAAATAAACACCCCGAGAGATCACAATCAGTGGTGCATTCACCGACTCCCAGACACGGATGGCTGTGGCATCATCCGAACTACGATCTCTGGAGGATCGGCTTGCAAACGTGGGCGAAGAGGTCAAGAAATATCAGTCCTGCCCACCCACCCAGAGACAGTTTTGCAGCCCTTTTCCACCGACTGGAAACCACCTCGGTTCTGGTTCAGGTGGCAAGTTCTGAACTATTGATTTTGACCAAAAGTAAAGCCAGTACCTGGAAAGTTGGAACCAAAAGGTTGTTCAGCAAAAAAGGAACGAGACAGGCTAGCATTTCTTTCTCAGAGTTGATTCCTATTGTGAAGCCCCTCCTCCGTCGATGAAACTTGATTCCTGCGGTTCAAACCTGGCGAATTATGAACTGATTCTAGAACCGGTTCCCTGTAGTTGGGAAAAGTCCTTTAAGGACACAGATTGCATCTGTAGATGAGCGGGCCGATGCTTTTGCACTGGCTGGTTTGATTGGTACCGGCAAAAGGTAAAAGGGAAGGTTTACAGGATGGTAGTGAGACCAGCTACGTTAAACAGGTTTGAGACGGTGACAAAAAGACAGGAGGTGGAGCTGGAGGTGTCAGAGTTAAAGACGCTGGTTAATTTCCGTTGGGTGTGATGAGGATGGACAGGATTAGGAATGAGTATATTGGAGGGACAGCTCTGAGGATCATATCGGGAGGAGGATGTTGGAGATGGAGCTGCCAGGAAAGAGGAAAGAGGAGAAGAGGAAAACCAAAGAGGAGGTTTATGGACGTGGTGAGAGAGGACATGCAGATGGTTGGTTCGAAGGAGGAAGATGCAGAGGACAGGAAGAAATGGAAACTGATGATCCGCTGTGGCGACCCCTAAACTGGAGCGACCTTAAGAAGCAGAAGATTTTCAGTCCACTTCTAAATTTCTGAAACATCTAGTAATGTGTTTTTTAGACATTGTATAGTTATGTTTTTATGCAGCTGCATGGATGTTGGCTTGGAGCATCATTATTCCACCAGATTAATGGCCTCACGGAGAAAATGCAAACAGGATTACTGCAGGATTTGTCCCCATAGAGAAAAACAGCTCATTCCTAATATGGTTGCGTGTCTGTTTTGCAGGATTAGCCTGGCTTGCTTTGCAATGAAGATGCGAGCGATGAATCTGAAAATCTGAAAGCACAGAGTGGGAATGCATCCTCGGCATGTTTAATTACTCCTCCTTTACTCAGAGTGCTGAATGAAGGACCTGGATTTTATTATTCATCCCTTCTGGGAGTGATTTTCTAATGAATGAAGAGAAAACAGGAGTAGGTTGTGTGTTTCTCGGCCACGGAGCAGGGGGGTCCCAGTGTCAGGCTCGGTTGCTTCACTTGAAAAGGCCACAAATACACATCTGTAGGTTTCATTTCTTGACAGCAGGGGCAATCAAGTTCCCCATGAGAGCACACCCTCCAACATGCTGTCTTTTTGCGTGCATTATTGAGTTTACCCGTTGATGCACACTAAACCCTGTTGTGCGGCGTCCCCGCAGGATTACATTTTCACGTCGCATGTTATTCTGCAGCAGCTCGAACAATGATTTCATTGTGAAACCGAAATCTCCCGCGCTATCTCTGATCAGGGCACTTTTGGCCACTTTCATTTCTCTGGTGTTTCTCAGAAACACTAATATTTACTGCACAGGGCCTGCCTGCTCATTTCTCCCTTTATGGTAGATCCCTACCTTTCAAGGGTAGTTAGCTTTGCTCTGGAAGCCGAGGTCCTTTTTTTTGGGAAACTGGCCTTTTTCTTGAATTCTTTTCAAGCAACTACTCTATGAGACATGCAATCATTTACCGCACACAGCACATCTCTCGGGGTACGAGGCCTGTCACTGGGCTCATTTCTCAAGGGCAGACACCGTCTAGTCATACCATCTAGTCTTTCTCTCCCTGTTTTTGTTCCTTTTGGATATTTTTATTAACATAATGCAGTCAGATGTTTGAGTTCAAATGATAATGCATGTTAAATCTAACATTTTCGCATTTTATTTGCAGTTAAAGGCTTCAAATTCAAGGCTGAGCGGTGCAAAATATTGTGGAAAGGGTAGATTATGGGTTCCACAACCCAGACTGTGCTTAGCTTTTCACAGGTGTTTTACAGGAAAGTGAAAGTGAAAGGAGACTGAGGCTGCTGTTGAGAATCCATGCAGCAGGGGGCGCTGTTTCCTCAGGTCAGTGCCAGTTTGACACTGGATATGGAAACTACAAGTGCACAGGTCTAAAAAAGGTCTAACATTTAATATTAATTATTGACCAATAGAAATGGGGTAAAATATATTTTCATTTAATAACATCTAATTTAATCCACATACACACACACACACACATATACACATACATATATATACATACACATATATATATATATATATGTTTGTCCTGCACATCGCACAGGTGCTCAATTGAGTTTGCCTGGAGGCCAAGAGAAAAGATATAAAAGCGATTCCTGTATGATTTTATCTTATCAATCATTCAGAAAACCTAACACGATGCTCTAATTTTAAGACCAGAACTCCACTGTTTCTTTCATTTTCTTTCATTTTCCCCAAAAGCATTTGACTGCGGTGTAGACTGTATGTATAAGCCGTGCCTGATCTCTGATCAGTTTCACATTCAGAGGGATTCTTAAGTCATACAAACTGTGGCTTCATCCTGAAACCACAAGAGTGTAACGCACACACTTTTTTCTTTTTCCTCTAAGACGGTGCACTGCTTGAAAATGCTCCAGTTCCTTTCAGAGCACTCAGTTCTTTACCTTTGCTTTCTCTTACCTGCGATGCATCTAGTGAGATAACAGCAGTGACATTCAGGGGTTTTTTTTGTTTTGAAGCGAAAGAGAGTTCGTCATTTATCTGGGTTGATCAAGTTGCCCTAACCGTCCCAACATTTCACTTATGTAGCGGCTTAAAAAAACACATCATTTTATCATCTTATCTTCATTGCACAAAGGCCCCAGATGATGGAAATTTCCGTGTATGTTTAAAACAAATGGCAGGAGGTTTGTCCGAACCGAGCTGAAAGACCAGATTGCACCAGTGCAGCACAAACTGTTTATAAACTGGCAGCCATTTTTGATCTCTTTGGAGTTCTCTGTGTTTTTGGTTCAGTTCCCGCTTTCATCTTTCTTTTATCAGAGAGAAGATGAGCTTTTTTTCTTGAGTCATTGAGCTCTTCTGAGAGGAGCTGCCTCTCCCACTGGGCCAGAAAGTTAATAAATAACCCACATATCTTAAATATAATCCTGTTGATCACTTTATCGATAAAGAAACTTAAAAAAAAAAAAAAAAAAAAAAGAAGAAAGTCAGCGTTTTAGAATGGGCTCGTCCAAGTCCTGGCCTTGTCCCGGTGAGTTATGTGTGTCTCTTCTGCTGAATTTGGTTCCCTTGATTTCCTTTAGAACTTGGGTGAACGTTTGATGAAATTCTGGACACGTTTATGGAGAAAAAGAGAATAAACAGGCTTCTCACACTTTGACAAAAAAAAAAAGACACTATTCGTCCACCGGCCCCACCCATTCACGCTGAGAGATGGAGAGACGTTGTTTTTGCAGACTTTACATAAAGCAGATCAAATGTTTTCAGAACCTATTTGCCCTGTCAGCTCTCAAAATGCTGATCAGTCAAGTTCTGACAAGAGCCCAGATATCCAGAGTCTCTGAACGTTTTTAATCTGATCTTTTCTGCTGTCTCGTTAAAAGCCACATACATTTTTAGACTTCAATAGCACTGTGATGGAAACGTTAACCTGTCAGAGCAAAATAAACAACCTCAGACTGGCGCACAGGCCTGGGGAGTTACAGTGTCTGGTTGAAGTGCGAGCAAGTGAATCTTCTGTACAGAGGAGGTGCTTTGGCAGTTTAATAGACGATTATTGTTCATTTAGATCATTTGACAGACTGGGACAATGCCACAGTTGGTGCATCTTTTATTCCTTATGTTTTAACAACGTGTTGAACACTGTGTGTTCACCCTGTGAGTGCTGGGAAAGGGTCCAGCAGTGACCTTGGTGGGAACCCAGGTGGATGAATGAGTGGACAGATGGATGAACATATATATATGAATGTCCAACTGTCTGATGTGCATGAATTAAAAGTTGGAAGGCTGAACCCATCAGATTCATTTCTGCTGAACTGCTTAAACCTTCAGTTTGAACTCCTTTCCACACTAAACACTGTGCAATGTCGCCCCCTGCTGGACACATTTTAAGCAGCCCAGTAAGGAGCCATTAGAGGCAGAATAAAAGATCTACATTTATGAAATAAAAGTCTTCTACATCAGTGGTAAACACCCATAAATAGCTCCTTAATGCCTTTTAATTCAATTTAGGTGACTTTTTTTATTCATGTTCATTTTAATGAGTGTATATTGTTCCTTCCTTACTTTACTTTGGATGTTAAATATTTGTGTAAGGAAAGCTTAAAAATGAAAAAGAGTGAAATAGCAAACAAATAAATACATATTTGAACATAGGTGATCTGCTAGAGTCTCTTAATTACTTTTTATAAAGCTATTTTTTCACTTTCAAATGAACAAATGAATGAATAAGTGAGTGAAGGATGAATGAATGAATGAGTTATAAATTGGCTGTTCTGTTTTTTGGCTTCTTCAGTGACATTTAAAGGATTTTTTTTTCTTTCTTTTCTTTTCTTTTTTTTTTTGGGTCCAGTTCCCTCCTAAAGTGCCACTCTTATCTTCCTGAAGGTCTTTTTTTTTCTTTATCAGAGAGAAGAGGCGCTTTTTTCCTGCAGAGTCACTGCTCTGAGCTGCCTCTCCCACAGGGTTTCTCCACCAGACCTGAAGGTAAGTCAGTAAATAACCGACTCCTAACTTTTATATTTTGTATAAAACCCTCCTCTCAATGTATCAGTAAAGAAACTCCAGGCCTAAAAATCTATTTCCAATATTTTGCTCAAATTTATTTAAATTTGGGCTAAAAGTAACATGGATTATATCAGAACAAGACAGTCGTGCATTAGAAATCATCACGTACACTGACGTATAACTTATAATTTTACTTTAAAATCTTTGAGTCATTTGATTTTATATAATCGATTATTTTAAAAATATATAGTTTTTTATTTTAATGTACTTTTTTTTTTAACTGGCAGTATTTTTACTATATTTTTATTATTATTTCATTAAAAAATCTTTAGTTTTTTTTCCATAACAATGCTTTAAATGTTTTTTTCATTACAAAAACAATGAAAATTGCTTTTTCCAAATGTTTAAATGTTTTTCATTACAGTTAAAATATCTGAAATATCTAATTTAATCTAAAAGTTTTGTTTTTTTTCCCTACCTTTGTGTTCCGGAACCAATCTCGTCGCTGTTTGTTTGACCCGGAAGTTTATCTCGCGGGACCGTCCGCGGCGGCTACGGTTGGAGAGACTTTAATCCGCGTTTTTATGAGTAATTTACAGACTTTAGACTCGACTTTAAAGCCTTGATCAAAGTGCTTTTTGTGAAGAGTTAGTTTTAGAGGATTGTGGACCACGAGAGGGTGGAAAACGGTGCTTTTTTCAGGCGAGTCGGCGGAATGGAGGCGGTCCAGAGGTTTTAACTCTTTAGAGTGAATATAGAAGCTCGGCGGGACCTTCTCACCTCCTCGGGAGACAGAGGAGATCTCGAGAACCGAGGAGAAATCACCAGAAGCTGCTGAAATGCGGGCTGGTGGCCGTCAGATGAAGTTTTGTGGGGGAGACTAATCGATGGCGGTTGTGCCCGAGGGCGGTTTCCATGGAAACGGTCAGGGCGTGAAGGACGTCAGCTCTGCTGTAGGTCAGCTCCACAGAGGGGGTGAGACCTTCACCATGAAATCACTTCTATTCAAAGATCAGCCTTCATCAGACAGACCTTAATCAGTGCCAGGAGCTCCAGACACACAGGTCCTCCTCTCAGTCCTTCGTGTTCTGGAGGGAATCAGCTTGTTGGTGCAGGAATACTACTCAGATCCTGTTTTGTTTTGAGATTAAATGAAAGAAATGTGCAATCTTTAACCGCCACAGGCTGCAAACCCTTGTTGGTAAGACTCTCCACGATGTGATATTTCACTAATAAACTCTTTGGACGGGGTTGTTTACGCAGGTGTTTGGACGACATCCACCCGAGTTAGAAACATAGAACTTCTGTTTGTTTCTGTACATTTCAAAATGAGTTAAAGTGAGAAAGATGTTAAGAGTTTTAGCACAGTAGACGAGGATCGTTTAAACTCCTCTTCTAGGGCCTGATAAATCTTTTTTGGAGTATCGTTTTGGCAACAGTCTGAGCCGATGTCTGAAGACGCCGATTTGATCCTGATGTCTCAGATATCTTGGACAGAACGATGAATTGTGAAGGGATTTTGAAAAATCCTTTTTTTATGGCAGATATATCAGTCCGCTGTTCTTAATCTCTTTTGCGTTTCGTCTGCAGGTGGTGGTGTTTTTTCCTGCGTTCCAAAGACAGTCATGGTGCTGAAGATCTTTTTTCCCAAGTGCTGCAACACTGCAGACAGCGGTCTGCTGGTGGGACGCTGGATTCCAGGCCAAGACTCTGCTGTGGTGCTTGCTGTCATCCATTACCCCTTCATACCAGGCCAGGTGAAGAAGTACCTAAGTCAGCTGCAGAGCCAGACTCAGGTGGACCTTACTGTCCTGGGCTCATGGAGCATGCCCAAAGACGGTCAGGAGGGAATGGACAGCTTCTTGAAAGATCTCAGCACCATTTTCCCTCATTCACGTTGGCTTCAGCTGAGCCGTGAGAGTGGCAAGAGAACCTTCACGTGCCGGGTGGTGCGGGAAAATGGGAAAGCCCAGGTTGGCCAGGAGGGAAACGAAGATAAGATTATTTTCATCCATTATGACCAGAGGAAGGTCATGCTGTCCCAGCTCCACCCAGTGCAGGAGCAAGGTGCAGAAGAAGTGTCTTCAGAGCTGCGCGTGTTTTTTCACACAGTTGCCCAAAGCCAACCCCTGTTTTTTCTCGACAATTACGATGACGGGCCTCTGAAACTGACGCACTGGCAGTCAGAAGGCAGGGAGGCGAGCATCATCGTCGAGTTGGTGAAGCAAGCCTCCGTCCCGCTCTGCGTCGTTTTCACCTGGCTGGTGTCTTTATGGCAGCGGCTGTATAGTTTCAGGTAAGCCCTGCACATCCGGGGGTGTCAAATACAACATTTTACTGATTGAATTTCTAATTTTAATTTCCAATCTATTTTAAATGAGGTCTTGGAGTACATTTGACTCTTCTTATGTATTTTTCTTTACCTACATTAACAACAGTGATTCCGAAAGCTGATTAAGTGCACACACACATTCATGGATCGTTCGCTCGTACAGCCTGTGTGGGCGGAGTCAGAGCGCGATTGATGCGTACACGCGAACGGTGCTTTGGGCGAACTATAGCCATCCTTACATTCATCGGTGCTCTGACGACACGCACGCGATAAAACCGGATCAGATATCTGTACTTGATCTTTTGCAGGATGCTGCATATTTGGCCCGTGCGGTTCGTCTCAAGCAAGCTGTCGACCTGTTGCCAGGCAGGATACAGAACAGACCACTTTCAGACTGTGTTCTCGACGAAGAAAGCCACAACTCACGTGGAATTCATGAGGTGCGTTATTTGGCTCGCTCTTTTCAGTGTTTCAGAACCAAAACAGACGTGTTTTGGTGTGACGGGGTGTTCTTTATTTTTTTGTCCTGCAGGAAGGCAAACATTTTTGTGTCCTTTATTGTGGACATCGCTCTCGGACTGCTGCTGATCTCCTGGCTCTACAGAGAGAATCGGATCAGCCAGGTGGCCGATACTTTAGTTCCAGTTGCTGATGTAAGTACGGCTGTTTCCAGAAGTAAAGCTATAATTATCTGTAAAACCGAATACCTAAAGCAGGAAACCTCATCAGTCTGTGGAGGCTCTACAGTGAAGCTGTTCCTCTGTCGTTCAGAATGTGGCGAAGGAGCTGCAGAAGCTGCTTGAATGGCTCATGGGTGCCCCTGCTGGGCTGAAGATGAACCGGGCTCTGGATGAGGTCCTGGGGAGATTCTTTCTTTACCACATCCACCTCTGGATCAGTAAGTATTTTTTAATTGGTCAGATTCTCTTATTTTAATGTGCTTCCTCTTCCTTCCCGGTATGCTTCAAACGCGCAGTTAAAATGATCTTCTTTCAGCTTCAGATGTTAAACTAGTGTTTCAGTTTTTGTCAGTCAAGCTGATTTGTATTTTAAATGCGATCAGTCGCAGCTGTCAGCCTGCACACTTGACATTTATACATCAAAATCGATTTTATTATATTCTGTACCCTCCAATACGAGCAAGCGTGAAGTAGGAGAGTCTGGAGATAATAGGGGCAGCGGTGGTGAGGGAGTTGGTCCCAGGATAAGAAGACTGTGGGACCAGTAGGTTGCCCTGAGGTACCCTTGAGCAAGGTACTGTCCCCATCACTGCTCCCCGGGCGCTTTCAATAGCTGTGTGTGTGGGTAAAATGCAGAGGTCGATTGTCATTGTGGTTCGCTGTGTGCTGTGCTGTGTTTCACAATGACAAGAATAGTCGCTTTCACTTTCAAAAGTATGCAGACAGGGCGACGCTTGTGAACTTGCAGTCTGGAAAAATGAATTTTTGACTACAGGAGGGCCTCGATGGGGGGAAAATATAATTAAGATAAATCAGCTGCATTTAAACGGAGGTGAAACACAAAAAACAACCTCTGCTTTTCTCCCACACACACCGTACAGGAGGGGGCAGCTATTTAAAACGCTCCGGGAGCAGTGAAGGGGGCGGTACCTTGCTCAAGAGTATCTCAGGGCAACCTACTGGTCTGGGATTCAAACCCATGATCCTGGGGCCTGGTCCCAAAACGCTAGACCGCCCTGCCCCCTTTCGCAGGCAGAGCACAGATCAGTTGATTTTGCAGATCAGTTAACCCCCCGTTCACGTGAAGTAGGGCTTTTATGCTGCTCTAAATGGCTCCTCAGCACCACCGAATGGTTCCAAGAGCACGTCTGCGTCTCTTTGACAGATGAACTCAGCTTACTAAAGCCTTACTGCAAATTAGCAACAGCTTGGCCCTACCCACAATGCACCACACACGCTCATAGCATTATGCCGCCGGTTTATGTTCTCAGGCTACATTCGGCTGATGTCTCCTTTTATTGAGATGATCCTGTGGTACGTCGGACTCTCCGCCTGCCTCGGTTTGACTTTTGCCCTTTCGGTGCTGTCGGACATCGTGGCTCTGCTGACCTTCCACATCTACTGCTTTTATGTGTACGGAGCGAGGTGAGGCGCGAGTCAGCGGTGCTTTTAAAGCAAACTTTTCCACCATGTTTTTTTTAGGAAGGCTGGTTTTTCCACTGCATTCAAGCAACACACTTCTTTGTAGGTTTAAAATATTTCTCAGCCAGCAGAGGTCAGCATCGCTCCTGTTTTACTGCTTATTGTTCCTCTTCCACTGAGAGGCGTACGTTTGAGCAGCGTTGAAGGTGTAGATAAGCTCTTAGATAAGTCTCATTTATGTTTTAACACGTTGAACGAAACGATCAATTCTCTCTCGTCCTGCAGGCTCTACTGCCTGAAAATTTACGGCCTGTCCTCCCTGTGGCGCCTCTTCCGCGGTAAGAAGTGGAACGTTCTTAGGCAGCGAGTGGACTCGTGCTCCTACGACCTGGATCAGGTACCGGGCACCTCACCTGCTCCATCTGCGAGTCAGGAGAACAGGCTTTCCAGTCTGTGCTCTTAATGGGAATAAAGTTTTATTTATTGGAAAGGTCCTAGGGCAGCGGTGGCCTAGTGGTTAGGGAGTTGGCCCAGTGTGTTCGATTCCCTCACCAATAAGTTGCCCTGAGGTACCCTTGAGCAAGGTACCGTCCCCGTCACTGCTCCCCGGGTGCTTTCAATAGCTGTCCCGTGCTGCACGCAGAGGTTGAATTTCGTTGTGTTCTGCTGTGCTGCCTTTCACAGTGATGAGGGTAGTCACTTTCTCTTTCACTTCATAAGTGAGTGATATATCTTTGGACGTAAACGGCAACCGTTTAAAAGGTGCATTTTAACCATAATCTGACTCAGCTTTCAGTATCTCTGCTGCAGTTTCATCTAAATGCACACCTGGGTTCCATGTTTATGTGATTTTTAGATCCCAATATTGATGCAGGTTTTAAATAGACTCAAAGCTTGTTTGTTTTATTTTTAGCTGTTTATCGGCACTCTGCTCTTCACGATCTTGTTGTTCTTGCTGCCCACCACTGCCCTGTATTACCTGGTCTTTACTCTGGTGAGTGATTTAAACGGGGGGTTGAGAAGTGGGTTGGAAACGAACGTTTCTGTTTATATACGAATGACTCTGATCCTGATCGTTTTGATGCGTTCGCAGCTGCGGCTGGTAGTGGTGATGTTTCAGGGGCTGATTCACCTCAGCGTGGACTTCATTAACTCCTTCCCCCTGTTTGTGGCGGGGCTTCGCGTCTGCAGGCCGTACAGGCTCGCAGGTAAGCGCTCTGAACGTCTACGAGCTTTCAGACCTCACGGAGAACTCCTCTTCTCCTCTGATGAGAAGGGGTAGCTGTTCATGTTCATCTGTGCTTTTCAGAGGGAGTTAAATTTCGTGTGCTGAGTGAAGAGCCTGGCACGCCCTTGCACCTGATGATGGAGGTAGGGCTTGAAGTGAACTGCAGCGGTTCACCAACTATTTGAGCATTAATGTAACACTTCATCGTTAACGTACAGAATTTTTTATAGCACGTGTTTAATATATATGTAGACTTTCACCACATGTTCTCCATCTCCACTTCCTCCAGATAAACCCTCTGGAATTCAGCACCGTGCTCCGGTGCTACCGGACACCCACCTATAGCTGCTACCCCAGGGATTCGTGGGTTGCCCTCTGCAAGAAACTTTTCGTAGGAGAGCTCATTTACCCCTGGAAGCATAAGAGCACCAAGAGAGACTAAAGCAAGAGCAGAAACCCCCTCAGCCAGACAAACCGAGCAGCCAGAAACATGCCAACAACCAACCAGAAGCCATTGTCTGTTTTAGGCTGTGTATGTGAGGTAACGGCAGTTTCGGGGGTTTAAATAAGGTGGAGAAAGTTTTAAGAGTGGATTAACTTGATTAATTTGTATTTCCGGTATTTCTAACCGCACTGACTTCTGTCTTTTTTTTCATTTTGTAGAGAAATAAACCTGCGTAAGTATAAATGTTGAAAATGTAGATCGTGGATATTTAATGATTGCAAAGATTAACGATCACAGACTTTAAAAATGTGCAAATGATCATTTAGACTACTTCTCACGTCTTTTTTTTTTTTTTTTTTTTTTTTTTTTTATAAATAAAACGATCAGCAAATTTGGGTGGTGGTGGTCTAGTGGTGGTACTTGCCTACGCACCTCTGGATCAAGAGGTCCCAGGTTCGAATCCCACCTCGAGCACTACCACCACTGGGTCCCTGAGCAAGACCCTTAACCCTGAGCTGCTCCAGGGGGACTGTCCCTGTAATTGGGCCCTGTAAGTCGCTCTGAATAAGAGCGTCTGCTAAATGCTGTAAATGTAAATTTAAGTGGCTGAAATCTAATTGTATGGGTACATTTTCACACACCTTTTAAGCCTTTTGTTTGAGTTTTATTCCATCAGAAACCTCAGCAGAAATGAGCTTTGTGTGCCAGTCGTTTTATAGCTTCAGATCAGCGTCACTAATTCAGAAATGATTCGATTCTACGTTTGTTGTCAATCAAGTGGACTTGATGATAAACTCTCGCTTGATATAAACCTGCCTCAGAATGGTCTGTTCTTGTAACGCAGCAGATAAATCTGCATTAACAGCGTCGCAACCCGTGTCCCTTTCTTCTTGCATGCATTTGTCTGTTTGTGAACGGCATTAAACGAATGTGAGGACAAAGACAACGTCTCGAACGGCGGCGTAGCCTCGTTCACCTTCAGACTCGCTCTGAAAGGGCAAATCCTGAGCGTTGATGCAGAGTTCTGAAGACGGTTGATTCCCTCATGATTTTACGCCAAACGGATTACAGCGGCATGATCCTCCACACATCTGTCTTTGTTGGATCAGCTAATGGCTTTTAAAACGCAGCTCGGTTACGGTTCTCCATTTCCAGGCTTGGTGTTAAGTTACACACTCCTGTTTCTCTCCAATTAGGATCTGGAGAGGGGCAATACGCTGCGATCGAGAGAAACTCATTATACTCGTCCTGATTGAAATGTTTTTCTGGAACAAAGATAGGAGTGTGTGTTTTAATAGCTGGTGAAGACGACTGCGGAGGGTCCAGATGTCCCCTTGTGTCCCATGAGGTTCTCGTGTTGCTCTAATCTAGACGTGTAGGCGCAGATTTCATACACCAATTTGCATTTTAATCTATTCTGGGGGGAAGGGCATTATCCTTTAATGTTCCCCTGGAAGTGCCGGGACGGCCTGCCTCTCGCCGGCCTCTGACCCCTCTACAGCTGTCATGTGAGCAGCATCCACCAAGGGACCAGAATAGAGTCGGAGACTGTGGATGCTTCTTTTCTTTCTCTCGTCCTCACACTCAGTCTAGTAGTGAACTAGAACGTCCGTCCAGGTTCGGGATAAAAGAAACCGAGGAGAGAAATTTAGCGTTGAGAATGATGGTGAACAGAACCATGAAGATCCCACACAAATCTATATCCCGAATTAATAAAGGGGGAACATTTGGGCTGAAGAGATATTTTTAAACCTAGTAGGGTTCAGTGCAGGGCACTGTAAGCTTATATCTATACGTAATCTCCCAGATCCCATATCTTCCGTTTAATCTACCCGATATGCTGCAGATAAAACATGAAATAAATACCACTTTTTGCACCAAAAAAGCTGATTTATTAGCAAAATGCAAAGAAATAAAGGGTTTTTAAGCCTTCCCCACTCCTCTGCATGTCTGTATTTGTGGTTTTACTGAAGGATCCACTGTAAAAACAGCATTAAAGTAAAGAAAATTCTCATAGTTTTCAGTTATTGCCAAGATTAGTGAAAAGGTGACTGATGGAGCAAAGCTTCCACCAAAAAACATCCCAGTGCGGGGTGACTGCTGGGTTTTCATCGCAGGACTGGTGTTGTGAGACTCCAGCACTGAGCTCTGATGGTGAGCTGTGTTGATGCTGAAAGCTGAGAGACCAGTGCTGGGCTGAGGATGCAGATGATGAAGGTGGGGTTTGTTTTGGTAGGCTGGCTCCAGCGCTCTCTCACACTGCAGACACAATAAGCGAAGGTCCGAGGACGAGCGAGCAGGTTTCGGGAGAAAAACGAGCACTTAAGACGCGACGAGGATTAAACCCCGAGAGCTTTTCTCTCCCCGGGACCGGCGGCACCACGAGGGCGAACCGTGTCCGGTTCTGAGGCTCCACCGCCCGGGATACGGGCCCGGACCCCGCGCTGCTGCCAAACCGCCCTCCTTTTAAACTCTGCTGCCTTTTTTCTTCTTCTCCTTCTTCGTTTTAAACCCTTTTCCCCCCTTTCTTCTGCCTCCGGAGAAAACTGCCCGTTTTTTGTTACTAAACCTACGAGTTATTCATTAAAGCAAGCTAGCTTGCTAGCCTAGCTTAGCATAGCTTAGCCCCGTTGTTATCGATTATTCTGCCCCTCTTCCTTACTCTTTATAACCGAACGGAGTAAAACATGCACATTTTCACCCTTTACGAGTCTTCTTTCTCTCAAGCAAGCCGTTTATTGTGGACTTTCGCTAACAATGTTAATCCTGTCAGCCGGCTAATGCTAGCTAGCGTGCTAGTTAGGAATAAAGAGGTCGGTATGCGTTCAAATTAAGAAAACGCGCAGGTTTGCTCGAGTTTGTCTTTCGTCGTACGAGAGTTACAATCGATTCGACCCTCCGTGCACGCGAGGTTGAGTTTAGCTCTTGGGGCGCTAAAGTGGACTTAGCAAGAGTCGATTTTTTTGGGGGGGCGAGCTCGTTTTTTGATTAAACCTTAAATTTGGATCACTTTTTTAGCTTGTGGTTGCTGACTCGCTACCCAGGCAGGATAAATATCTGAAGTTGAGCCGTCAGCAGACTTTAAAGAGGCTAAGACCCGCTCCGGACCCGGTTATTCGACTCGAATAATCGGCGGGTATTCGGGCCCTGGGAGGCTCCCGGCGCCCACACTCGGATGCGAGCGAGGATGGGCTCTCAGGGCAGCCCGGTGAAGAGCTACGACTACCTGTTGAAGTTTCTGCTGGTGGGGGACAGCGACGTGGGCAAAGGGGAGATACTGGACAGCCTGCAGGACGGATCGGCCGAGTCGCCTTACGCCTACAGCAGCGGTGAGTTCACACCTGGACACTCCACACGCTCACCTCCGGCGTAAACGATCTGTTTTTTGTTTCTTTTTTGATACATTTCGATCAGGATAGGCTCTCGTGATGTCATCGTTAATCACAATACACGTTCGTAATTACTCCGGTCCATAATTGATTAGGCCTAGTGTTTAGGGACTAGGCCCAGGTCCTTAATCGGAAGGTCATTAGGTCGCCCTGAGGCACACTTGAGCGAGGTATTGTCCCTATCACTGCTCCCCGGGTGCTGGATATGGCTGGCCCCTGCTGCAGTTGTGTGTTTTGTTTTGTTTCACAATGACAAATAGTCACTTTCACTTCACCTCAAGTGCAGTAGAGTGTAAAATGTCTATTTTGTGTAGCTCGTTCTCCTGAAGCATCTAGAGATTAGTTTTGCCATGTTGCCCAACTCCGGTTACTGTTATCATAGATGTAGTGATCAACTGGAAGGTTCTCACTGGGATATTGCAGTGGGAAATCAGCAGTGTCCTACTGACTAGGACTGATCAGCAGGTTGTGGATTCGAGTCCCCCAGGATCCTTTGAGCTCCTTCTCCAGGTTGGCTGCCCGGTGCTAGAACGATGAGGTCAAATGCAGAGAATGTGGTTGTGCTGTGGCTGTGGTGTCAAAACTGAGAGTGGACCATCGGGATTGAATTTCCTTTGTCTATTTCTCAATCTTCAGCAGTCGTTTTGGGGTGAAACGCTGTTGAAGAAACTTGCCAAAGTGCTGACAACGATGGCGAATGGAACCAGCTGTCCCGAAACTTAAATGCTTGAAAAAGCTCCCTGTCTCTGTTTTGTCTGCTGTGCCTTTTGCTCGGCTGTGAGGAGCGCTGTTTTAGTTACTGTGTTCCTACTTGTCCTCCCGGCTCTGGCGTGGTTGTTTGTGTGCTTTATATGCCTTGAATGTCATGACTCGGGTGTCGTCTAAACTATGCACTTGTGACTCAAGCAGAACGTACTACTAGTCCTCCGCTACGGCCTCTATCCGCAGCACTACCGCTCCTTCTGCCTTTGAACTTATCAGACTTGCTTCAAAAAATAAATATCATGAGATATCCTAGTGTTGCCGTTTCACCCACCCCTAGTCAGCACATGCTTTGCTTTCTAGATTCTTGGTTTACTTCTAGCTGACTTTTAGTTTCCACGAAGGTCAGCCCTGAAGTCCTTTTAAGGTTTATTCTGACCAAAAACGACTCGGTAAGCTCATGTGCTCATATATTCTGCACTATGTTTACATTTACAGCATTTAGCAGACGCTCTTATCCAGAGCGACTACCATGTCCTGATTACAGGGACAGTCCCCCTGGAGACACTCAGGGTTAAGGGTCTTGCTCAGGGACCCAGTGGTGGGATTCGAATCTGGGACCTCTTGAGCCATAGGTCCATAGGCAAGTGTCCTACCACTAGTCCACCACCTACCTGCCTACCAGCTATATTGTGATTGCTGTGACGTTCAGGCCCAGAGCATCATCGTTTTTGGAATTTTATAGGCTTGATGTTTGTAAAAAAGGGTTTGTCTCCTTTTATACAGACCACATGTGCAGATTTAAACAAAACTTCAAAAACAGGTTTTTATGAAGTTACAAAACCAACACGCTTACATATTTCCTAATTGGACCCGCTCTCTTTTGGTTGTTTTTTATGAGGGATGTTTCAACCTTTATAGCTTTAAACGGGCTGCAATAAAGAGGTTGGTACATCAGTCCTTAAGGTGCAGTAATCAAAAAGGCTGATTAATTAGAGATAAACCGATCCAAGCTCTCGTTTCGGCTCAGCTGGAGCTGTGATTGGTCACCCTTTGATTGTTTATAGGCTCATAATACAGCCCTGAAGGAAATCATATTGTCCTAGATCACATTGTACTTATGACGAGCTGTTTTTAGCTTGTTTTTTTCCTCAAGGGAGGGAGGACGGTAAAAAGCAATGATGTCTGAAAGCACATCACCACCCAAAACAATCAGATTAGTGTAGAGAATAGTAAAAATCAGCCACGAGCGAGCTTTGGCTTTAAAGATTACGCACGTCCTCCTCTTCAGGTTTTATTTTCAGAGCTTAGCTGTTGGCGAATGTTGCATCATTTCTTAATGAGCAGAATATTGCAGCTTCTGATCATTGCAGTGTTAACGTGGAAGCCCGTGGGGAATGGTTTCCCTTTAGAAGCGCACACTTCACCCACCAAAAAAAACCTTTCCTTAGCACCAGCCGTACGTCTCGAGTCTTGAGCGGTTGAAGCGAAGCCCATGGATCATTCACGGAGAACTAACGTGGCCCTGACACCAACATAAACACGTGTGGTCGAGTCCTCATGCAGCGAGTCGGTTCAGCCGACACTGACGTGGAAGGCAAATCTAAAGTGCGAACCGTCGAGTCACGTTACCGTGGTATTTTTGTTTTTCTTAAAACCATCACGGTCAGTGCTTTTTTCACGGGCGATTGAATCTTTACGTAACGTCAGGCAGGTGGGATTCCAGCAGTGCTGCTAAAGGAGCGTCTCAGGGTTTTGTTCGGGTACGAATGAAGCTTCTGAGGGAAAGCCATGGTCTGGAAGGTGGTGTAGTGGGACGGAGAAATTTATAAACCAGTGCCGTATGCCGGACTAAAACCTACGAAATGACGCTCCATGTAAGCCTGTAGATGTGAGGCATTTGTAGAGACCTTCAAGGTGGTATAAATAAAGAAATAATACATTTTGATGGATGAAACTGAGCAGAAACCTTCAGAAGACCCCGCCAGCAGGTTACGGACGGCTCAGCGTGACCTTTATCAGTCAAGGTTGGGTCTAAGGGTGGGTGTTTTTGAAGGTTTTTTTTTTTTTTTTTTTTTTTGACATTTAAAGAGCTCATCCTACATCGGTCTGGTTTTTCATGTTCACTTTGATATTGCGTGCTAAAAACAGTCGTTCATATTTACGTGACCAGTTTCTAACCTTTATATTTCTCTCTGATGAAGTGACTGTTTTGTTGCTGCACCAATCAGGCTGTATTCATGTAAACGTTCTCTGTTTTGATTGGCTGCTTTGTGCTTGAGACGGGATTAAATAGCAGTTAATAAGAGGGACTGAATGGATGTATATTGCCCTACGTTATACTTTATTGGTTTATTGGTTCCTTATTTGTTAAATGTTGAATTCACAGTAGGTTGTTTTTGCCGTCGAGTGTTTTTACATTTTAAACTTCGGCTGTGTTTATATTATTAGTTCCAAAGAAAGTTAGATGCAACTTAAACAGGTTATTAAATGTTTGTAATGTTATTTTTAAAAATATGATCTTGACAACTAAATATCAGAAATCAGGCTCTTTTACTGCTCGTCAGGTAAATTGTCAGCAAATAACATTCAGGATATTTCAGCAGCAGCAGTCGTTCCCACTGAATCCATGATAACATTTTTATTTCATGCCATCATTTTGTCATTTTGAGACGCAGAATAAAAACTGTCCAGTCATGCGAGGCGCATCAGGTTTGTCGGGCATTGCAGCTCTCAGGAAGCAAGGGTTCAGAAGTCATCTGATGGGGTTTTTTTTGTGTGTCTGACAATGAATAAACATTTGACACTTGTGGTGCACCATCTAGATACGATTGGGATATTTTTGTGCAAAGATTGTTCTCTGTTTTTAGAGAATATCCTGATGCGAAGTTGTTTCTGTGAGCCAAGCCGTGCTGCAAGTAGGATTTAAACTGAGGGTCTATTATGAGGAAGTTTAGTCTTTTTTGCTTTACTTTTGAGGAGTTTTTCTCCGAGTGCTGATTAATTTCTGACCCCTTACGAAGCCACGAATGAGTCGTTGAGAAACGGCGAGCTGCGTTATAGCCGATCGCTCACAAAATCTGACAGGCAGACGAAACGGGCGCTTTAGTGCGATAAAGCAGTTGAGATCTCTGCGAGCGGCGTGATGTGGGCTGGCAGAAGAAAAACCCCCAAAAAACGCCTCCATGCGACATTACGCAGCTCAGCTGGGTGAGGGTTGAAACATATGCAGAAGTGTTTCATCAGGTGGAGGGACTTGAATATATTAGGATTAATGGTGAGTCACAGCGCCGTAATAGACCCTCGGCTGGCGATCTTTTGCTCCAGCTCGAAGCAGGAGTTGGTTTTGATTGAGCTCAGAGTAATGCTTTACCATCCTCCTCAAAGCCGTTTATAGTCCTAATCTTGAGAGCGAAGATTATCGCGAAACGTGAGGTCCGATTCTGAAATCGCACCACAAACTGGGTTCTGTGTTAGTGCTGTGGGTGAAAAGCCACCCAGTCTGTGAAGTAATATTAGATCCTTATCTAACAGACCCGAAAGACTAAAATCTGCTTGTGGTTTCTGAGATGAACCGGGCTGTATTTTAAGATGTTTCCTGTAAATGAACATCCTCGCTGGGATTTATGTTGATATTATAGCTGAACGCACAAAAACAGACGGTACGACTTTCAATGCTGCCTCAACAAAACAACCTTTTGTGTCACAGAAAAGCTGAGGTTGCCAACTAAACAGAATTTAAACGCAGGAGCCAGTTCTAACCCACGTCCTTATCCACGAAAAACACAAATGAGCGTTTTACACGGCGAAATATCAACCTAGTCCACACCTTTCCACGATCATCACCTCTTTTCCTCATATAATGCTATTTATTTAGGCTATAAAATAACCTAATAATTGGTGATTGAAAGGGATTTTGGTTGAAAAAAACTTAAAAAGCTCTATCCTGAAACTGGTGCTTGGTGGAATACTTGTTTTTAAGTTTTAGTAAGTAATGTGTGATTTATTGAACATCTAATCAAACTGTATAAACCTGTATAAAAGCAAAGGCTTTCTCAGGTCAGGCCCAACGTCCCTCAACTGCAGTTAAGTATTGCTCTGGTTGCGCTTAAGCGTCTCCCTTGACTCCACTTTTCTGAGGCGCTGGCGTTCGAGTCGGCGAGGAGTGTAAACAGACCTGCCCCGCCCCAGGTCGCGTTCGAACTGGAGTAGCAGGAGCTTGTTGCTCTCCATGCTATTCTGATGTGGGTAGATATGCACAGCTCTTATACAAAATGAACCATTACAGTGATGCTCAAATGATAGCGTGTTTTCTTTTTCATCAAAGGGCGTCTGATCAGGAAGACGGCGCTGCCTGCTGCCCCTCAAAAGTATCCCGATGGTTCTCGCGTGAATTTTGGAAGCCTCTGATATACTGGCGATTTAACTAACAACCCGGTCCACTTCATCATTCGGTGTAGTGCTCGATGAGTGCGTTTCTGCTGAATTCGGCCCAACGTCCACAGAGAGCGGCTGCTTGAAAGCCCCCCCCTTAAGTCTGTTTTTCAAACCATGGAAAGAAGAGAGTCCTGAAGTGATCTGAGAGCAATCCAAATCCCAAAGCCTTCATTAAAAACTAGGCCAAGCGTTGAATCGCAGGGGTGTTTACTCAGAGGCTCACGCAGCCATTGATCTGCCTTTCTCTATGACTGAAAAAGCACATCTGTAAATATTTAAAGAGCGCCCGAGCCGAGTGGGAACACAGAGATTTCGGTTGGCTGGACCGGCTTCTGATTGCCAAAGAGAATAAAACCGTGCTGGCTGACTCCTAACTGCGATTTGTGTAATGAGATACAGTACTGTGAAAGTAAAAAGTTTTAGGCAGGTGTGAAAAAATGCTGTAAACAAAGAACGCTTTCAGAAATATCAATAATGATTGTTTATTTTGATCCATTTGCAAAATGCAAAGCGAGCGAACAGAAGAAAAATCTAAATCAAATCAATATTTGGTGTTACTACCGTTTGCCTTCACAGCAGCATCAGTTCTTCTAGGTACACTTGCACTTGTACTTGGATTCTGTAGGATTATAGTCGGTGTCTGATCAACCAGTTTTACCAAACAGGTGCTGATGATCATCAATGTCACACTGAGGTTGAAACACTCATGTTTGAAACGATCTACCAGCCGAGCTCCTTCAAAAACTGCGTGCAAGTGTACCTAGAAGAACTGATGCTGTTTTGAAGGCAAAGGGTGGTCACACCAAATATTGATTTGATTTAGATTCTCTTTTGTTCATTCACTGCATTTTGTTGATCGATGAAAATAAATGATGAACACTTCCATTTCTGAAAGCGTTCTTTGTTTCACACCTGCTTAAAACTTTTGCACAGTGCTGTATTTCTTCCATCAGTCCTGAGCTTGTTTTAAACGCGTCTGGAAATCAGCTTCATCTGTTTGTCTTCGGTTAACACGCAGGATCAGGCTCATATCCTTGCGCCTTCTTATTTGACAGCACATGTTCAAACGAGGCGTCGCTTCTCGTCCTCTCAGAGCGTCAAACACTGCCTGTCTTGAACATCTGCTCCTCAGAAGAAGAGGAAGACCTGCATCGAGACTCCCATCAGTCCCGTTTCCGCAGTGATGGGACGATCTTTCCTTTGTCAGGACTGCTGAGTCCCGTCTGTCTTCAGCCTTCGGAAAACTCAGGGGATCGACTTTTCCGAACTAGCCCTACACCCTGTTTTGTTTGCTGCTTTTTCAGCAATGTGGTCACTTTCTGCCTTAAACACTTTTGGTTCTTACTCGCTAGTTTTCGAGGCCTGTGTTTGTGTAGATATTAACGACTTCGACGAGTTCGTTCTTTGGCAAAGAGCTGATTGACAGCTGGCTTAAACCACGAAGTGCAAGAATGGAAAAAAAATCAGATGTGGATACACGGCATCGCTGAACGTCGCTCTGGATGAGAACTTCTAAATATTTAAATGTTTAGTTTATTCCCGCAGTAGCGGGCTAGTTAGCCTAATTAAAGTTATCTTTTTTAAAATAACATAAAAATCCTAGCTGAAGCTCAGAATGAGTCTGGGTTCAGACACATGATGAGCTTGATCATTAGTTTTGTTTGACTATTACAGATTTAATGCACAAAAGTCAAAGATCATTTTTGTAGCTTTGCACTTTGAAACTGTCATTTCAGTTTTAACAACATTTGAAAATAATAGAAATAAGCTTGAACGTCTGTCTAGTGTCCCCTCACGGAAGTCGGCGAAGGCCTCGTGGTCGATACGTTCAGGTTTTTTTGCTCAGACTTGCAGCTCTCCCAGCACTAACGTGCGTTAGGCGCCGTGTTTAGGTCTGGATTAGTGCCGGTTGGTTGTGTGCTCATGCACCTGCTCCAATGGTGTCAGTTAAACCAGATTTTCAACCTCGCTCAACCAAAGGCTCATTCGTGCATTTCCTCCTCCCTCTCTTGTTCACACGTTTTTTCAAAATCACACTTGGCTTTCTCAGATCTACCCTCAAGTGCTTGGGGCTGTTTATTACTGTGCATGTTGTCACAGGCAGATCAAGAGTCTCTCTGGCCCATTTTTACAGTATTTTTTATTTTTTTTTCCAGCTTTCCTTTTAAGTTCTGTGAAAATCGCATGAAGGATGGATTAATGAAAGTGGTTTCAACATGACTTGGAATAGAATATCAATACATTAAGACATGATTCTCAATAAAGCATGGCCTCTGTAAGCACTTCATATAGCAAAAATGTTGAATTGTCAGTAAACCGCTGCATGTTTGTTCGATGACTTTGGTGAATCATTGTGGACAACCAGTGAAATTGCAGGAAAATGGAAGATATGCCCCCTTTTAAGAGTTAAGTGTCCCAAATAATCAGTATGAGTGACATGAACACCAAACGCACAGAAACACTGACCTAGAGCTGGGATTGGCCACCTCGTCAAAAACACTGATTGGTCAGTCTTGCGGAGATAAGGTGGTATATTGTGCAGCTTAGTTATTTTTAATAGTTCTTGAGAGACGTTCTGCTGTTTGGTCCCCAGAAACAGTGCTGTCCAAGTTCTGTGTGGGACAGAAGGTGGCCACGAACAGAGTGATCTTCTGCCAACACACCCCTCTCCTCCCTCTACTCCTCTTCTCTCTGCTTTAGGTTTGAGTCCAAGTGATGGAGATGCCATTTCCTCCTCATTAGATGGTCTTGTTCCTGTTTAATAATGAAGGACAGACTCTGAAGAGGTCCCATCTTTCTCACATTTTTGTCTTTTTTTTTTTTTCTTCCCTTTCTCTCCCCACTTTCTTTTCTCTCAACCCCAGCTCATCATCTGCCTTTTGTATCTTATTCTCTTTTTTTCCCCTTATCTCTCTCTCTCTCTCTTATACCCCTTTAGGTGCGTTATCAGTAGATCATTAAAGGTTTACAAAGCATCTATTTAAAAAAAACATCTTTTTCTTTTCTTTTCATCTGTTATATTCTGCCTTTGGTGTTTGCGTAAACAGGCATAAATGCGAAACATCTTTAATAAGCAAATGAATATAAAAGCCGCAGACGTCCGCCAATGGTAGTCTGTGGAGGTGGCGCCTGCGTCTTTCTAAACGAAAAAGCCAGGCAGTTTTTGGAGCCTGTTAGATGGCCTCATCATTACCGACCGTCAGCGCTGAAGGTGATCCGATTATTACAGTGGAGCGGCAACGAGAGGAGCTCTTCTTTCCATTGAAAATATTACAGCGCCCTGTTGTGTATAAAAAGGGGGGAACACAATGGAGGCAGAGTGCCTATTAAAATGCAAAGCAGGTTTAAAAACGGGCCAGGGCAGCTGTTTCGCAACACATTCTGCTTTCAGCGTCTTCTTATTCATGTCGCGTAGCACTTTAAACACATCAGACAGATGCAAATTGTGATCATCTCTACAAAGCTTAGGTGTTAGAATGCCTAATGGGCCACTTCTTAACTCTCGGGTGGGCTTGGGCGAATTCTGTCTGTGCCGTGCAACATGGCATGTTTATAAATTTGCTGAACTTCCTCTCAGCTGTCGCCGCTGGATTTGCAGCGTCACTCTCCGAGCCCAAAGAACTGCTGATTTTTCTCAACTGTAGAGCCCGTTCATGACAGGAAGCCTTTAAGAGTAATAAAATTAGCCTAAGTGCTTTAGAAAGGGGGGCCATTAGACTCTCAGGACACAGCAGCACTTAAAATCATGTCTAAGTTGGAGTGAGTCAGCTGGAAAATGGCCTGCCAGTTCTGATCTGCTGAAAGCCAGCAGCCAGGCTCCATCTTATTGTGCCCCTTATTTATTTATTTCAATAATTTCTTATTTATCTCTCTTTCTCTCTTAGGAATCGACTACAAGACCACCACTATCCTGCTGGATGGAAGGAGAGTGAAGCTAGAGCTGTGGTGAGTGCCTTGGCTGAACATTGTCCATTTTGTCTCGGCGAGCCCAACCATGACATCAGCGATGTTCAGAAAAGACATCTGGGTCTGATTAAACGGAATGGAGAATCTGATCGCTTGTAGACGAAGAGAGCCAACTTTTTTACATTTGAGTTCTTTCAGTGTAGATGAGCTTTAGGATCACTCCTTCTAGATGCTTGAGGAGGTCCTGCAGGTATATTTGAGTGTGTTCACTGCTTTCATCACATCCGATTGAGCTAAAAGGTGCAGGACAGGGTGTCTCAGGATTGAGGAACACCTAGACTGTGGTCAGTTATTTTGGGCTTTCTTGTGCTCCTTCTCTTTAAGGGTGTGAAGACCTGAAATTTGATTTCAAACAATCCGTGCATTTTCAGTTTAAAGCAAAAGAAAATTTCCAATTTTCAGTTTATTATAGAATTTGGATCAGAAAAATGTGCCGTTTTTGGAAAAACTAATTCCAGCATCACCTAAAAATGTAAACTGCTAATTTTTCTGAAATTGGCTTCTGTCTTTTTTTTTTGTTTTTTTTTTTTTTTTTGTTTTTTTTGTCGGATAGCCTTCATTCACTTTCAGTCATGGTAATATGGATGTGTTTTAGAAGAGTAGACCCGTCCAGACACGATTCATGTCCCTCTTGTCTGTGTGGTCCTGAGATGTGGGCAGTCCTCTTATCGGTCATTCCCTCATCTGAGCATTTTTCCCCGTAGCAGATAACGGAAAGGTACGCAGGCAGGTCTTGTGAAAACGCAAGTGAAAACAGAGATTCGCTCCGGCTCTGTATTTTGAAAACCTGCTCCTAAACGAAGCGTCTGTGCGGACAGGCGTGGTGCTGACCTCGCTCGGTATCATCCGTCTGTTTGAGTTTTGGCACTTTTGCCGGGCGTATCGTTCGGTGCTGATGCCGTTTCTGTATCCATTCCCAGTTTCACGTTTTTCCAATGACAGTCCTGCAAACTGTGGCATCAGATCTAGTCTGAAACCAAGTACCTGTGACGTGAGAACTTGATGGGCTGAGATTGCGAGTCAGATAATTCTTAAAATAATTGAAATGGCAGAAAAATGCCATTTCTAAAACGCTAATGCTAAAAAGAAATGGCTTCTCAGGAAAACAAAAGAAAGCAGAGAGCACACAAAAGAACAGGTGAGCGAGAAGGAGGTTGGAGGATTTGACTCTAACTGGCGTGTAGAGGAATATGATGATGAGGGTGCTCAAGTGAGTGGAAATTTTATGGTTCTCCCTGGTTCCCAAATGGATAACAGTGACTTGGTAGTGATTTCTACTGGTCAATTAGATGTTTATTACGAAAGAGCAAATAACTATTTATTTAAGCAAAGATTTAGGTTTTCTTAGCTTGTGCAGCTACGTGAGAACACATTTGTGGGAAGAGCAGGTCGTTTATCCTGCCAGCGCTTTGGACTTCCTAAATTCTGGAATGCGAAAGAGGTGGGGCGGAAGTGGACGGAGAGCTCCGCTTGCCACAGACTTGGCCGTCTCCTTTTCCTCTATGGTTCCTCAGGATGTGGAGCGACGCATGGACAAATGCAGAGCCGTTAAACGAGTGCGGCACCCACGCAAATAAGTCGAGTGATTCTCAGCCCTCAGAGAGACGGAGCTATTATCAGAAAGCCGCCGCAGTTATACCCACCAAAGACGTGGCCAGATACCAATCTCAGCGCATCAGTCATCACCCGTTTTCGACAGACGTTTGTCTCTCGCTCTCTCGTTTAGTTGCGAAAGGATGTGCAAACGCTGTGAAATGAAAGGGCCGAGAAGAAAGCTGGAAGGCTAGAATTTCCTCCTGATGTGAGAAATAATAGAGTGCGCTCATAAACGATCCTGCACGTTTATCATTATATGCAAAGCAGGAGAAGCCCGGGGCACAGAAACCTCAGGAACACCGTGTTCTTCAGCTGTAGAAGGTTTCTCACAGGCCCTTGGAGAGAAGAAGGCTCGGCTTCTTAATCAGGAAGACGGTGCCGTTAGAGCTGTGCAGTATGAGCAGTGCTTTTATAGGGAACTTTTATTGCCCTGAAGCAGCTTCAGAGAAACAGGAGAGTAGTACCTCGTGGAATGGATCGTATTTATGTTATTATTTATATAATCGATTCATCTACCGTTTTCAGATGAATCCCCATATTGACATTAGTTTCGGTTCTTTTGCTGAGGATTGCTTGGATAAGTTCTACACACGTCGCCGTTTGATCTGAGGTGTCCTCAGATTTTGCCGAAGTAGCTGCGTTATGAAATTCCTGTAACGACGAGCAGCGAATTTAACCACAGCAGCACCTGTGGGCTGCAAAGATTGCACCTTGGGAGCTTTGAAGTACTCTTGTGTAAGGTACCGTCCCCACCAGAGTGACCTGCTGGCCCTCGACTCGAACTCATGACTTTCTGATTTTAACAATTACTCCGCCGGTGCCTGATTTCCAGCTATTTTGTACATCTATGGATGGTCGCTGTTAGAATGTGGCAGACGTGGAGCTGCTACAAGCCCCTCATATTGTCAAATTCATCGTTCAGATGTAACGATCCGCGAAGCGTTGGTCTCTCTGCTTCGCTGTGACGGATCAGCTTGACTTCAGTGTCGCTTGAGGCGGCGCTTTATTCCTGGAGACGTGATAAACGCAGCCACGCAGGCTTTAAACACAAGCAGCTGAAATCAAGCCAGCAGTCTGGAGCTTATTCGCAATAAGAACTGAGACACGGTAGTCATTTTATTCTTTTAAAAGCCCCGCCCCTTATTATAGTGTGTTGGGTTTTAGTAACGAGGTTCCCATGGGGTGTAAAAATGGTCTCCAGCTCTAGAAGCTTTTAGAAATGCAGTTTGTATCTGGGTGTGGTTCTTTCCCACGCCTTTCACCTGTTAACTATATAGATTGCGATTTTCTCCCCCTCGTAAGCGAATTCTGGTTAATTCATTCAATCAGATAAGTATTACATTTAAAACGAGTGGAGGTTTGGTTGATATGCGCTGCTGTGCTCCAATCAGAGCCAGTGTTTTCGGTGTAAACACTGCGTTTTCACGGTTGTGTGTTCGCAGAGGTGAAAGTTGTTCAGCCTGTTCTTTCAGGCCCTGACGTCAGGGCTGAGTCATGTTGTTTTCGAATCGCTCCAGCATCCAGAACCTTCTCGCAGATCTGAAATCGTTAGGCCTGTAAAAGCAACCGGCAAACCGTTCATAATGAACGTCATGTTCCCCGACCTGATTGTTTCTCTCTTTTTCTCCCCGTTTGCCTGTTCACAGGGACACTTCAGGGCAGGGTCGCTTCTGCACCATTTTCCGGTCCTACTCCAGAGGAGCACAGGTGAGGATGACCGGGACAGCGCTGATTTCTGTCTCACGTGACCCCCGCTGACCCCCACCGAGGGCACTGTGATCACAGCACTGCCATTGTTTGGTTTATTCATCAATATTACACTTCTTTCTTAAACAATCTGGCAACCTGAATGATACTCTCATGTCTTGGTTCAGTTGCTGATTGTCGTAAGAGCCCTTATCGAAATTGAATTAACTTTTATTAACGTCAGAATTATTTTTAGGTCATTTTGAGTCCAGTCCTTTCGTCACAGCGGTCCGTGAAGTTTCAGTATATGCTCGATTCGAGTAAAACATAAGGAAAGTAGAATTAATCAGATTTTATGGTGAAAATGCATATTTAATTAAGAAATATGTACATACTGAAATGATTTTTCAATCATTATTTTAAATTTTATTCTTAAAGCATTTTAGAGAATTCTATGGCAGCTTTGTGTAATGGGGCCCAATCGATCTGAAATATTTTAATCTAGCTGGGTGCTAAACTATTGCTAAACTAGTGTTTGATCCGGGAATAAAAACCCGCCGACGTCTCTTCTGCCTCGTTGAGTCCAGCGTCTCGGGCTGGAAAGGCCGGAGCAGACGTCTCCGATTTGATGAGCTTTAGTGCAGCTGGCGGCGCCCGTCCCCCTTTTAGAGTTTGTATCCTTTCTGCGTGACCAGGATGTGGGAAAACAATACCTGTTGTTTGTTTGTCCTGTGCAGGGGATCCTGCTGGTGTATGACATCACCAACCGCTGGTCTTTCGACGGAATTGACCGCTGGATTAGAGAGATTGACGAGGTAAGAGATTAGAGGGGCTCCACAGCTGTCCTGCCGTGGCGGGTGTTGATGGACAGGGGACGGACATTTGGTCAGCGCTGGGGGGGGGGGGTCTGTCTATTCGTTCATGCCTGTGCTTTTAGTATATTTGCACATCTCGTGTGTGTGTGTGTGTGTGTGTGTGTGTGTAAAGCTGTGTTTACATGTTTACTTAATATATTTCTGTAAAAGTATAACACGTGAGTGTGTGTGTGCTGTAGTCAGTGTAGGCTCTGCAGTAAAGCAGCATGAGTGCTGGTGAGTAGAACAGAAACTCCCACCCCCTTCCTGCTGCCACTCATACTGGAATATGGCCAGAGAGGATGCGCTTCTCTCTCTCTCTCTCTCTCTCTCTCTCTCTCTCTCTCTCTCTCTCTCTCTCTCTCCCTCCCTCTCCCTCTGCATCTCTCCCTCTCTCTCTCTCTCTCTCTCTCTGAATGTAGGCCTGTGTGAAAATGGATCTTGTTTCCCGTGTCTGTGCAGCAACAAATTTGTGTGCTTGGGCTTTTCTCCTCCTCGGGGAAAGATTAGGGGCTGGTATTTTTGGCCTCTGGCACTGGATGAGGATTTTTCCTGCTCCACCTCCAAAATATTTTGCAACTGGACTACACACACACACACATACATATGGAGAATGAGTGCAGAGCAAGATGACAAGCAAAGAAAGAGCGAGTGGCCCTTTCAGCAGCCTTTTCCCAAAAGTGAGAGGTTACGATGAATAAGTAAAATGGACAGTCCGGCTGTACTTACTCACCATGACACATTGTGTCTCTCTCTCTCTCTCTCTCTCTTTCTCCGTCTCTGTCTTTTTCTCTCCCTCTCTTTCTAGCATGCTCCCGGAGTGCCACGGATCCTGGTGGGGAATCGGCTTCACCTTGCATTTAAGCGCCAGGTTCCCACCGAGCAGGCTCGTGCGTACGCCGAGAAGAACGGCATGACCTTCTTCGAAGTGAGTCCACTCTGCAACTTCAACGTCATTGAGTCGTTCACAGAGCTCTCGCGCATCGTCCTGATGAGACACGGCATGGAAAAGTTCTGGAGGCCCAACCGAGGTGATTCACCGAGCCTGTGTTAGAGTGTGTGTGTGTGTGTGTGTGTGTGAGAGAGAGAGATGATTAACTGTACACCAAGGCTGCTCTTTGGATGACTAAGCACCACAAACCACAAACATCTGATCAAAACAAACACTGCGTTCACCAGTAGAAGACATTTTTTATGCAGTTAAAAGATCAGAAACAAAAGCCTAATTTGTTCCCAGACTTTATTTATTTACCCCCCCCCCACAACCTGATAGAAAATGAAGTTTATTTATTTAAGTTCAAATCCTTTTAGTTTGGGAATCCACCTTATCCCTACTGTCAGAGCATGAGGCTCATATGTGCACTGTATAATTTTATATCCACAGTGACGTGATTAAAAGTGCGGCCTGCTTTCGGAATAGTGCGCAATACAGAGCGGCTAAAGAGGACGGAGTTTTCTCCTTTTAACTGTAAGGGAAAAAATGGGGAGAATCTTTTTAAAAGGTAATTTTCTTGCACAATCAAGTGACTTGCATGAGCCCTGGTGAAACAAACAAGTGCGTTGTTATAGTAACAGCTGACACTAAGTACCGTGCACTGCGGAGACACGGCACTCGCACGCTTTCACACGCATGAATAATGTAGCTCCGCATTAAAAACGACTATGGAAAGAGTTCTGTTTTTTTTTTTTTTTTTGTTTTTTTTTTTTCTTTCTCTCCCCTCCCCGCTTTGTTTACAGTCGTTGAACGAGGGGGAGGAGAAATCAGATTAAAGTAAAGTGTTATGGATTCCCTGACAGCCAATCACACTTGTTTACAGCATTTATCACATGCTCTTCTCTCCCTAATGACAGGAGAAGTCTCTTTGGAGCTACTGGGGTTTAAGAGTCTTTCTCAGGGCCTTAAATCTTACTGGAGATCGAACAGAGCCAGACTCGAACCCGCAACCGTTTGTGTGCTCGGCTCAGTATCTGTTCCCGGGCGACAGTTATAGTAATGGCGCTTGTTGTTCACAGCCTCTCTGTAATTGGTCTAAATTTGTCCTGATGTAGCATCTCCCATATCCACCCCTGTCCATGTAAGCATCGTAATCCGGCTCCCTTTCTTCCTCTCTTTTATCCCTTTCTTTCTTTCTTTCTTTCCTTCTCAGCTTCTCTCACACTCGCACAGCTTGATATGTCTTGAGAGCGAAGGCTCGCAGCATCGTTCTGGGTTCAGTGTTTAATGTCTTCTCTTCTCCCTTCATGCTGTCCCTTTTTTTTTTTTCTGCTCTTATTTCTTTTTTTTTTTTTTTTCTGTTTTGTTTTCCTGTCTAACCTGCCCTCAAACCGCAGTTTTTATCACTTTTTAAAACATTTTTTTTTAAGATCTAGAAGTTACTGATGTGTTCAGAGGGGGTTTTTATGACCCCCCCCCGCCGCCGAAGGAGATTCAATATTGCGAACAAACCAGTTGATGTCAGCAGTGTGTGTGTGTGTGTGTGTGAGATAAATATCATTTATTGCACTTTTTTTTTGTTTTTTTACTTTTGTTTTGTATCAGTCTGTCTGTATGTTATGCAGTAAAAGTGCAAAAGTGAGTTTCCATGCACAGCAGCTTTTATGCAATTATTGTTATTTTTTTGATTCATTGGAAATATATCTGGTTACTCAGGTAATAGATTAGAATCTACTGTTGTTAATTGATGAAATAACTGTCAATACTTACAAATGGGACATAACAGGACTTTTATGCTGCAAACCCAATATTAGAATAAGCAATATTTGTAAAAAATAAATAAATAAAAATGAGAGAAACATTATCATTTTGGGTGTGGGCGCTCTCCAAACACGGCCCCCAGGAAGAATGGTAGAACAGTATTACCAGTTATGATCCGAGGCCTGCTCTGGTTAATCTGTATTTTCAACTGACTGCATTGATTATTCTTTATCTGATGGACGTCAAAAAGAAATCTGGAGCCCAGCCGGTTTTTCAAAGTAAAAAAAACCCCAAAAAACATTATTGGGTACGATATTCTACATGAATGTTTATGCGAACGTGTTCTCCTATGTTCTGTTGGTTCTTTTCTGATACTAAAACATGTCTGATACAGTGTCCCGACGTTATGTGTTGCAGTATTCAGCCTGCAGGACCTGTGCTGCCGTGCGATTGTCTCCTGCACACCGGTTCACCTGATCGATAAGCTGCCCCTCCCCGTGGCCATCAAGAGCCACCTGAAGTCTTTCTCCATGGCCAACGGCATGAACGCTGTCATGATGCACGGCCGCTCCTATTCGGTAGCGGGAGCCACGAGCAGCAAAGGCAACAGCCTGAAACGCTCCAAATCCATCCGACCGCCTCAGAGCCCGCCACAGAACTGCACCAGGAGCAACTGCAAAATCTCTTAGCCTGGGTCTGGGGGAGGGGGCATCTCCTCTTCTCTACCCAACACTCAGGCCTTTGGACTTTAGGATTTTGGGACAGGAGGCGTCGGTGACTCACGAGGACGAGACCGCGCTCCCTCAGTCTGCTGCAGTCGTATTACTACAATTACAAAATTTTACACCTAAACACACGCGACTCATTACACACCTCTGCGAAAATGTCTCCCGGTCATCTTCCACCTCTGTCGCAGCAGCGCCCTCTGGTGGAGCTCAGGACGAGCGCCCGAGCGACGGGACGAGAGATGCAGCCCGCGCTGTTCTTCTTATCAGCGCGTTAAGCTTTTCTAAGCTTTGTTGTTTCACTAAGTAGCATGTTTTTGGTTCCCCTGCCCTAATTCTGGTCCATCAATCCTCTGGCCGTGGAGAACAGAAACCATTTGCCGGGTTCTTCTCTTCCACCTGAAAATGAACTTTAAAGATCACCGGCCTCTTGCATGCGTCGTAACGCCAGGACAGGGACGGAGCGACTTTGTAGTGCTATTTAATCCGAGAAAATATTAAATACGTGACCTGCACTGCAAGTTGGTGGTCTCTGACTTGGATGCTGGTTTGCACACACCATGATGGATCTCATGATGGTGTGAATGCATTTTTCCATCCTTTTTGGAGTGCGGGCATAGCGTGACTGGCCTTTCTGGAAAGCTACAGATCTTGAAGCTAAGATATAACATGCTGGGTCTGCGCTCTTTCTCCATGTTGAGCACTTGCTCAGGGGAAGGTTAAAGCAAATGTTCTGTTTGCTGTTTTTTCATTTTTATCCTTACATCCCGAGTCCGTTTCTCTACGCTTGGGACACTCTGTTTGCCTTTTACAAGCGAGGAGTTGTTGTTTTTGGAACGCACCCCTGCCTGTTAGAAGCATCCTCTTTCCCCTGTGCTCTCATGTCCGGAGTTCATTTGCTCAATATTCAGCCCTCGTGCCAAACCCTCCATCTTCAGACGTCCTAGTAGAATCATATTCATCTGTAGTGAAGGCGTTAGGACGTTTTATCAGTTGAGCTCCGCGCCCCAAATCAGTCCATTCACGCCCCCTTATTTCAGTGTTCTTTCGTGTCCGACCACAATCCAGTGTTACTCTTTAAACGCACTTGTCTTTTGCTCCAGCCTTTTAAAACTGCGCACAGAACAAAGCATGCTTTCTGTACAGACGCTTTGAAAACCTGCGATCGGAGAGCCTAACACGCAGTCGTAAAATACGAAGCACAAAACCCCGTTACGTTCAGATCATTATTTTCCATAACACATTCTCTAACTTGTATTTTGTCAGCTGCGTGAGTGAGGGACCTAAAACAATATTTTTAAGAGGTTGTCAACGCACCAGTATCGACATTGCGGGCTGATCCCAGTGTTCGGTATCTTTCAGGTGTGTAAAGTTAGCATTGTCCAAAAATGGAAAATAAACTCCATATTTTAGCGCAGTATCTCAAGTCTGAAGTTCAGGGCCAAATCCAGACTTCTGTGCTAACGTTTCAAAGCAGTTATCCGCCGATACTGACACGTTTGATGTCCCTGAATCCATGATTTAGTGAAAGCCAACTCCTTTTGGACTCTTTTGAACTGGCTTTAGCATTTCGGTTCAGCCTAAAGTATGTTTAATAGTCCTAATCCAGGCTCCCTCCTCATGAATCCACAGCCGGCTCAAAAACAAAAAACAAAACGTGCGGAATTGAACGCGGTGAGACTGTATTGCCCTCCTTTCCTCCACCCTCTCTATCTCAGGGAATTGCCCCAACTCCCACTCCCCCATTTGCAGCTCCATCCAATGAAGCCAGAGACCTGGCTGAGGGGTGCAGGAGCCACCGGGGGGCGTCCCCTGTTCACCACAATCCAAGGGCTGCAACGTTTCACCGCCGGTCCGCTTTACTCATAAGCTACTTCTGAAAGAGAGGAGCCGTGCAGGACCTCTGTCAGCTGGACGTCCTGCTTGAAGGAGGTCGCCTCTCGTTTCCCCTCGTCGCTCGTCGAATGTGTTGAAGGAGCACGTTTCCTCACGCGTGTGCGGAACCCTTAGTATTAGCTTTAGTCGTCGGGGGAGGGAGGCAGGCTGTTCTTTTGCGTACTGCACATCGTAAACAGTGCGACAGATTTGTGACTTCGTTAGAGACTCAGTTTCAGCTTTGGTTTTGTATTGTAAGGTGTTTTTTATTTTCATTTTAAAGGAGCCTCTAATTTTTCTCATATTCCAAACCTCTTTCCTTGCACATGGATATTTCAGAACTGAATGAGTTTGAGTGCGAATGGAATTGGACACTTTTCCAAATGCGGGTTAAGCCTGCTATAAAAAAAAAAACAAAAAAGGAAAAAAACAGTGTTGACAACGGAGCTGCATCAAAAACAGGCTTAAGCGGTGCTTGGAAAAGTAGATGAAGGGAAGAATGATGTGAATGCAATGAACATACATTTGTAAACACTATTTTTTGTTTCTTTGGTTGAAGCTGAAAGCTGCTGAGTAACTTAAAATAAGGAATAATCGAGTGTTCTTGAAACAGCAAACCGAACAGGTGTTTTTAAATTATTAATTGTACGGTTCTTGGTGTATGAAAAGCAACAAATTTTTCACAATAAAAGTAACTATCGTTTAAAAAAAAAAAAAAAAAAGCTTTATTTTTTCTTAATGGTTGTGTTTAAAGGGCTGCTGAAATGGATCCGTAGAAGAAAACTCGGAGATAATGATTTTAAATGAATTTACTCGACTGCAACAACAGTTTCTGGACTGGCCGGTACAGGCAACCCGGGCTAAAAGCTGAAATAAAATGAAAAATGAGCTCTTTTAAGGGGCATTTCCACGCTGAAAGTGACCCAAAGCTCATGCCATGTTAATACAATTTAATTAGCATATCCAAATTAATACTATTAAATCAGCTAACTCCTAAATCTATACTGAATATAAATCTAACTTCATCTTTTATGGTTTTCTTTCACCAGCTAAATGTTTTAGAGGTGTTCGCAGACGAGGGCTGTGTCTGACTCTTTCTGAGCTGTTCTACGATTTTAATGCTTCCTCCTTGAATGATACTACCTACATGACACTTGTACTGGTTTGAAGGTTCAAATGGGGTGTGTGGCTCTGCAGTCCTCCTCAAGCATGGTCTTCAAGGCAGCAGCACCACCTTATGGACCTTCAAGTGTAGGGCAGCAATGCTTTGCTGGGCTGGCAGTCCATGGCAGTCTTGCTCACAAACGCGGACCAATTTTTAGTTACACCTGTAATAAGTCTGAAATATACAGCCTCACATGTTCAGCGGGAAAGTATTCATCCAGTTTTGGTTGAAGGACGTCGTCTCGGCAAATTCCTAGAGGAGAGAATTCCACAGAACGGTCAGTATCGCTTCAGATCTTTTATCCACAGCAGAAGATCCACTTTCAGTTTCCCGCTTCACATGAAAGTGACCTAAACAGATGCACTGCTGTCAGTTTTCCAGTGTACATATATTGTACATGAACCCCCGCAACACCCCCTCCTCCAATCAGGAGTTTGCTGGTATCTGATTGGTTGAAATGTGAAACAGCTAGAAAGCTGGTTTGCTCTGCCAGTGGAAAAGCCTAACACAACTTGATCCAACAGCCTCCATGATGCACAGTTAATGAGGACTCTGGTACCGTTCGTCACCAGCTCAGGCTGTCCCTGCTGGGAATCGAACCCATAACCTTCTTGCAGTCAGAAGACTCATCACCTGATGTTAATGTGAAGGTTACCACCCGGTGTGCGGTGGAAGGACGACTGGTCTGTTTACTACGTCGTCTGCATTCACGTTAGGGAAACGATTCAGATTGTTGAAAGATGGTGGATTCCCTGAAGGCACACATCAAGACGCTTCAAGAGGAGGCGGGCAGTAAACCTGAACTGTGATTCGTTAATCAGGCGGAGATGTTTGAGTCTTCAAGACTCACTAACGATACCCTTTAGTTATAGTTGCTGGAGGCTTATGAATATTGAGAATAACGAGCAATCACCTGGGGCCTGAAGGTCGCTCTCTTCTGTTCCTGAATGCTCTGCAACTTGTTCAGCAGGAAGGCCTTGTCCTTGCCCTCCTAATAAAAGATGGAAGGATTACTACGGAAGAAAAATCCACTTTTTTCCTACCACGCAGCACATTAGGCTTGGGCAAGGCTTGGGCAAGACTGGAGGCTTTCTCAGCTCAGCACTCACATTGACAATCTGCTCTCGGAGAGTCTTGATGAGCTGCTTCCGGCCATTGGTGACTTGCCAGAAGAAATAAGTACAAACACTGGAAAGAAGGAGAGATAAAAGAGACATTAACTCAATTGGATGAATTCCCGCCAAAAACTGAACTCTGATGGTTTGATCCTTTAGTTTATCTGATTCGCTTTAAACAGTTAAACCTAAGGAAGTAAAGTGAAAGTGACTACTTGCACAGAGTGAACCACAGCGAATCATCTGCATTTTACCCGTCGCACCATGCAGCAGTGGGCAGCACTTCTGGTCACTTCTGGTGGAACTGGAGCTTTGTTTTTCCAAACACTGTATAAAAGAAGCTCCACGCTGCCCTTATTGTTGATGGGCTTATTTCTGAACACCATTCCCGTCACTTATGTCCCCTTTTTTTTGGTTTTGGTACATTGTGTTGTTCACATGTTGTTGAAATAAATCCATAATAAGAAAAAGAAATCATGTTAAGGGCAGAAATTGCCCTGGAAATGCGAAGATTGATCGCTTACAGGACGATGAGAGTGATGAGGAAGAAGAACAGCTCGTTTTTCAGAACATGCTGGAAGATCCACCATGCCCACTCTGATCCGGCGGTGTTCTGAACAGTGCTCATCCAATTGCTGATGGCTTGGAAAGGTGTCCTGAGCCCTTGGAATGGCCCACAGTGTTGGGAAGGCTTCAGACTGCAAGGGAAGCAAAGTAGACCTTAGCTTCACATCGACTGGTCCATTTAGATGTTCCAACACACCAGATTGAGCTCCTCGTCTAATTGCCAGAACCTTAATGAGTCAAGCAATATTTCAAGAGTCTCAAATGAAGTCGAAGCTTAACGATGACCATTTGTGATGGACAGTCTCAGCATAAATTAAAGTGATGGGCAAAATTTCAAATTGGCCCGCTGGCAACCTGTCCTGACCGTAAACGATGGGATAGGCTTTTCCACCCACTACAGTCCTTGTCAGGACATGGACGGCTGCTCCCTTGCCCACTTTGGAGTCGACCTGTGAAGGTATGTGTCACAAACCACATTGGGTTGTGGACTTGGTTTCTGATAGCAGGACGTCAACAAAAATGGACAGAGTGTCTCCTTGAGCGTTCGTTTTTTAGTACATCACATTACTGTGAGAAACCACCCAACCTTGTTTGATGAAACATTGACAATAGACTGGCTTTACCTCCAAACCGTGTAGGCCACCATGGACAACGCTCCCACAAACGAAGGGAAGAAGAGCAGGGCGATGTAGACGGTCTGCATTTGGGCCGCCCTGCCCGTGTGCTTGGGCGGTCGGCAGTTGATGCTCAGGCTGACCTGAAACGGGACCGGAAAGGCGGCTGAGGACAAAGGTCACCTAAGGTGTTGCAACATCAAGAGGCAGGCTGAAGTCGGAGGTGAACGTACCCTTTTCAAGTAAAAGATAATAAACAACTTAATGACTTGAATGACGGGAAGGAGCGGAGAGAAGTAAATTCCAATCCTGTGGGGAAAGAGCAAAGTGCGGAAAGGCCTAATTTTAGTGACGAAGCTGGTAAGCGCTTGAACTCAAGCATCCAAGCAATAACATATAATAACAATCCACGTATAATAACATACCATGCCAGCGTCTGGGCGTAGATAAGGTTCAGTACGTTGGTAGCGATATCAAACTGTGGGACACCCAGGCTTCGAATAAATTTGGTTCCAATTACGCTGAAACAAAATGACTGGTTACCGAGGACGCTTTGGACGGGCTCGACATATTTATTCCAGAGCTTTTATGACTGGCAATTTCCTAAATGTCACATTTCAGAATTGCAGTCTAGGAATTACCGCAGGACAATCACTGTAGGCATTACTTCATTCTGGGAGGACCGGTTTGGGACTTACTTGCGCAGGAATTCATCAAAGAACGAGTCAAACAGCCCGAATATGAAGTCGACCACCACCAGGCGATACACACTCTGACCCACTACGGTCTCCCAGCACTAAAAAAGTGGCAGACGTTAAGATATGTTGGCAGAAAGGAGAAATGATGATGTTGTAAAGTGTGTTTTTGCTTACTGAAATTTGACTGGGAACTTCATTCAGCCAGTAGTAACACAGAATTCCCAGGATGGACATCTTCAGCAGGACGTTTCTGAGGAAAGGCACCAAAATCAAATGAACTCGCATTTCTTTTTAGGTAAAGGTTATTTTAATTTCTTCAATATTTCCTTCTACAGAAATACGTCCTCGTATTTTTAATGAGTTCTTCAGATCTTCCTGAAGGACAGTGTTGTTGTCTCTCATTTTCAGTCCAGTCTCTGTACCTGAGCGGTTCTCCAGATCTTCCTGAAGGACAGTGTTGTTGTCTCTCATTTTCAGTCCAGTCTCTGTAACTGAGCGGTTCTCCAGATCTTCCTGAAGGACAGCGTTTTAGTCTCTCATTTTCAGTCCAGTCTCTGTTCTGCTTGAAGATTCAGACGTTTATCACTGTGTGGATTATCCAACACAAAACTATCAAACTGCTCAGGTACAAAGTGTCTAACTTAAGACGTGAAGCAGATGCAGATGATTCCAGGTGATTAGTTCACTGAAGACTGAGATGGAACCCCTTTATCTAGAACCTTGTATCTTTGCAAGCTGTCCTAAAACATTTTTTCCCCAATTCATTCATTTAATCTTCTCAATATGCAAAAGATAAGACAGGTTGACTGGCATAAAATGGTGTTTTCACAAAAAAAAAGAAGAATATAAAGAAATGAGAGGTGGCTAAAGACTTTTGCACAGTGCTGTGGAAGTGACCCAGACTTTCTAAATGGGGAAATGCTATGGTTCACCCAGGAATTTGTTAATGTTTTCAATGATTGGATGGTTCTTAAGTGTCTATATGTAGAATAATGGCATTAGTGAGCAGACCTTAGGATGATGACGTAGATGTTGGTGCGAGGACTGGTGTAGTGCTCCATTTTATTAATGAGGGAGTAGATGAGAGGAACGATGAGGTTGATAAGAGACACGATAATGGGCATGAGCAACGTGGACGCCTCTGCTTTTAAATCCCATGAACTCGATTCGTTTGGTACCTGAAATAGAAAAATGAACAGTAAAACTTCTTTCAGCTCAAGGTCCATCCATTATCTGAGCTTCATTGGGCACCACTTGGAGCACATGGGAACCAAATTAACACCTCCAGTCTAACTGACATTAATCTCTTTGGACTCAGGTTTTGTTCCCACTGGAAGCATACATGTTCTCCCTGTTCCTCCAGAAGGCTTGTGCTTCTGGAGGAACAGGGAGAACATGCAAACTCAAGACAGAAAGGACCAAGGATGATCTGGCTGGGAATTGAACCCAGAATCTCTCTGCTGGGTTATGAACAGGTCTCATTTATTCTAACAAGTTCTAAGATTTAAGCAAAAAGACTCCACTAAATTTGGTTACATGGCTTAGGGTCCAATAGGGAGGTGAATCTCACCAGCTCTTTTTGGTGGGACGCCAGGAAGTAGATGCCTGCACAGGACCCCACGGCGAGGCCTGTTGTCAACAGCCAGGCCAGGAGCTGCAGTGAGAACTGCTGGAGTAGCATGGCTGACATCGACACCACCGCTTTCCTCTGCAGCCGCTCTGATAAAGATTCCTGCACGGTAAAAAGAGGCGTTGCAGCTCCGAACAGTGTGCAGGACAACATTAAGGAAACGGGACTGAACTGCGAGAGGTCAACCTTCAGCTGGACGACAAGGTTGTTCTTGTTGTTCTGGACGGCTTTGGCATTGAAAACGCTGAAATCCCAGCTGCACAGAAGACGCCATGCATCCCCAGAGGTGGGTCCTGCCTCCAGCACAAAGTTCCTCTGAAAGGACCTGGCCATGCTGGAGAAAGGTCAGAGGTCAATTAAAGAAATTCAATTATCAGCTGGCCCCTCGCCTTAAATGAAGAGAAAGCGCCTCAGTCATGGTGAAACGCGACACACGTTGAAATGCCTCCTCTGCTAACCGACATACAGAAGGCAGCCATGTCCAGCACCCAGCGGAGCAGTGATGGGGATGGTACCTTGCTCAAGGGTACCTCAGGGCAACCTACAGGCCTGGGATTTGATCCCACAACCTTCCGATCCTGGGCCCAGTCCCAAACTACTAGACCACATGTCCTAAACTAAAAATAATTTTTATATGCTTGACTCAATTTCAGAAGTTACTCGTTTATGTACTGTAATTTAAAAAGTAAATCATGCAATTTAATCAATATTTTTCACATTATATTGCTATTTTGATACGATACGGAATCATACAGTACTGTGAAAACTGGAGCCACCGCTCATTTCTTTATATTTTGTTGGGAATCCCCTTCTTGCTGCAAAAAGACTTCCTTTTCTGTTGGATTGTCTTCTCTTTGTCACAAATGTTTTCAGTCTGCAAAGTGTCCAAAGATACAAGGTTCTAGATGATGGGGTTCCACCCACTCAGCGTTCAGCAGTAAACGAATCACCAGATCATCTGGAATCATCTGTTTCTTCACTGCTTCATGTCTGAAGTTAGATGCTTTTTTCTACTTGAAGGTTCAGACATAGATCACTGTGTGGATTAACCAACACAGAACTATCAAACTGCTCAGGTATGACTTCACAGTACAGTACACAACATTGCTCATCATTTTCTATCATTTTTCAACATCCAAATGATCCATTTTGTTGTCTACTAATCATTTAGTACCTTAAAGTATTGTCATGAGATTATCTGCTACAGAATTGATTTTATAGTAATAAAAGCAAACCAAAGAAAAAGAGGAAAATTATGGATGTTTCTTTTTTTTAAGAAATCTCAATACTAACGAAATGATGTGTGCTGTGTTTCACCATGACTTTCACTTTCACGATTGGGTGATTTCTCTGCACAAACACACCTGTTTCAACTCGCCTGTTAACTTGCTCTACCATACTATGCTTTGTCTTTGATAGCCACCCTGATTTTACCTGTAGATAAGGGATACGGCACACAGTGCCATGTAGGCTGCTATGGTGAGGAAGTAAGCCAACTGCATGTTGTAAGATGGCTGCGTCTCAATCACTTCACCGTCATAGCCACCATAGAAGAACACAGTCTGATTGAAGTAACCCTGTTGAAGAAAGAGGCTTTTAAAAAAAATTACTTCAGAAACATCTGACCAAAAATACTACCGTTGCTAGAAATTAACGTAATTCCATCCTAGTATCGACCCAGTCCCTGTCTTAACTTGCAATCCAAACCCTAGGCTGACCCAAAACTTTTGGCCAACATCTCTCATCCCAAACCCTCGGCTGACCCAAAACTTTTGGCCACCAGCTCTCATCCCAAACCCTAGGCTGACCCAAAACCTTTGGGCCACCAGCTCTCAACTTGGACCATGGGTAAATGTGTTCAGCTGAAACCCACCACTCCTGTGAGCAGCTCTAGTCCTCGGAAGCTTATGGGATGTGTGATATTAAAAGGGTGCGCGATTTGGGGGATGGTGATGAAGCAGAAATTGATGAGGAGGGAGAAGACGTTGAACATGAGTAGCCACTTCAGAAACTGGAAGTAGGACAGGACAGAGGTCCCGAACCTGCCCCCTATCTCCTTCAGAGTGTCCCGCCATATCACCAAGCGCCGCCTGGCTGAGGCCAAGCCGGTACCAAACCTACGGAAAGACTTGGAAAAGAGCGAGATGGGAGTGAGACGCTCACACTGGTTGATTTAATTTATAGGTCTTAACACATCATTCCGAGATATCTGATCATATTTGGATAGAAAGACCTAAAGCTAATGTCTACCGTTTTACACCTGATCAGTCAGTTTGTTGTCCAAAGTCCCCCGACCTTAAAATATTTTTGCTTTGATGAGCTTCAAATGTGTCTAAAATGGCCAAATTATATTAAAAAAATCTCCAAATTGCAGAAACTGGCCACTGATAAAGTACCTCAACTGAGCATCAGTGTAAGGCTCTTGTCCTACCAGAGAGACTTGCTGATTGCAGTCTATGCAACATGTAGGGAGGATGTTCTTTTTGGAGAGTTTGTCCGAGATCACCCTGTTCCTGGACACAAAGAAGTTCTTGTTAATATAGACTTCCTCCAAAGCAATTCTACGTAGGGACAATTTTTATCCCTTCAATGAAAACTACTTTTTGGGGGGAAACTGATATCCAGCTGTTTATTTTTGTCCTCTCTAGTGGACATTTGTCAATCCCCTAAACCATACATGCTTATGAGTTTACCTTACCATACTTTAAGGGGACATATAGGCTTGTCCACAGCACACAGTAAGCCACCACGAAATTCAGCCTCTCACGGGGCAGCTATTTAAAGCACCCGGGAAGAAGTGATGGGGACGGTACCTTGCTCAACGGTACCTTCCCAATCGACCTGACACAGCCGGCGATCCCAATATTGGACTTCTGACAGTTTTGTGTGAGCAAGAAATATTTTTCGCATCTCCCCTAAACTCGGTGGAGGAATAGCAGCGCTGACCCATGACCATGTGATTTGGTGGTGGGACCATCATCGTCTCGGTTTAAGCCTCTGATCTTTAACAGCATCTAGCCTTCACCTTATTTATTCTCAACTGATGGAATCCGAGAACACCTTGGTGAAGCACGCAAAAAAGCAGAACGGTTTTTGTTTAGGATTTAAAAATTGCTTTCAATCCCCATCATTCCACTTTTTTGTCGTGTGTACCCCCAAGAGGCCGTCCACACTTCGGAAAATGTTGAGGATTATAAAATCGATTATATTGTATGCGTATTGCATCATGAACACAGCATGGTCAGCCAGGCCATATTCTATTCATTCTTTTTATTCTTCTATTCATTGGAATATCCTCCCATCACACATTGCTGTTAATTTGATTGATCATTTGTTTGTGTTTAATATGGACCGTTTTCTAATGTTTACAGCCCATATCTCCAATCGATTTGAGAGAGAACAGTTTCATAGCATGTTCCCGTCCTTGAAACTATTACGAACCTGATGTTCCTCCTTTCGTGGAGACTCATGGACAGGGCTCTTATAGCCTGTATTCTAGCCCTGGTTGGGAGCTTCACAAACTCCGAGACCAGTTCAAGAGTGTCTGGGGGGTAAAACACAGGCGGCGTTAGTCAGTCCACTTCTGTACGTGTCGTCCCAAAATCCAATTTTTATCTTTATGATCTTCGATCTGTTCAGATCAGGTGATCCTTGGATTCAGTAGACCACCGGCAATGGCTTCCTTTTAAAAAAGTACCCCAAACTACTTACCATTCTCAACCTCCTCTCTGATCTCCTCTTCTGTCAGCCCAAGGTTTTCCAGAGCGCTGCCCCGGCGGGGGAATAAACTCATCCTCCGCATCATCTTTTTCTGTTTATAAGGTCGTCCTGACAAAGACAAATAAAGCTGGCCCTAATGTGTTTATCATCTGAGCGCTGGTGAGAGAGAAGTGGTGTTCAGCGACGTTTTGTTGCTCGGCTGGGACGAGGAAGTGTTGGTTTAATATTTAAATAGGATACAAGGTACAAGCGGGGCGTAGCTCACCTTTTTACTGTGTGTACGATCGTCTTGGTGACAAACTTTGGTAGCCAATGGCAAGCAGGGAACAGGCAGGTATCATGTAACAGACGGTATTAGTTATGCATTACCTGTGTGATGGAGGGTCGGCTGGAGCTTCAGCAGGTATAATAACCCCCTTACGTAAAGATACGTGACCCTACGAGATGAACCTAATACTGGTGCCTTTGTGTTTTGGTGAGAAATAATTGATCTGTGGTGTAAACGCAAGGCTTTCTATATCTCTACCGAGAGGTGGTCACGTTAGTGCCCTCACAAGTTCTCAAGATTGGTCTAGAGAATGGGTTCGTTCCTTTATTTTGCTATGCTCAGGTTGTGGTGCTGACCGGCAGGAGCGCAGCCCAGACGTTCCCTTCCCAAGACAGTTCCACCAGCTCCTCCCGGGACGTCCCGAGACCCTGAGCAGGTCAGCCAAGAAATACAGATCCCACAAAACAGCACGGGTCTCTGGTCTGTACGTTTGCCCCCATGATCTCCGAGTTCGAAAGATGAGTACGGGACCTGAGTTTCCGCTTTAATTGCTTAGAACCTTCAAGATCGCAGCAGAAACATTAAACCAGTCAGTCGGTACTTTTTGGAGGGGGCTGGATAATCCTCTCAGCATTCACTGACGTGGGCTTTGACCGTTTGAAATGTCCTGAGTGTGTGTGTGTGTGTGTTGTCACAAGCCCAATAAACACCTTTCTTAATGTCCTGCAGGTAAAAAGTGTGTGGGTGTGTATAAACACCTTTTTTTTTTTTTTTTTATCCCAACCATGCATCCTATATTTGATTTCCTTCACTGGGGAAACACCCTGTGCTCTTGCACTCCATCCATTCTGCACTGTGGTCCAGGACGGTTCAGCATAAAGGAATGTTTTAAATGAAAGAGCACGGAGTTGAAACTAACAGAACAGGATAAAACTAATTGCAGTTTTAGCTTTTATCCCCCTTGACTCTGCATCACATGGCTTTAGACTGAATAAACGGAATTAAAACGGTGCACTATAACCATTAATAACTCGCCAGCTTGGGAGAGACGAGACCTTTTCGTCCGAATGCCCGCAATGAAGTCAGATCAAGCAGTCCCCAAATAAGTGATGATAAAAGTTCTACCAGTACCGCTGTATTTATTCCGACCCTCAATTTCACATTTCTAACCTGCGCCTCTACAAACCTCATTACTCAGACTAGCCACTGAAGAGGGTCCAGGAAGCCGGGGGCTGTTTACTGCGGAACGGGAGAGAAACGCGCACACAATAGTGTTTTGTTTAACCAAACTGTAGAGAAACTAAAACCCGTTCATTAAAGGGTAGAAAGGAAAAAAGAGAACCACCTTGAAGGCCCTTCTTTAGACCTTCTGGAGGAATTCGTGAGAGCTTCGTTGTGATTGCGGGGAACCGCGCTAACTGGTTATGAAAGGAATGTTTTTTAAATCATTGCTTATTTAACCTTTGAAGTCACGTAACTTAGAAAAATAATGTTGGCTAAAGTTCTTAATCCTGCTGGAGACGCCTGGTCACCCCACTGCTGACATCCCTTAATAAAAACATGTGGACTTACTTAGACATTGGCTCGAGTCGAGGCCACGACTTAAATAGATGCTTACTTAGCGACTTGGCCTCGTAATCAGAAGGTTGCGGGTTCGGTTAAGATATCCTTGAGTAAGGTACCGTCCCCATTGCTGCTCCCTGGCACTGAATATAGCTTCCCGTTGCTGCAATGTGTGCGATGGGTCATATGAGGAGAAGCATTTGGTTGCGGTGTGTATTTACTATCACGTAGTCACTTTCACTTTGTGCTTTAGTATGTTGCGGCTGCTCAGACAAAGTGAAAGTGACCATTCTTGTCATTGCCAGCCTTGATCTCACACTCAAGAAATCTCGCATTGAACCCCCGAATGAAAAAACTGATCAGCTCTGATAAAAATCAGTTTGAGGGAGAAAATTCTTTGAGAAAACTGTTGCTGTTGACAACCTGGCAGCTCACCCTAAAATTATATAACCCCTTCCACCTTATTAATCTCACTCGAGGCACAATTTGCCACCGGACATGCTGACCTTATGACCTCGGGCCTTCCTATGGAGACTGTACAATCAGCCTCCGCTCATTAGTCACCAGATCCACATTTTACTGCACCGTTAGTCTGAATACTTTTGGACACATTGCACAATACATTTGGTTTTAAGTTTGCAGAGTATGCATGAGCTTCAAAATGCCTGTTTGTCTATGGCTTTGGTGGTCCCGGGGTAGGACGCCCCCCTTTGGACCAAGAAATCCTTTCCTGAGCTTTTCCCTGACTTAATCCAGGGAGCCCGTCCCAGTAATAACACTCTGAATAAAAGCACCTAATCAGCAGCATACACCTTCATATAAATGAACGGCTGATAGCATTTTCCTGTGATTTGAATACGGAAGAAAAACTAAAGAGGGGAGTGAAGATACAGGGGCTGAACCAATGGAAAGGTGTGAAAGGTACGAAATCAAAGTGCCAGTTTTTAAACTGAACTAAAAATCTAAATTCAGAATAAAAAAATAAATAAAGTCTTTACTCATTCTGCCTGTAGGTGGCAGTGTTGTAGCAAACATGACCGATCATCTGAAGTCATAAGATGGTTTTTATTGATCTTTCAAATAAAGTTTCGGCTTCACCTAACCGTCCACGTCAGTCAAGACGTTTCATCAGGAAAGACGCTTCATTGTCCACATGCAGCTTCGAGATGAAAGCTGCTCCCAAACACTAGAATCAGCTCAACAATCTGTTTCCATTCCATTTTTCCACTTGTAGGTGTGGTTTAGGACACAGTATGACTTATTGTGGGCTGTAAAAATGAGCAAAGCTTCATTCTGGACTATAATTAGGCCTCAGGTGAACATTTGGTCTGGCCAGTATTGGTGGTCAATAAGCTTATTCCAGCGATGGGCTGTGTGGTGTTTTGGTGTAAAGAATCAAAGGAAAAGTGCTACTCTATTAGTGCATTATTATTATTATTATTGTTATTAATAAATTGTGATTTTATTTCATTTTCATTATAACAGTCTTTCCTTCTGCATCCGTCCCTGTTCAAAGCACCTTTTTCTAACTGGGTTCATGGGTAGTGAGTCTGTCTTCTGATCTGATGTTTTATTCAGTTAAAAGCAATAAATAAGCAGAGGTGGCCCAGTGTTCAGGGTACCGTCCCCATCACTGCTCCCATGGGCGCTTTAAATATCTGCCCCCTGCTGCACGGTGAGTGTGGGTGAAAAGCAGAGGTTGAATTTTGCTGATTCACTGTGTGCTGTGTTTCGCAATAGTCACTTTCACTTATTCAGTGTATCTGTTTTTCATTCCGAGAGGTGCGGTTAAAGCACGGCCGGGACTCTTATTGTGTATTATGTACGGGTTTAGGGAGAAAAGGTTGAGATGCTTATACCTGTTGATGATGTTTTCGGGAGCCCCGACACAAGGTCTCCTCAGATCACCAGCACTTGAGCTTTAAGTTGCTTCTCGTGTCTGTTCAGACTTGCTGAAAAACACAGTTGTGATAGACATAAAGGGACGTTAGATACTAAAACTCCTGATATTATGTTTACACTCAGACGTGTCTGTGCAAATGATGCGTTTTCTGCAGTTTTTGGTGCAGAAAATAAATAACTTGTCATTTTGAACCGGAATTGGTATTGATTTTTAAACTGCCTGGAAGTTCACATCCACTGCATACACCAAACAAACCGCCAACCAGAGCACCGCAATCAGATCTGAACATCTTCATCTTGGGCCGTTTTTCTTCATCGTGAACTGACGGCTCTCCTTTGTGTCGCTGCCTCACTGTAATCGCTGAGCGGAGAATCAGCGTGCCGTTTCTGGGTTTAATCCAGACGGAGCTGCTGCCTCCTCTCGCTCGCCGTTAGAGTTTCTCTGCAGGTTCCTGCTGCTGACAGCCTGAGTCTGACCTCAGAAATGCAGGCCTGAGTGCAGGCCAATTAGCAGGTGAGAACCTCTCAGCGGTTAATCCACACACCCGGGCGGGGTCCAGCGCGCCGCCGCCGGGTTTGACCTGAAAGGCACGCGGCTCGGCTTTCACACCGACGCAAGTCGGCCTACCTCACAATACAGCCTCGAAGGTCACACAGGTCACCGTGCCGTCGCTAAGCTTTTGAGGCTTTGTGTTTGTCCTCAGACTTGTCTTTCCTTTTGTGTAAAGTGTGTGTGTGTGTGTGTGTGTGTGTGTGTGTGTGTGTGCAAGCAATGAAAGTGAGAAGTCATCAGTGTAATTTTTAATGAATGATATGTCTTTGGGGACGCGGTGGCCTAGTGTTTAGGCACTAAGCCCGCGGATCGGGAGGTTGTGGGTTTGAATCCCTCACCAGCAGGACGTCCTGAGGTACCGTCCCCATTGCTTCTCCCCGGATGCTTTCAATTGCTGGACGGTGCCTGTGGGTAAAATGCAGATTTCATTGCTCACAGTGTGCTGTGTTTCACGATGTCCGTCACTTTCACTTCACTTTCACTTTAAGCGCTCCTGTCAGCTTGTTTTGCCCAAACGAGATCGTGAACAGGAAGTGCCTCTCATCCTGAAATCCCCAGGAGAGTTCGGATTCAGAAATGCATTAAATCACTATTTAGTGTTTATATTTATTTAAGATGCGCGCTCGTTAACAATAGTGGATTTCTGAGTGAATAAACACTCGGTGCCCAAATAAAACGCATCTTAAATGTATTTTTGTGCCTAAAACCTTTGCACAGAAGTTTGAATTGATTTTAAATCTGTATCTGTACTGCTCTCAGTGGAAGGTTTATATGAGCATCATCAGAATCAGCATCATGTTTAGATCGCAGGTTAGTGAACGGTAGTGCTCGGTATGTTTTCACGTTTCCTCTATTATCGGTCCAAAGCGTCACTTTTTAAAATAAAATTTAAGGTTGTCAATCTTCACATGCAGGCCGATCAGACGGACCTGGGCAGACCGTGGGAAAACAAAGAGATGCAAAGATCCTCAGTAGGCAAATTCCCGGCAAATTACTTTCGGCATTTTGACGTGATTAAAAAAGTAGACCCGGTCTGACCCTCCTGCCCATTACCATTTAGATGCAGGCCAAAGCCTTTGTGCCTCTTTGACCGCCTTGGGTCGAGGGAGGTCACGGCCACGTCCGATGCCATTTGCTCCCGGACCGCTGTGGAGATGTTCTGGATCCGAGAGCAGTCAGGCAAGAGGATCCCGAGGGGAAGTCTGGGGCGCAGGGCCATGTTTGGTTTAGTGACTCACTCCGCAATGTGTCGATGGAGAGTCAAACAATGCACGAGGATTGGTGGAGGGTGGGATGGGGGCGAGGGAGGCTGTGTGCACGAGGATGAAACCAAGCAAAAAAGAAAAACATCAGCACATTAATATAAGGCCTCAGTGACTCTTCTATTCTGTCAAAATGACTCATGAAATATTCATGGCAATAATGGGGCGGATTATTCTAGTGCGGCGAAACCCGATCAGAATGGGTAATTGTATCTACTGCCTCTGCACATGGGAGAATGGAGGGCGGCGGCGGGGTGGGAGGGGTGCAGGGGAGAGGAAAAATGACGAGTCTCTAAATCAGGAACACACAGCACTCAGTGTCAGTCTCGACGAAGGCCGGGGAACACACTCTGTCGCCGCAATGAAATGCAAAGTCAAGGATGGATGATATCCCAGTGTAATTAAATGATGTGGCAGCCCCTCTCCCTCGGCTGTTCAGATTTGCTGCGTGTTGCTCGACTCCCCGACTGTACTCAGGGAGGCAAACATGACTCTGGGTGAAGGGCTGTGTGCTGAAAAGCGTTGCGTAACTGTAAACAAACAAACAAAGCTTGCCGCCAGTGCTTTCCGAACGGAAAAATGCGAACGCATGAACTTTGGTTCATGCGAAACCCACACGGCCCTAAAGGCCGCTCTCTTTTGTTCTGCCCTAATCAAATCGCTGTGCTATGATCGCGCAAGATTTGCTTTACATGCAATGGGGAGATACAAGGGATCTGCAGTAAATCTAGGTCTTTCCTGATGTAGTTATGAAAGTGAAAGTGACTGTTGTGAAACCACATTGAAATTCAACCCCTGCTTTTCACCCACACACACCGTGCAGCAGGTGGCAGCTGTTTAAAGTGCCTGGGAAGCAGTGACGGGGACGGTACCTCGCTTAAGGGTACCTCAGGGGAACATACCGGTCTGGGGTTCAAACCCATGACTTCCTGTGACCTTGTCCCTAAACACTAGGCCACTGCTGCACCACTGCAATTGTTTAATTGAATATTTGATTTGAAAAGTTAATTGGGAATAAAATGGCATCCTTCTGATGTAGCGATTAGTCTGACGTGTTTGACGTTAGCAGTCTGGTTGCTAGTTGCTTTTGTGCTAATAGAGAGGAAACCCACATCAGCAGGAGGCATACAGCACTGTGGAGGTCTTAAGAAACACCTCATCTCTTCATTCTGCACCTAGAGAGCCAGACGTTAAGACACGAAGCAGAGAAGAAACGAGTGCAGATGACTCCAGGTGATCCATTTACTGAAGGACTTCCTGTAAAACCAATGTAGGAGGTAAAGAATAGGCCTTTAAAAGAATAAATTTCTGGAAATTTCATTCAAAAATTGCTACAGTACTTTTAACATATACTTGTAGCTCCACTTGGTTGGTGTAGACTGTCTGTATTGGTGAGCATTTTTGTGGCCAAGGGGTGTCCCATCCTGGTCCCAGTTAGCTTTGGGTTGGAGTTAAACAGAATGGACCAGGACCAGGACTCTGATTCAGTTCCCACAGCTCTTGGGTGGACACTTCTGGGTTTTGGATCACTCAACGGTTGATCATCCTTCATCACAACTTGCGTTGTGGACTAAAGTTGCAGACTTTCAGACTACATAGGTGTCTTCTAGGGTGGATGGAGCTCATGAACAGGACACTGATTGGAGCACAAGCTGTGGGCCTGCGTCATTAGGGGTGTATGCTACCTGGCTTCAGTGAGGAGCAAATTTCTCTGCAGTGCTCATCCCTCACACTCCTCCTTTTGTTATTTCAGCTTTGGTCAAACTGATCCGGTCCCCCGGGCCTGGGGTCTGCTCTACGCCTCGGTCCCTGATACCAGGATTATGTCCGTCATGGTGCTTAAACACAGCCAGGTAAGCCCCACTGTCACATCCCAGCTTCAAGCTAGCCTTCCACATCAGATAAGGGCTCAGGCATGGGCTAATTCAATACAGTCTCAGTGGCTGCCTCCTGCAGGCTTTTCTCCCCGTCCTATCATCCGATCTCCAACATACATAACCGTATACAGAATATAAAAATATACAGTGATAATGTTTGCTGACAGAACAGCCGCCTCCTACAGACCTGCTAAGAAGCTTTGCAGAAATAGATGTTGCTTTTCAAGCTTTTTAGTAGATGCATTTTTTCGCGTTCGGGTTTTGGGAAGATGTCAGCGCCGCCTGCCAGCACTTAGTTGTTTTTCAAAGACAAAAAAAAATTTAAAAATCGTGAGACCCAAGAAGGAGAGTTTCTAATTTCAGATTCGAAGCCGAATCTGAAAACATGTTTCGTGCATTTCTGTTATTTTTGCATTTAAGAAACAGGAAGATCCAGACTCTCCGTGGGAGCCAAACTGCCTCTAAACTAGGTGCTATCACCACAAACATGCCTTTGGCAGTTAAGCTCTTCAGCATATGTTTTTAGATAGGAGTGCACTAAGCTGATAAAATAGGCGCTGTATATGCAGGACAAGTCTTCTTTTTTTTCCCTTTTTTCATGCAAAACTAGGGATGCACTATGCATCTCCCGTTAATCACTATCGCGATGTTGGGCTCTGCAATACTATCGCAGAAGGTGGCAAACGAGCCTCTAACCAATCTTTTTTAATCCTTTAATTTTTCTTAGCCCATCTATCACTAAAGATAACAATTGCTTAAGATGTTTGAAGGCCCATATTCTACCTTTTTCTTCAATTTATTTATTTATTCCATTACTTTTGCCAAAAATCTAATCATTCGTTATCATAGCTGATTCATGGTCGTTTCCCAGGTGATTAAAATGCTGTTTTTTAGCAGCGCCTAAAGAATGATTTATGCAAATGAGCTATTTTCTGATTCGTTGCTCTGTATTCCAGTGTAATAAATGGCCAGCGCAGATGTGAAACGCCCCATAGAACTTCAGCAGGAGTGGGCGGAGCTAAACTGCTCTGGGTTGAATTAGGAGATTCATGTGCATATGTGGGTAGGGGTAAATGGGTTCCCATAAATGGATCGATGAAAGGACGTCTTGAAGTATTTCTAAAGGGATTAGGTCGTCCATTATTCAGTCAAGTTGAAAGGGATTGCAGAATTATATGCAATGCTATTGGTTAGTCCATCGTCTAGTCGGATTTATGCCCATATTAGGAACTATGACTCGTAGCACTCTCTTTCTATTGGAAAACTTGATGATGATCTTGAAAATGACCGTTGTTGCTCCCTGTGTTCCAAACCCGATTCGTTTTGCTCATGGATATCTCCCCGAATATCATTAGTTCCTCCGATTTTTGAGGTTAATAAGTTTAAATGCGAATACCCCCGGACTCACCCCTTGCAGCTTTGCCGCCATTGTTTCTAAAGAATGGTTGGAGGTAGAAGGGCTAAATTCTTAAAATGCCCAACAGAAAATTGTGATGTGGCTATAACCAAACTTCCAATAAAGCTCTTAAAAATTAGGCCGTCGGGGGGGGACTGAGGGCCTTGCAGGTTTAATTAACGTTATGAATAAGGCAAGAGTGAATTGAACCAAACACAAAGGCTTGGACCAATTACGACAAGTAAACATGACATGCAGGCCTACATGTTTGATTTCTCAAAACCAAATGCAAATAAACATCCCCAAACACTACCACACACAGTTTCCCAGCTGGCAGGAATAAAGCGACTCAAAGTCTTCGTCTTACGCCTCACTCGAACTCCGCGATCTGGGAGCAAAGTCTTGGGCTTATGGTGCAGCCACTCTCCAAGTGTCCTGGCTGATGACCCAGTCGGACTGCGCTACGGAGAGGCTCCTGGCTCATTCGCTCACTTTCGTAACTGCTTGTCCTGATCAGGGTTGCATTCAGTGCAATTGCTTGATTCCCAGCCCGTGTCCATTCCAAGTGCAGGCTCTTCATGTTTCCCACAGTCCAAACACATGGAAAGGAGACACTTAAGTGACGGTGTCAGTGTTCTACCCTGCGACGGACCGGTGACACGTTCTGGGTGTTCGGCTTATGAGAAATGGGATATGTCCCAGGACCCCCCTGACCCTTGTTAGGATAAGTGGCTCAGATGATGAATGCATGACCTACCTCTCATCGCCATGGTGAATAGTAGCATGGAATTATATAACGAGGTACCAGCTCTGGAGGCAATGTCCACGCTTAAGATTTGATATGCGCTGCTGTTCAAAAAATATAACACCTTTTCCTGAAGCTTATTTTGGTCAAATCATTCCGGATTTGCTACTTTCCCTGTACACTTTCTGCTCATAATTCATAGCCTGATCCTGTGGGTTGCGCAATCACCACCACCGGCTCGCCCTCCCTCAGCGGCCCAGAGGTGGGGTCACTGAACTGGAGGCGAAATGTGTAATTTGAAAATCTCGGCCACTACAATTTGTCAGGTTGGGTGCTCCATTACTCACAGCGTCAGGTCAGGCAAATGTTTATCGTGTGCCCTCAATAATAAATGGAACGCCGGAGCATCTGTCACTTCAGGTTTGGGGAGATGAGTAATGGGCAGGTATCGGAGGGCCGAGCCCTGGGTGCTCCGCGGGCTCCTCCTTGTATTACAGGCCAGCCGCTTGGCTCATCAGCTACCCGCCACCATGGGGCATTAGTCATGAATGAGCTCCAAAATAATATCAGAGTCCGTAATGAGGTGAATTAATAAGCTTACACAGTAAGGAATGTGCCGTGTATTTAAAAAAAACTGAAATGGCATCAGTGTTCAGTGTAGCTTGAATCCCTGCGCGCCCCCCTCTGCGCGCAAACACTTCATCTCCACACATTTATATTCCCTCCCGCTTTTCCACCTCTTCAAAAACGAGGAACTAATGGTTGCCAAAATAAAAACTCAAACGCTACATGCTTCACAGCGACTAGATTTCATGCTTTTGGGGACCTAATGTGGCATGCCACTGTAGGTCGTTAGGATAATGGTCCTGCCAGAAGGAGTTGGCTTTGCTCGAAGCCCTTCATATCTCAAGTGCTCCTCAAGTATCTGGATGTGCTTTTTTTTTTTCTCCTTCTTGCCTTCACAGACATCTGAAATCCAAAGTTTCAGCCCATACAACGAACACAGTGGGCAGTTCTGTCACTGAGTGCCATCATCGCCATCATCATCATCATCATCATCATCATCTTCTTCTTCTTCTTCTGCTCCCGTTTAGCAGCCGCCACAAAAGTCTCTCACATCCTCTGCATCTTCCTCTCTCACACCGACCCCATGCATGTCCTCTCTCACCGCGTCCATAAACCTCCTCTTTGGTCTTCCTCTCCTCCTCTTTCCTGGCAGCTCCATCTTCAACATCCTCCTCCTTATATGCTCCTTGTCTCTCCTCTGGACACGTCCAAACCAACGAGATCTTGCTTCTCTAACTTGGTGTCCAAAGCGTCCAACCAGAGCTGTCCCTCTAATATACTTGTTCCTAACCCTGTCTATAATTCGTCCACCTCCAGCTCTGCTGCCTGTCTTTTCATCACTGTCTCCAACCCGCGCAGCATAGCTGGTCTCACTACCGTCCTGAAACGTACACACTTGCTGAATGAGTGTAAAACTGTCAAAATATATATATATACCGGACCAGGCAGACAAGAGGGATCACCTAAAGCTACTCAGATTAATTATATAAATACACATCAGGAGTTTTCGAGATCTGTTTATCCCTCTGGTCTACTCTGTCTGGCTGGATATTCACTGCTGTCCCAAAGACTGGAGTAATGAATATGCAAGTCAATTCGTTTTCATCCATTATGGAGTCGTTATTGTGATTACTTCTGAAAACAAGCACTCTATTGCTTGTGGAAAGCAGAAGCCTAGGCTCATTATTGGGTTCTGTTTGCACAAGTCTCCCAGAAGCAAGGCTTCGAGCGTACACAATGCTATCAAGCAGGCAGCCATTTGACATCAGGCACTGACGCTTGAGACGGCGGAGACAGAGTCCTGTGCCAGTAGCAGATGGAGAGGTACTTAAGATCGTGCAATTAGATGAGCTATACTAGTGTTAGGAGCGATGTTCTGTAATGTCCTTGAAAAGGATCACGGTTCCAGCATTCTTTTAAGTGGCCCATTTGACGGAATTTGCGCTTTGCAGGCCACATGTTCAACATCTGTTCGCAGTCTGTGTTCCTGCGATAGACTGGCTATCTGTCCAGTGTGTGTCCCCGCCGTTCGTCCCAAACACCACCCTAATTAGGACAAGCGGCTCGGAAAACGAGAGCGAGAGAGGAAATCTTTACTTTGTGTGTTTAACGATAAAAGGAGACGACTGTGGTCCAAACAGCACACATGCTGGAGTGTTCAGAACTGGGAGCAGGCTAAACTGGTGTAGAAATGGAAATGGTTCATGGTTGTTTGCCTTTGTTAACAGTGTCTATATGTGATTTTGTGAAATGATTCATTTATAATATTACAACCAATTCCTGGAAATGGATGTAGCGCCACCTACTGGTTTGTGACCTTGTCTTGATAAAGAGCTTGATGCCTAAAGTAGGTTGAGAACATTGCCTTGGAATACATTTCTTCATATTTTACATTTACTCAGACGTTCCTGCGATTTAATGTTGAGGAACCGATCTTCCTGAAGGACAGTGTTGTTGTCTCTCATGTTCAGTCCAGTCTCTGTTCCTGAGCAGTTCTCCAGATCTTCCTGAAGGACAGTGTTGTTGTCTCTCATGTTCAGTCCAGTCTCTGTACCTGAGCAGTTTGATAGTTCTGTGTTGGTTAATCCACACAGTGATCTACGTCTGAACCTTCAAGTAGAACAAAGTGTCTAACTTAAGACTTGAAGCAGTGAAGAAACAGGTGCAGATGATTCCAGATGATCAGCTGATTTGTTTACTGCTGAGTGGAACCACTTTATCTAGAACCTTATATCTTTAGCCACTTTGCAGGCTGTCAGTAAAACATTTGTTCCCATTTCTTTCATTTAATCCTCAATATGCCACAGATGAGACACGAAGGCATAGAATTCTGCACCAAAAAGAAAGAGCAAACAATAAAGAAACGAGGGCTGACTCCAGGATTTTTGTAGTGCATTTTACCGCATTGTGATAAACGATCGAGGCACGACGACTTATAACGAGTATTAAGAGAACATTATCACTGACAGACGGCATTTAAAGGAGAGCATAATTAGTCTTCTTAATTGGATTTAGTCAGGAGTTGAATAAAAGTGTATAGTGTTTAGAGGATATTTAAAAAAGGATGAACTGCTTATGCATTGCATCCTTAATATCATAATTCTTACAGTCGTATGCAAAAGTCTGTGTTCGCCTGGTATTAATTGTGCATTAAAACTGGCAACCGTTCACCTTGTTTGGCCAAGCCGGGCCTGACTCTGCATTTTGAGCCCTTCTAATGAAGGTGGTGACTCCTTAATTGAACTGGCGCTTATTTATACTCTGCAGATGGCATCTTACCACAGTATGGCCTGAGCTGAATTGGCAGCTTTATGGCTGATTTATATTTAGACTTTCTTCTGAAACAGGGTTTTAAGTGGGGATGTCCTGCTGGACGTGGTTGTTTAAGCAGGCAGGGTTGATCTCGTCAGCAGGGGGCAACGCGCTCAGGACGGTCTTTCAGGGACCGCGGAGAGAAGCCGGAGACGTTGTGTTTAATTGAGGCCTGGCCGACTCCTCGTCCCCCGTCTGCGAAAAAAAAAACAAAAAAACACAGCCTGTTTGTTTTGGATTTAGCTCCTTCCAAGACATTTATCTCATTTTTTTCCAGTCCAGATCCCTATTAGTGATAACCTGGCACACAGCGCTGAATCACATTTGCACATCATTTGTGAAATGTGAAGATTAAATAAAGCAGAAGGTGCACTCTGAATGGCTTACACTCTCTCACACACACACACACACACACACACACACATGCACACACAGGATGTTGTGCTTATCACTGTCAGATCAACTTGAGGTTGTTTCTATTTATATGTATACACATTCAAAAATAACAACAAAGTTAATTCTCTATATTTAGCCCACATACACCATGCAGCAGTGGGCAGCCATATCCAGCACCCAGGGAGCAGTGACGGGGACAGTACCTTGCACAAGGGTACCTCAGGGCAACCTGCTGGTCTGGGAATTGAATCCATGACACTCTGTCTCTTACATCTTGTATTCCATTAAGTTTAATTTGGAAATTCGCACAATGAGAAACTCGTCTAGCTCTAAGCCTGGTTTCGAAAGCACGTCCACCTAAGTGAGCTCTCCCATTGGTTAGGCCTTCAGGTGCTGAACCGAAGACCCAGCATGTCAGCTTAACCGACATAATAAGGGACACTTATTACTTCACTGAAGGATTTATTAATGAGTCTCCCTCGTTTACGAGCCTATGTTAGATTTCGAGGCACTGCAGTCAGCGTTTGATGGCGTTCATCATCAGTTACTGGTGCCACTCCAGCTTGTCCCAAAAGTGCTGAATGGATTGCAAGTCCACGGCTCCGCGATCCGGTGCAGGATGACTTGAGAATTGAAGGACTTGTCCATGGTCAATGCACTTCTATGGAGAATTGAATACAATCACTAGAATTCAGTAACAGGAGCTGTCCTTATACTTCTGACCACAATATATATAACCACCATGTGCTGTGTAATAAAAGAAATGGCCTGGCTGTTTTGAAGAGGTACAGAAACACACACACACCCACACACACACACACACACACACACACCTCTCTTTCCTTGTCAGCACCTGCTTGCGGTCAGCCAGCTTACGTGATATTGACTCGGCCTGTATGAATTATTCATCCGTCTAATTATAAAGATATGCATTTCTGATGCTGTATTTTTATGGCCTCAGTAAACTTTGCTGATGAATGTGGCTTGTCATCTTTAAATCTCTCAGGCTTGCTGTCGTTACTGTCAGACCCCTTTACGATAACACCCACAGGATGCTGATGCTCATGACAAGCAAGGCGGACTGGTGATGGTGGTGGATAGTGCAGCGTATGGAGTCCAGAATAGCTCACGAGCTGCACACTAGAGGTCTCCTCCATGTCATAAGCTGATATGTGCTGCATGCCCACTAGAAATCAACTAGGATTTACATAAACCCTCTTAAAACGCTCAGTGATACATAAGAAGATTACGCAATGAGATTGGGTTTGAAATTTTATCAAAAGAAAGAGCAGTGAATAGCACCGATCTCTCTCGTTCCTCTTCAAGCTGGATGAGGAGTTTAAAAATAAACTGCTCTGAGGAATGATTCTTCTAAAAAAGAATTTTTTATGTGGAAGTCTGGTGGCTCTTTTAGGTTCCCGACATGCTCTATAATATCAAAACAGCAAAAAAGATCATCAGAAATGTTTCATCTAAAGATATCATGTGTTATTGCAATTAGTTTTCTTATTTATGGGATTTCGATGGAGATTTAAATGGAATTCATTTTAATTAATTAGACCCTTTTTTACACACATTCTATTTTCAGACTTCACGACTGTCGGTTCAAAAGCTCTGTATTATTATTGTTTTTATCATCATGATTATTATTATTTACAACAACAATAACGCGATTTTAATTTTTATAAAATATTTGTAACAATATTTTAATATTCTATAAATTATATCACCATCGTTAATAATAACAATATATTATTTTATATTATTGTTAATAATAGTAATAATAATAAGCCAAATTATAATAACATATAATTTAAATGGCCTTGCAATTTGAAAATTACACTCTTTTATTCCCCCCTGGAACTACTTATTTTTCTGAGAAATATTTTTATTTTAAAAGTTAAAATGAATGCATTATTGTTTATTTGTGCAACACTTCACTTGCAGCATAACCCAAACTATTGGTGTGTCCCAGCTCAGCGGCCGCGTCCTTTGAAGACTGCATTTGAAGACCCGTTACATCACGGAGCCGGTAGCGGGCCGTCCCGTTCCAGAGGCTTCTCCAGACACGGCCGAGCAGTGCTGCCTTAGTTTCTATGGAAACAAAGAATCCGACAGATGAATCTTTCACAGCCTACCGTATCCCAGGATTCACCATCAGTTTAAAATATTAAAAATCACTAGCTGCTTCTGTCGAGGTTGCTAAGCAACAGGACCGACGCTTCGTCTGTAGGCCAGACCGTCTCATATAACCTTAGGTGGCCAAGTCCGTCCTCCATAGGACGCAGCCTTCCTCAGGAACCTTCGGCATAATTAGAACGCTGATGCATATAATGATATAATGATGCATATAACTATTTTAAAAACATTTCACAGCAGATGTCATTCTATTTTTTTTCTTCTTTTTCTTCTTCTTTCAGCTGCTCCCGTTTAGGGGTCGACACAGCGGATCATCCGTCTCCATTTCTTCCTGTCCTCTGCATCTTCCTCCTTCACACCGACCCCATGCATGTCCTCTCTCACCACGTCCATAAACCTCCTCTTTGTCCTTCCTCTTCTCCTCTTTCATGGCAGCTGCATCCTCAACGTCCTCAAAATACTCGTCTCGCCTCTGGACATGTCCAACCTTGCTGTCCCTCTGATATACTCGTTTCTAATCCTGTCCATCCTCTTCTCACCCAACAAAGATCTCTGCATCTTCAACTCCTACAGCGTTGCCTCCTGCCTTTTCGTCACCGTCTCCAACCCGTATAGCATCGCTGGTCTCACTACCATCCCTTTCACTCTATAGTTTCACCCAGTTACACACACACACAGTAAATTCTAAGAGCGTTCTCCTCCACGGGGCTGTTCCTCATGGCCGACACTTGCTCCTTAAATCTCGTCTGTGGCTTTTCTGATGAAACCGTTCCATCGACCCCTCAGGGTCATCTGGACTTTTTTGTTTCCCTTCAGATGTTTTTCTGGTGCTCTTCGCTATCCAGTCGTGTTGAAACCCCATCCGTTCATAGAGAGGGCAGACAAATAAATGCCGCGCTCGTGTGGATGAAATGCTCATCGCTCACCGTGAAGGGAACAGAAGAGTGGGAGTCGAACAGCACGCCGGGTTTCACTCGCCCCGAATTAAACCGGGCGCAGAAAGTGGCGAAGCAGCCGATGCGTTATCGAAGCAGGGAAAACAGATCATTTTTCTCTTTTTTTTTTTTTTTTACGTCTCACCATCTCATCTATCTCCTTTTCCTATTAGGTGGCTAATGTTGGCTCACTAATGCGAGCTGATCTATTCACATCAGACATGGAATGGAAGGTTTTCCTTTTATTTAATGGGACCATAAACACCATCAATTTGAGTTTGCGTGAATGCAAAGAGGCAAATTGTTGGAAATTGAATTCTTCCATTTGCCCCTGATTATCTGCGGCCTTCGCAGCAACGTGACCTTCTTCAGGCATGTGTGAGTTATTTATTGCCGCTGATGTTTCTCCCTGCCCTGCGGAGTGCCTTTTTCCTGCAGTATCTCCTATAATTTAATGTATGAGAAGTGGCTGCTTGGGAGTGCGTGTGGGCGTGAGCGCACGGCTGGGGAAAAAAAAAAACCCTTCGACGTAAAACTAGAAGCATTGGACATCTACTCGAAATCTACTCAGTTGAATAACGAAATAGTTCGGCTTTTAGTTCTTATTCCGGCTGTGTGACACTCTCTCCTCTGTCAAAGGGCAAAGAGAAAACTTCAGGCTCTTGAAAGTGCTCCGTTCACAAAAATAAATGCCCCCCTTTCAAACAGTGCAACCATCACTGCACACCTACTTCCATGCGTCCTATACCTTTAACGTGAAAAGATCCTGGATCCCAATCCTCAGCTGGTCGCCCTGAGGTACCCTCGAGCAAGGTATCGTCCCCCATCACTGCTCCCCGGGCGCTTTAATTACCTGCCCCCTGCTGCATGGTGTGTGCATTAAATACAGAGGTTTCGTTGTCGTGCTGTGTGCCGTGTTTCACAACGACGAAATAGTCACATTCACTTTCACTTCCATCCGTGCACGCATAGGTATTTATGTATTTCTCTTTGAGCGACTTCTTGCAGAACTGTTTTACACGTTGTCTTGCATAGAATGGTCACGATTACTGAGCTCTGGCCTAGTTTTGTCATATTTTAAGGCTGGAGGTGGTGAAGGCCATGTAGAACTTCATTTCATGAAGTGGTTCAAGGTTGATTTGTGATCGATGTTTGGAATCGTTGCCCCATCTCACCTCTCTTTCAGTTTCTTCACAGGCTTCACAGAATTTTTGCTGTTTAGTAGAATGTTATTTTTCTCTGCTGCACAAGCCCGAAGCTTAATGGATACATCGACTGAACGAGCGTCCAAGCTTTTGTAAATTCCATATCTGAGCTTTAATTTTCAGAATATTCAATTAAGCACAAGATGAAAAATGGTCACATATTATAAAGATAAGCAAAAACGTATAATTAACGTTTTAATTAACGTATTATTATTTCTTTTTAATATGAATATTTTCACCTAGACATAATAGATTTCATATTACACACAGATAATTGCATCTGTAAATATTAATTATGAATACTTCATTAATTAACATTTAGTGTTAATAAACAGTAGCTCAGGTTAGACGTTTGGACATAAAGTTAGAGAAGCAAGGTTGCGTTGGTTTGGACGTGTCCAGAGGAGAGACGAGAGGAAAAGAGGAAGACCAAGGAGGAGGTTTATGGACGTGGTGAGAGAGGACATGCAGGTGGTCGGCTTGAAGGAGGAAGATGCAGAGGACCGGAAGAAATGGAAACGGATGATCTGCTCTGGCAACCCTTAAATGGGAGCAGCCGAAAGAAGAAGAAAAAAAGAAGACACACAAACATGGACGTTCCCGCACAGTAAATTAGCCTCTATAATTTACTGCTGAAACCTTTTATACTCCTCAGTGTCACTGCAGGGCTGAGAAAAGCCAGTTAAACCAAAATGTCCAGCTAACATTGACCCGCAACCAGAAATGGACCACTGATGAAGGTCTAGTAACTGTCATCAATTAACTCACATCTGCAGCATGTGCCTAATAGAGTGGACTCTGCTGTGCTGGAAACGATCCGCGGCCCAATTAGAGCTTCTGATTGGTGGTCCTGTGAAGGTCCTGACCATTGAGGAAGGGGTCAAATGCATGGTGCAGAAAAACCGCTGGACCACAGTGTGCAATTATTAGTCCACCTTTACACTCAAAATGCTGGGGCGTCAGCTGGAAACCCAGACCAGGTTGCTGTGAGAGACCCTTGAGCAAGATACTGTCCCCATCGCTGCTCTCCGGGTGCTGGACATGGCTGCCCCCTTCTGCACGCATTTCAGAGGTTGTTTTTCACTGTGTGCTGTTTCACAATGGCAAAGTAGTCACTTTCACTGCAGTTCAGGAACATATATCCACCACGTTCCACCGCTGTTCGTTTTGTTTTTTGTTTTTTTTTTAAAGGTGGACTGGCTCTGCACATCCTGCCCGACTCTATTTTCTGTTTTACTTTAAAGCATAAGGTAATGAAAAGGCACAGATCAAGCCCTCTCTCCTGGGAAAACATATTTAAGATGCAAAACGGGACCTCAAGGATCATGTCGTACCTTCTGAGGGCACGTTTACACGGTTTATATGCAGAGGAGCCGATCATGTTCCTGCACAAAACCTTTATTCCTGGAAAAATGGGGTAGGTTGACCTGACGAGGTGGCTGGCTGGTTATATTATCCATAAATATGGCATAGAGAAATGTACATATATCAGAAGCAGGTGTGTATGCGAGTGTGTGTGGTGGTAAGATCCGTGTTGGCAGGACAGTGGGCCTGTGAGACAGCTGTTCAATAAGGCTGACGCTGATGGGACATTTATCTTACACAGCATCTTATCTGCTCCGCTCTGCACTGAGGGAGTGTCAGCCATTCATCAGCTTCATCAGTAGTTAAGGCTGCCCTCTGCACCACACACACACACACTCGCACACAATCCACCAGTACCGTACCACAACACACACCTCCTCACACACCCAGCCTGCAGCAGGGTGGGCCCTTTCTTCAGCTCCAAGTGAAGGGCAGCCTCAAGCTGCATTGCAGCCCATTCTGTCAATCACACACTTCTCACATTTTAATAAGGAGCCGCTTGACTTCTCATCCTCCGGCGTATGTTATTCAAATTAATCCCGTAGTCCAAAGTATTGGGTGTTGCCTCAGGAAAGCGGTTTACCCAACAGGATTGGGTTTCACCTAATTAGGTTGTTATTAATATGTCCTGTTTCATTTTCACTGAATAATTCACAAACCCACAGCTTAACACGTGCATTTATCTCGTGCGGGGTGAACAACTTTCTTTTTCTGGCAAAATGTTACAGAAATAAAAGCTCTTTTTGCCAAAAGTTTGTTCAGGATTAAGGAGGAAGGATTCATAAATATTGAAAGGGCAGGTTTACAGGACGGTAGTGAGACCAGCTATGCTGTATGGGTCGGGGACGGTTATGAAAAGGCAGCAGGCGGAGCTGGAGGTGTCAGAGTTGAAGATGCTGAGATGTTCGTTGGGTGTGACGAGGATGGACCGGATTAGAAATGAGTATGTTAGAGGGACAGATCAGGTTAGATGTTTCGGAGACAAAGTTAGAGAAGCAAGGTTGCGTTGGTTTGGACATGTCCAGAGGAGAGACGAGGAGTATATCTGGAGGAAGATGTTGAAGATGGAGCTGCCAGGAAAGAGGAGAAGAGGAAGACCAAAGAGGAGGTTCATGGACGTGGTGAGAGAGGACGTGCAGGTGTGAAGGAGGAAGCTGCAGAAGACAGGAAGAAATGGATATGGGTGATCCGCTGTGGCGACCCCTAAACGGGAACAGCCGAAAGCCAAAAAAGTTCTTTATACAGCAGAACATTAAGGATCTAATATAAGCCTGTCCTCTGTATACATTCAACAGAAGTGTCCTTCGTGTCCCCCTAGAAAACTGTCCTGTTGAATGACATTTCTGCCCATGTTCATAACCACAAATCTGAAGAGAGGGTGAGCTGTTGATAACCTGCAGGCTGAACTGGTTTCCAGCAGGTTATTGGTTGAGGTGCGAGGGTGTCGCTGGGCTGGTTCCCTCATGGTTACATCTTTAATCCCTTCAGTTAGGTAATGTTATTCCACTGTATCCTATTTCAAACATACTTTTTAAGGTGGACTGAATTTATACACCCAGGGAGCAGTGATGGGGACAGTACCTTGCTCAAGGGTACCTTACCAGTCTGGGATTCAAACCCACAAGCTTCCGATCGTGGAGCCCAATCACTAACCACAACACTGCCCCAACATATCATTAGTCACACGAACGTGCAGATAGCACCTTTCTTTTTTCTCTACTCCCACACTGTGTATATAATCTACAGTCTCTTTTTTGCGAAGCTTTGACTTGAGCAATGCTCCCTGGCTTTTTGATGTCTTCTCCTTCCCTTCCTTGATGTTAATCATGATTCAGTTTTAGGCTCCGGCGATGCCATTTTTAACTCAGCCGCAGCGGCACACCCTGACAGAGATTGAGGACCACTGTCCGACATTTTGTAACTCATAATCCTTTATATAGGCTGTAAGAGTGCCTCTGGTGCGTTTCAGATTAATGCCTCCACCTGGCTATGAAATGTGTTCGCCTGAATTATTTATTCCGTTTCCTTCCTCCATTCCTCCCTACCTTTATTCCCGGGTTTTATTTTAGAAGCCTGCCTTCTGTTCAGCCGGCTCTGCCAGAAAGAGAAACATTCTTCACCTGAAAACTTCTCGGCCGAAACCGAGACCACTTCCCTGCTCCCTGTTTACCGGACTATGGCAGGCAGGAGCTAATGGCTTTTTCACCCAGTCTTCTTCACCACCACTACAAGCCAAACAGCCAGGCGTTCAGTTTCAGCGCTTGCGTGGCCCAGACCTGGCGAGCAGGGTGTGGGGAATGTCCAGTCGTGATCATTCTGGGGCAGTTTAGGGTTTCGCCCCAGGGTCGAAAGGTCAAGGGTTTGAATCCCAAATCAGTAGGTTGCTCTGAGGCACCCTTGAGCAAGGTACCGTCTTCATCACTGCCCCCTGCTGTACCGTGTTTCACAATGACAAATAGTCACTTTCACTTTCATATGGCAATATGAGCTTTCCATCCATCCTTCCTCTGCCCCGACCCTCGTCAGGATACAAGATTAAGATGGAAGAGAAATCGTATGTATCCTTTGGCCCATCTGTCCATCTATCTTAAACTCGTTGACAATCCTTGACAAGGATTGGAGCAGGGGAAGAAGAATAATACATATTCATTCATCCATCCATCCATCCATCCATCTATGACCTTAATCCCTTTTCCCGACAAAGGGAGTGGGAGGTGCTGGAGCCTATCCTGATGCTCATGGGACAAAAGGCTGAAAGGAAAAAAAAAATTAAAAATCTTGCGCATGTCCGTCCTTCCATTCATCCACTTTCAAACACACCTAACCATCCATCCATCATCCATCCCACTGCAAACACACCTATCCATCCGTCTATCGTATTATTATATGTTACATGATCATGCAGATTTAATTTTTTACATTTCTCCATCAGCCATTTCTCCACTTTGTGGTTTTGTTTAGAGTTACTAAGACTAAGCTGCTGTAAAAGCCATGTTTGGAACGGTTACCATAACAACATGCATCACTTTTCTTGAAGTTGAACTAGCTTTTTTTAATGGAAGAAAAAAAAATTGGTGGGTGACTACTTTGAGCCTCTCATAGGAAAAGAGCACAGCTGTGTGGAGGTTGTTTGTACCATAAATACTACGTACATCTACAGAGATCCCGTCCTGCAATTCCTAATGTGCAGGAGACATCTGAAAATAAGCTTGTTGATGGGAAAGAAGTTGGGCCATAAAATACTTTGGCCATAAAATTTGCTTTGTGTAAATGAGATGCTGGACCTTATTTATCCATACAAACTCAATTCTTTGATCCTCGTGTGACTATAATAAAGTTTAAATGCTGTGCGGTTTGTAGGACAGCATGGGAATCGAGTCGGTTCAAGCCCCTGAGGTTCTCCTACAGCGATCGGCCTGCTCCTGCCTATTTGGTCACTGCTGTCCTCTCTCTCTTCCTAGATCCTCACAATATATCCCTCACTCCTCTGCTCTTTCTCTGCAGTATGATTAGTGGCTGTGCCATATTATCTCACACAGGGCAAGTGGAGACAGAGGGATTTGCTGAGCCGCAGCCTTAGAACGGCCCTGCTGACTAAAATGGGATAAGCATCGGTTGGCAGGCTTCACACTGTTTTCCTCTTGAAGGAGGAAAGAGAGAAATCTCCTTCCCCGCTGATAAAACAGGTATAGAAGACACGGAGGAAAAACCACCCCGGAGGTGTAAGATTACTTATGCACCGTATGCATAATACACCACATTCCTACAGGGTGCACTGCTTTATAAAGACCAGCGTGTGTTGTGATGCTACAGGTAGTGTATGAGGCAATGTGAGAGCCATGGTGCTACAGGTAGCGTTGGAGGAAAAATGTTTTATATTCACGGTGTTTAGAGAAGATGTGCCTTTTGGAGAATGCTGCCCATTTTATACTCAATAGCATGCTTGCAATGGTTGCCGTTTTAGAACATCTTCCCTGCGTTTGCTTGTTTTCATGTGTAGATGTTGAGAATTAACAAAAAATACAGTTCTGGTAGACGGCAGGAAGGTGGATCTGCAAGAGTCTTTCATTCCAGAAATGAGTCTGCAACTTGGGCTAGAGGTAAATCAGCCCCTCTTGGTCTTGTTTCTTGAGACCCGTGGGTGGAGACATTGCATTGCTAGTCATTTAACACCACATCCTCTTCAAGAATGGAAATGGGTGAATTTGTGCAGATAGAAGATATACTTTTCTAATAAAGTAACCAATGAGTCTATCTGGATGTCCCAAATCTGGCTGTCAGGCTTTGCGTCAATGCATTATGATCAGTGAAAGTCGACTAGGCGAATGACCACTGCTTTTTTTTTTTTTTTAAGGTCTTCCTTCTAATTTCTTTCCCTTGCAGAAGGGTCATTTGTTCCTTCAGAGATTACACTGTCAAAATGCTGCAACTGCAGTGCAGAAAAGTTGATCTTACCTCCATATAAGCACCAACAGTGCATATAACCTGTGGCAACCTGGGGGTTGGCCTGCTCCAATCCACCCCCCCCAGGCACCCACCCGATCGCAGTCTTGTGGAGGGTGAAAGTAAACTTAGAGGGCTTTTTGTTTTGCCTTGTTTGTCACATAAATCAAGGTCTCAGAAATGAAATTAAAGGTTTAGTTCGGTCTCTTATTTGTGCTGAAAAAGGCTGCCGTAAATAAGCGCGCCCTTGTGCTCTGGGCAGCTGTCAGGCAGGTTATGGATGTTTCAAAGGCCCAGGCGGGAATTACTTAAACAGAACCGTGGGACCAGTATTGAACTAGCCAGACTAGGAGCATAAAGACACCCCTATTGTTTTTCTTCAACACAACCTGAACAGCCCAAAGCTTTCCTGTCATTTCTTTAAGTCATCTTCAGGAACAGTTCTCCAGGCTTCTTGAAGGACAATCCAAAGCTCGTCCTTGGAAGTCAGGCGCATTCTGTTTCCCATTGTCTGTGGAGATGATCCCATGCTGCTTCTGTTTCTGAAATTGTACAGGGACTGTACTGAAAAATAGAGACAAAAGCTTTGTCCTTCAGGAAGAACTGGAGAACCCTGAAGAGAGACAGTCTGGAAGTAAAACATGAAGAAATGAGTATCACTCGATGCACAGTCTCTAAGATGTTGCAGATCACAATACACAAGACTGACAATAATAGGGAACTTTTCAACTAGTGTCAACAGCAATGACGGAAGTATGGTGGCAGTAAAAACTGCAGTGAACAAGCAGGAGGATAGAATGTTATTTGTTTTCGTTATTGTTCACTCAAATGGAAGTAATGAAGTATCAATTCAACTATTGATTTAATAAAAAGTAGGCAAAAGGACATTTCTAGTGGCTGTGTGCAAAATAAATGGAGGCTCATATTAATGCATAGAAAAATAAAAGATAAAGCATTCAAACCTCAGATCAAATAAAAGCCATTTTTAAAACATAATTCTTTACTGCGTGTCTCTGTAAATTTAGTTTGAAATTGTTAGGAAGGGACCTAATGATGCACAATAAAAGTGGTAAAAATTCCCCTTTAATGCATTAGAATGAAAGAGTTTGCTTTGTACACGTGAAGAGTAGAAAGGACAGATATTTTTGTTTAAATGTAGTGATTAAAGGTTACAAATATTAAACGAAAAGTATACAAGTACAGTAACAAAGTCTTCTTTTTCTCTCGGCTGCTCCCGTTTAGGGGTCGCCGCAGCGGATCATCTGTCTCCATTTCTTCCGGTCCTCTGCATCTTCCTGCTTCAAACCCGACCACCTGCATGTCTTCTCTCACCACGTCCATAAACCTCCTCTTTGGTCTTCCTCTTCTCCTCTTTCCTGGTAGCTCCATCTTCAACATCCTCCTCCTGATATAATCCTCATCTCTTCTCTGGACATTTGCAAACCAACGCAACCTTGCTTCTCTATAAGTACAGTAACAAAGTATTTGTACTTATTTACATCCTATCTTTTATTACCCACAGTGGAGATGAACAAATGAGCCTTATCCAAATCCAACCTCTGCTCTACCCACGCCCTGTGCACACATCCAACCTTGATCAAGGGAACCTCAGGGCAACCTACTGTTTTGGGGTTTGAACCCACGATCCTCTGAACCTGCGATCTAGTCCTTGAACTCTCTGAATCTTAATGAACTTCTTCATAATTGTTCAAATTTTGCTTTGAAGGAGCAAAAATTCAGTGTGTTAAACCAATCACTTTGCAAGCAGGTCATGCTAACATGCAGCACAGAGCTCATTTGTGGACTTTGGGACCGGTCGTCTCTGTGCGGTCAAACAGGCGTGACTTTCTGTTGACAGTCTGCAATGGGGCCCATCAGACTCAACGAGAGAGCCACGCTATTAAATTACAGAAGTTAAACTTCTTCTTGTCAGACGTCCTTGTTATAATCTGACAAGCTCGGTCCTGAGAATTCTGCTGGATCCAGAATGCTAGATTTGATGCACTGCAGGGAGGTAACTGTATCTACGGGGAGGTTTGGGCTCCTTTCTGCACTAAATGAAGCCTAATAAGACCTAAAGGCAATTAGTGCAACCCGTATGCACTCTATACTGCTCTATACAGATTCAGGAAATCTCAGCACGAGTATTACGCCCATATATGCAAAGCTAACAGGGAACTACTTCAGCAGCAATTTAGGAAGTTGCTGCTGTTCCTGATTGGGCTTGTAAATAGCTTTGTAGCCAATCAGTTTAATGAGCCCCACCTGCGCTCAGCAGCGCTAGCTGAAGCCCTCTCTTCTCAGTTAGAGAGAATGTTTAGGCCAAGGGTTTTGGACTCTTTTTCTAGAGATCTGCTACCCCATAGAGTTTAGTTCCAGCCATAATTGGACACATCTGGATGTAATATTTAGATGCTCCGCACTTTCATTATACAGGTGTGTTAGGTTTAGAAACCATCATGGGGGGCTAGGTGTTTGGGAGATGTTTTGAAATGGCTTCTTTAACTGTTATGTCACTCTAACAAGGTTTAATTCCTGTTATTTTGGACCATTTGTGTATTTTGGTCCAAGAAATATTCACACAGTGTAAAAGATGGTTGGAATAATAAAAAAATGTAGTCCAGAATAACTTCTACCTTCATAAAGGCTTCATGACATGGAAAAATAATGAATACAGTATTTAGTATTTACAGTAGGGTGACCAGATGTAGCCATTTTCTGGGACCTTCTCTGTTATTTAATATCCCCATCTTTTATCTGTGAATTTAAACCAGACAGCAAAAAAAAAAAAAATAGAATAAACAGCAGAGCAGATGGACAGATGTCTTGTGTTATGCTTGTTTAGGTCAAAGGAAGGGGCTCAGTATAGCAGCTTCATATCGCTCTTCTCCTTCCACTTGCTCAACGGGTTTTAGAGAAAGCTGCTCTTCAAGTAGAGAAACTGGAAAGTTCATCCTTTGGAGGTGTTCCAGGCATGACCAACTGGATGGACACCTCTGTATGGACCCAGGGCATGCTGGGAAGGTTATTTATGCTGGTAGTCCCCCAGGATCCCCTAGGAGGAGACTGTGGAAGTGGCTGGGGAAAGGAACATCTGGGCTAACCTCTTCAGCCAGGAGGTTAATGGATAGATAGATGGATGGATGGGATATTTTGCTCATTGCTTTATTACCTCTTCTAGAGCTGTGGTTGGGCTAATCAAGGCATTTGGTACCTTCTGAAAAATGAGTGCCAGGCGTGTCAGATTAGGGCTGAAAGCTGAGCACTGTGGGAATGGTCAGAAAAATGTGATTTTCTTTCCATATAACCTTTATTCACGGCACTGGAAAATGTCAGAGGGGTCACGAGTAATGCCACGAGAAGAAATGAAGCTATGGAGCAGGTTCGGGAGAAATTACTTCTCTTTGCCCACTTTGTGAAAGAAACTCAGGCAGATTGAAACAGAAATATAAGCGATCTGCACTGGTTATTATTTTACATTGTATGTATAAATATATATTTCCCATTATCATTTCCAGCAGTGTGTCTTAGCTGTTTGACCTTTGCAGATTAAACATTAACATTAAACCTCCCTCCGCAGCTACTGCAAAGCAAATCTTGATATATTCTTGCCATTTAGAACGTTGATTGATTTCATCACGAAGATTAATACCATGCTTATGATCAAACCCATTTCCATGGTAACACTACACCAGTTTCCCCAAATGGTGAGTAAGCCCATATAACTGAAGTGAAATACTGAGCTGTGAGCAGTGAATTTGTCCTCTGAATTTTAATCCATCCTGCACACTCTGATAATGAACACACACAGCAGGAGCAGCAATGGGCCTTGGGGGGCAGTTATGGGGTTAAGTTCATTTCAGGCATGGATGTGGGAAAGTCTATTTCCTGCCGGTCCTGGGGATTGAACCCCCCCTCCGGTTAGACAACGGTTGTGTTAACAACCCTCATTGGTGACCATCTCCATTTACCTCCAAGTTTGAAAGCTGGAACCTTGTCAGAAGAATCAGAGGATGAGAGGACAAAGTCGTAAAATGAATCTCAAAACCAATTGGTTGAATTGGAACGAGGCCGTGGCTGGAGTTTAAATAATGTGTTTGGATGTGCTGATTTCATTCCCTCTGTAAATGGTTTCAGATAGGAAGTAAGTAAATAAAGGAAGTATTTCACTTTTATCACCCGTGTGCAAAAAGTAATTGCCCCTTGACTTAATATCTGCCATCTTAAGCAGCACCAGCTACAATCTAATGCTTCCTCCAACCGGAGAGTCTGGAGGTTTTTTGAAGCACTTTTCTTTGCAGAAATGCTGTAAATCAGAAACAGAGGAGAACTTTTGTGCATGAGCCCCACAGCGTCTCAAAGGGGTTCAAGTCAGGACTTCAGCAAATCCATTCTCAAAGCTTTAATTTGGTTTCTTTTGAGGTAGTCAGAAGTGGACTTTGACTTGAGCTTCAGATCATTGTCTTGCTGCACTTGAGCTTCAGATCACGGACAGATGGACAGACAGGATTTTCTGGTAGCAGGCACAATTTGCGGTCCAGTAATCATGGCAAGTTGCCCAGAATTTGTAAACGTCCACAACAGGACATCACCAATGCCATGTTTGCATGATGTGTTTATGACCGAACACAAGGTTAGCTTTTCGCTAATTGTAGCCAAATCATCTTTCGCAGCAGTGGCCTAATGGTTAGGGACTAGGCCCCAAGATCAGAAGTTCATGGGTTTGAATCCCAGACCAGAAGGCTGCCCTGAAGTACCTTTAAGCAACCATTGCTGCTCCCCGGAAGCTGGATATGGCTGTCCCTTGTTGCAGTGTGTGGGTTAAAAGCAGAAGTTGGATTTTGAGAAGGTTCATTGTGTGCTTTCACTTTCCCTTTCACTTCATTGTTCTGCAGAAAATTTTTCGGGCAGCTATTGAAAACACCCGGGGAGCAGTGACGGGGACGGTACATTGCTCAAGCCTCAGGGCAACTTACTGGTCTGGGATTCGAACCCATGATCTTTCAATCTGAGGGGCCTAGCCCTAACCACTAGGCCACCGCTCTCCCCTTTTAGTTTCTTTTTGTTAGTAGGCCTGCAGGTTCTGTCTGGTCCTGAAATGTTCCAAGTGTTGGTGAAACATCATTTGACAGCAGGAGAAATTTGGAAAAGCAATTAAAATGTCTGCATTTAGGACGAGACTAAAAACAGCCCAGGCCCGAATGGACATACTCTGAATCCTTGACGAACGCCACCCGGCGAGGAGTTTTATTTTCCTCTTGTCTGTTTTGAAATGGAGAAATGCTAATGTGGGAGGGCTATGGCCACCTGTTGCGCTTTACTGCCAAAGCTGAGGACTAGACTTTCAAAAGTAGGCAGACTTTGAGTTATCCGAGTAATAGGAGTGAACGAAGCCATATGCGGTTTATCTAACAATAGCGGCTTTTATATCTGGTCCCTTCCAAGGAACTTTAACTCTGAAATGGCCATTACAGTAGTACAATTGTTCAGTGACATTGATCTATTTGTTTACCACTGCTTTCCTCAAGCAAAGAGAAGTAAGTAGGGTCTTTATCGGTTTCCTCAGTTGCGATGTATTGTGCCCCCCCCCCCCAGCGTTCATCATCATTATGTCACTTCGTTGCTGCGAGATACATACATTATGTATTAGCCTGACACAAAAAAAAACAGATTATACTGATGTCATGTTAAAACATAACTCAGCTACGGTGCAAAAATGATGGCGGTGCTTATCCAATTTCTTCCCATTGAAAATGCAAGAGTTAGTAGTTAATGTTGCATGCAAAGAAAAGTTAAAAGAGAAGAAAGAGGAATCGTGGCAGACAGAAATAAAAAATTAATGCACCGAACAGGGAACATTTCTCAAGCAGGGAACATGCAGGGCAATATCGCTATCTGTTGGTTCATCCAACCCGCCTAGAGAGAGTAAAAGCTAGTTGCGGTATCTTGGACTCTTAAGGTTGGCTGTGGCATCCCCGGGTTATCGAACTCTTAATGTCCTTGATGACTTTCCTGCTGGAAATTGTGCCACTCGGGAGATGTAAAAAAAAATGTTCATTTAAGTTCTGGAAATGAGGGTGGATGAAAGTGAGGACAGCAGAGTGGTTAGGATGCAAGGAGTTGACAAAGGTGGAAGAGTTGAAATACTTGAGATCAACAGAGTAGCGGCGAGTGTGGAAGAGAGCTGAAGAACGGGTGGAGAAGAATGACAAGGGTCATCCATGACAGATGGGTAGAGTGAGAAGACAGTGGGTAGACAGTGAGAGTGAAAGTAAATACTTACAGGATGGTAGTGAGATCAGCTATGCTATACAGGTTGGAGACGGTGATGAAAAGACAGGAGGCGGAGCTGGAGGTGTCGAGTTAAAAATTTTCGTTGGGTGTGGCGAGGATGGACAGGATTAGAAATGAGTATATCAGAGGGACAGATCAGATTGGACGTTTTGGAGACAAAGTTAGAGAAGCAAGGTTGCGTTGGTTTGGACATGTCCAGAGGAGAGACGAGGGGTCTATTGGTAGGAGGCTGATGAGGATGGAGCTGATCCTCAAATGGAGAAGAGGAAGACCAAAGAGGAGGTCTATGGATGTGTTGCAAGAGGAAGATGCAGAGGACCGGAAAAAATGGAAACGGAAAGAGATGATCTGCTGTGGTGAGCAGACGAAAGACCTTCTGGAATTCAGAGGAAGCATTAAAGGCCCTGAGGACCCTCCAGTGATGCAATTCATCACGATAACAAATCATTATTTCGCCAAACGCTACGTGTCCTTAACCAGGCCAGTATGACTCCAACGTGATTCACTGTTAAGTCAGTTTACAATCAGTTTGGCTTTAGTGTGATTAAAAGCTGACATTTTCTCATCCATGGCGAGAGTTGCCCTTTTCTTTGTGATCAGTCCAGTCTCTGTCTTGCCATCTGTTATCTTAGACCAGCAGATCAACGTTGCGCTTGAAGGAAGAAAAATCATTTCACGGTCCGGTCCGTTATCCTACAGGGTCAGTAAGTGTACGTTTGGGATTAGATTTCAGCACCCCACGCACCGTCTCAATGCTCCGGGACCGACCCATGATCAGAAGTGCCCATTATCCTCTTATTTGTCAGACACTGTTGTTAGCGGGAGCTTAATGACAGGGAACCGTTCAAGGCTTCCTCGTTGGCAGGCCTGCTCGCTCTGTCACAACTGATAGGCTTCTGTAATTAACGCCGCGGAATTAGAGGGGCTCAGCGAGGCCCCCAGAGTTCAGGAGCTTCGACATACACTTGCACACAGGAGCAGAGAGTCGCCTCACTGACTCCAATATGTGTTTCGATTCTGACTGGTGCTGTAATAAAGTCGGCAGGAACAGTTGCTCTTGATCTATTCATTACAACACTATTCAAAAGTCTTGATGCAAAATATGATTTCCTCATCTTTTGCTTTTGGAGAGCCAGACTTTCTTGTATTTTTAATGTTGGGGAACAATTCTCCAGATCTTCCTGAAGGACAGTGTTGTTGTCTCTCATGTTCAGTCCAGTCTCTGTACCTGAGCAGTTCTCCAGATCTTCCTGAAGGACAGTGTTGTTGTCTCTCATTGTCAGTACAGATGATTCCAGATGATCAGCTGATTCGTTTACTGCTGATGTTGAACACTCAGTGGAAAACCCCTTTAGCTAGAACCATGTATATTTAGACACTTTGCAGCCTGGAGCACTGAAACATTTGTCCCCATTTCTTTTATTTAATCTACTCAATATGCCCCAAAGGAATTAGATACCCTAAAATCTGGACATTGTCTCAAGTTGTCTTTTCACACATGTAAGAACAGATTTTCTGTGCTGGATGCATTCTCCCATGCTGGAAATAGTCTGTGTGGTTTAGGTGAAGGGTGGCATCTGGGTAGAGCATGCAGGACGTGACAGATATACAGCTCCTTGCTTGGTTATTAGCAACCAGGACTCCTGCTGTTCCTTGAACTTCTCGCTTTCTGAATCTGCTTGTCTCTCCAGTTGGACTTGTTTTCATTGGTGTCTTCATCTAAATGACCTTCTTCTCTTTTCTTTTTCTGTTTTCTTCCAGGTTCCAGCTCCAGTCACATGATAATGTCATCACACCCACTCCAACGGTGTGAAACTTCAGGAAATGACTTGCTCTGCTCAGACATGGACTCACTGGGACATCAAGAGGACTGGGCAGCTGGACAGGTAAAGGCTGTTTGCTGTCCGGTCCATCCGATATGAACATTACATCTATTCATAGACTGGAACGGTCAAAACTGCGGTGTTTGCATGAAAGGGTAGGTGTCCCTGAGAGACCCTTGAGCAAGGTAGCGTCCCCATCACTGCTCCCCGGGTGCTGGATATGGCTTCTCCGTGCTGCACGGTGTGTGGGTTATACACAGAGGATGCATTTCTGTTGTTTCACAAAGGCAGATAGTCACTTTCACTTGAAATAATTGCTTTTCGTTGCTAAGTATGCACAAAGGCATGATAATTCTTCTGGTACTGGCACCTCAGCTGGAAAAAAAAGGAATATTAAAATAATCTAAAAGCAGTATATGATATAACGTATTTATGACTGATGTTAAAACATCTGCATTTTATTAATTTCATTTGCAACCCGGCAATGCAAATACATCACTCTGTAATGCCAGACACGCAGCAGGCCGAGCGTTTATATTAATAAGGAAACCCTGATCAAACAGCTCCTTTTGCTGATCTTTTCACGTCTATCAATAACCCTGATGTGTTTTTCTGCCAGTTTCTGTTGTTATATTGTCGTCTTTCACCTTTTGTTTTTCGTTTTCCTCCCAAAACTTGTTAAATTCAGCAAAAAAGCATTAAAAGATGTAGAAGTGTGTCCCTGCAGAAGCTTCGTCATGCCTGCAGGCGAGCGTGTGATAATTTATGCATGCTGCTTGCACGGCGCTAATTGGAGAACCTCATAAACTTCTGTTACGTGTTCGCTAGTTGACTGAAGGGTGTCATTGACTCTCTTCCCTGTTTTGGACCGTTGCCCAGCAGTGGAGTGCTGTGTGTGTGTGTGTGTGTGTGTGTGTGTGTGTTTGTGTGTGTGTCAGGTCATAGGGAGGTCATACTGCCCCGGCTGCTCTGCTGCCCCAAACCTGCACTGCTGTGATGGAGCTCTCAATCTAACAGCCCTGCCTGCTGGCAGCACACACACACACACACACAAACACACACACACACACACACACACTCTCTCTCTCTCCCTGTTTACTATACATCTTTCTCTTCGTTTTTTATTCCCTTTCTCTGTCTTTTTGTGTGTCTCTTTCTTTTTCTCTTTATATCCTTATATTTTGTTTGTTTTCTCTGCATTTCTCTCTCTTTTTCTTTTCTCTATACTTTCATATCTGTCCATCAATCCATCCCTCCCTCCCTCCCTCCCTCCTGGCTGCTGAGACCACTGTTTCTCTCTGTATTTTTCTTTTAGATCTCTCTCTCTCTCTCTCTCTCTCTCTCTCCCATTGTACTCCTTTCTCTCTGCTGTTCTTTTCCTTCTCTCTCTCCGTGTCCCTCTCTCTGTCAATGCCTCCTCTCATCCGTCATCACCTCTCCCCCCTACGGTCACCTGCTCCTCGTATCCAGCTCCTGGTCTTTCAGCAGTGAAACCCCGCCGTTCTTCGGGCCCTCTGGTTAGGATTCACGCCGCCGTGTTAATTGGCTGCATTAACCGTACCTGATTGAAGTGGATCTCACATCGACGCTGAGAAAAACACACAAATGGCCAGCTCGGGGGACAATTATCTTTAAAGTTGAGAGGACGTCTCCATTACCAGCCGGTTCCTTTGTAGTTTAAATGAGTTGCCATTATGCAGATCCAGGCATTGTGTTGTTTTTTTCTTTGCGCGGCGCGTTCGGGTCTGAGCGCGAGGCCTTCTGCACCACGCAGCTCTCACCTCCTTCCTGAAGTGCGGCTCGTTCTAATTACATGCACATTCAGATGTAAATGACAGCGTTAATTTGAGAAACTCACGGCTCGGGCCCGGGTCCGCGGATTCGTCCGGAATATAAAATGCAACCGGAACGCCCCGAGGTGCGGCACGTTAGCCGTTTTGCATTTCCCTTCATTTTTAAACGTCATGTGCCATTGGTCAGTGGAACCGCCTGCTGGCTGCACTGCTGTGAAAGCTGGGGAAGCATTAGGCGGAGTGATGTACATGCGTGCAAATGCGCACTTTCTTTATTTAATTATCGAGTCTGGCAAAGCCGTGAACATCTGCTGGTTGGACGGGGGGGGGGCAATATTCCCCGAAACACAATCTGCACCTCAGTGTAATGTGCAGGAAGAAGATGGGGAAAAAAAAAACCTGCCAACATTGAGAACGACTCATTCGCACAAAACCCTCTCCGAACTTACCGAAGACAACTCGCAGCACTCCCGACATGTTGCAACTGCGTGTTTCTGCCATTCTGGGGTGTCGACTCACTGCTGTTTTATTTCAGCTCCCTGTTGTAGTTTTATTTTTTTTTAATGAAATCTCACATTAGTATGGTTAGCATGTCGGCCAATTAGCTGGTGCTAATAATGTCGATTCCCATACGGGCCATTGCTTCTGGGGCAGCGCTGGCCTAGTGGTTAGGAACTGGGCCCCAGGGATCAGACGGTCATGGCCTCAAATCCCGGACCAGTAGGTTGTCCTAAGTTACCCGTGAGCAAGATACTGTCCCATCACTGCTCCCCGGACATCCGACGTAGGGCTGCCCCCTGCTGCACGGTGTGTGAGAGTAAAATGCAGAGTAGTTTGTTCGCAATGGCCAACTGCTTTTCTCTCTAACGCTCACGCGAGTTTGTGTACAAACGGGAATTTCCAGTGATCCAGAGATCTGCTCATTCAAATTTTCAAGACAAGACAAGGAAAAAAAAAAGGTCAGTGGAAAGAAAGGTGGTCGGATTCCTCCCACAGACCAAAGACATGTGTCAAGTGTCGAGGAGGGTCCATCACTGCCCTGTAATGGACTGGTAACCTGTCCAGGGTGGTTTTTCATCCTTTGGCCTATGAGTGATGGGATATGGTCCAGTACTCCATCTCTCTTTGTTTACTTTGTCTCTCTCTCTGTATTTTTATCTCTCCGTCTTCCTCTGTCTCTCTGCGTGTCCCTCTCTCTTTCTCTGCCCTCTCTAACCTTATATTTTTGTCAAGGTTCACTTTCTATCCAATCCATCGATCGATCAATCAATCAATCAACCAACCTGCCAACATCCATCCATCCATTTTCTGTTTATTTCTGGATTATCCAGGGGAAGGTCTATTTGAACACTAGATAGAATGTATACAGTGGTTCAAAGATGGTAAATGTTGCCATTAAAAATAGTGAAAATTTTTTTAAAAATGATAAAAGTAAGCAGCAGCATGGTGGCGCTGAGGGTCATAGGTTTGATTTCCAGGTGGGGTGGTCCAGGTCCCTTCTGTGTGGAGTTGGCATGTTCTCCACTGTCCAAAGAGCTGCTAAACTGTCCCATAGGTGTGAGTATGTGGGTGTGCTTGTCTGTCTGTCCTGTGAAGGACTGGTGACCTGTCCAGGCTGCGTCCCTGCCTTTTGTCCTGTGTTTTATTGCACAAAGACGAAAGCAGAGCCGCTGATTAACTAAAGGCAGCTTTTAGCTTCTTTTTAAAACGGGTAATCTGGGCTTGATCTGCATGGAGAGCTGGTTCCAGCAGGGGGCAGCAAAGTGACTAAATGCCATTTCACCCATTCTCAAACCTTGGTGCCTCCTTCGGTCAAAATGAATACATCTGAGCCGATGACTTTGGTCTCACAGGTTGGATTCTGAACTGAATAACTTTGTATTTATGCTACGGAATTCAAATTACATCACAGTTCCTGTAATTGGCAACATAATCCATTGGATTACAAAAACTGTAATTTAGTCTGCATATTTTACTCTGGGCTTACTTCAAAATCCCACACTGGCAACATTTCACCTTACACTTAGGAACACATACCCACAGACAGTTTTTATTCTACGAATATTGTTTTTATTGTTAAATTTTAAATTTTATAATCAGATTACATAATCCTGATTATTTACCACCCAACTCTTGCAGGCAGATCCATCTTAAATGCAGGCACTCAAGCCAAATAAGCATGGTAGCTTCACGGTGACAGTTGCAACTTATTTCACCTTAAAGTTGGTCTCTGATAACTGTTGAACGTGGAACATTATGGGACGTTATAAAGTAGCTACATTTAATTTTTTTCATATTTTGTTGGAAAATAAGACAGTAGGTGCATGTAAATCCAGTCTACTACAAGAGTTTCTAGAAATCTTACCAGCTTTGGTGTGGCCACCATTATTTTTCAGCACAGCCTGAACTCTCTTGGGCGACTTTCTTATCGTTTCTTCAAGTCGCCTCCAGGAACAGTTTTCCAGGCTTCTTGGAGGACGGTCCAAAGCTCTTCTTTTGTTTTCCGTTCTCTTTATTTGTTTGCCTTTTGTTTTCCGTTCTCTGTGGAGATGATCTCACACCGCTTCTGAGACAGCTTCAGCAGTAAACGAATCCCCTGATCCTCTGGAATCATCTGCACCTGTTTCTTCACTGCTTCATGTCTTAAGTTAGACGCTTTGTTCTGCAAAAACGCTGTGCTTCAGGAAGATCTGGAGAACCGTTCCTCAGCAATACATAGAATTACAAGATTAGTTGCTTTGAAAAATGTGAAAGTGAAAGTGACAACCCTTGTCATTGCGAGGTCAAAGCACAGCAGACAATAAACCACAACAAAATTGGACCTCTGCATTTAACCCATGCACACTCAAACACTGTGCAGCAGTGGGCAGCTATTGAAAGCACCCGGGGAGCAGTGACGAGGACGGCACCTTGCTCAAGGGTACCTCAGGACAACCTATTGGGAAGGGGTTCGAACCTCCGATCATGCGGCTAACGCCCTAACCACTAGATCACCGCTGCCCCGGGAGCTAAATCTGAGGAAAGGAGGATTCAGGAATTTTTGCCAAGTTGAGTAGAGAAGCTACATGAGTCACATGATGATAGTAATGTGTGATTTGCATGGAAACAGGCTTGATTTGTACAGATTCCCACCCTGATCGAGCCCTTAAAAGATGAATAACTGCTCAAAAATGCAACAATTCAGGTGTTTTTCTCCTGGAAAAGTAACAGAAAGATCTTCACTTCCAGGAGAGAAGTTTCTCACAATGTCATCTTAGTTTCCAAGCTTTGAATGACTATTGATGTTCATGACCAAATATGTCTGTATTGCATTACAGTAGGCGTGTATGTGTTGGGGAGTATGTGTGTGTGAGGCTCTGTCAGGGATTTTAGCCCCCCGCGAGGGCGAGGCGGGACGGTGGGTGAGGTGTGAGAGAGTGGCCGCTGCGTCCGCGGCTGCCTGCCCACCGCTTCAGCCGCAGGGGTGATGACACTTGGCGCTGCGTAATTGCCTGCAGCTCTGCCGTGCCAACTCCTGCAAACTTTCCTTAATTAGGAGCGCTGCCAGCCCTGACAGGCGTGTGGGAGCCGGAGAGAGAGGCTAAGAAGAGGCAGAGCAAAGATATTTCTGCAATTAGAGCACTAGAGGAGGACGGGGGACTTTCCCTCTCTTCGCTGGGTGGGTACAATTAGGGCTTGTTTCTGCTATTTAGAATGAACGATCCTGGTTTTTTCTCAGGATGGGACGTTTTGCACGGCCCTTTATGTTCTGGATTCATCTTCTGTTTATGAGACACTGAGGTTTAAATGCTTTTTGCTCGTTTATTAATCTTAATCAGTAGCAAACCATGACAAGCAGAGCTTCAGTTCAGGCCGCACATGAGGGAAAAACCCACCTCTGCAATAACTGACCTTAATATTTTTGTCTTTTGATAGATTAAGATTAGATCAAGTGCAGAAACTTGAGATTTTCCAAGTCGAGTTTGCTGTTTCAACCAGATGCACAGTACACAGTGAATCGAAACAACGTTCCTCCAGGACCATGTAGGACATGACACAGAACAGGACGCAGAGAGACTAAACAAGTGCAGAAGCAACGACGTCTGACAGTTTTTGTAGTTTTGCAGCGACTCCTTCAGTGACCAGCTATGTTGTATGGGTTGGAGACGGTGGCACTGATGAAAAGACAGGAGGCGGAGCTGGAGGAGTTAAAGATGCTGAGATGTTTGTTGGGTGTGACGAGGATGGACAGGATTTGAAATGAATATATTAGAGGGACAGCTGAGGTTAGACATCTTGGAGACAAGGTTAGAGAAGCAAGGTTGCGCTGGTTTGGACGTGTCCAGAGGAGGGACGAGGATTATATTGGGAGGAGGATGTTGAAGATGGAGCTGCCCGGAAAGAGGAAAAGAGAAAGACGTGATGAGAAGACATGCAGGTGGATGGTTTAAAGGAGCAAGATGCAGGGGACAGAAAGAAATAGAAACGGATGGCCTGCTGTGACGACCCCAAACAGGTGCAGCCGAAAAAGGAAGAAGAAGAAGGCAGTGACTCCTTCAGTGAAGAGCCTTTGCATCACTGTTACACTTCCTGTACTCGCAGTGAAAGTATGTCACTTTCACTTTCACTTTACCCAATTCCATTTACATTTTAATCTCATATATTTATTCATTCATATGTTCCATGTGCTCTTAATGCTGAGTTTAACTTTCATTGTACCGTTGAACATGAGCAATAACAGACACCACCAAGGCTTACTTTAAACATAACGTACCTTTTAAACATGCCGTGATTATTTTTCTTTTTCGATAAGGTTTAACGCCGTTCTGAGATTTCTCGTCAGTAACTGAAAGGACCAAAAATAGCTTTGATGAGCCGGGGCTCCATAAATCTCCCTGACTTTGTGTCTTGGCTGAATGTGAGTAATTACCTGCTCTCTGTGAGGACCTCCATGCCCACAGCCATCCACAGGCCCTCTCCTTGACCCTAAGCTGCAGTCGTTAACCTCCTCTGGACAGCCCTGATTTCCAGGGCTGACCGTCCACAGCAGACACTCATTAGAGTGAAGAGACTGTCATGGAGACCAGCCTGAACCCAAAACGCCAACATGTCCATGTCTGACATTTACCATACCGTGTCATGCGGCTCTGTTGCGGCACATACATGGCTGGTATCTTGCTAACGCAAGGCAAACAAAGACGGACTCTATAGGTAACATACAGTCGCTCTGTTTCCCCGACAACGAACCAAGCCCTCCACTTGATATCGCTCTTGCATGTTTCCATTTTCCTCTCTCCTTTCCTCAACTTTCTCGACCCATCTCCGCCGCTGATGCCCCACGGAAAGCTCTGAGCAGGTGGTCCCGGTTCGCCATCAGCACCTGCTCCGTGGCGTCTGGCAGGCTTCCCCGCTGTCACGATGACGGGGAGGATGATGACGGTAACGACAGGATGATTCAGAGTTTGAATCACACAGGCTGCACGTGTTAATCACAATCAAACACACACTGACACACAATCCCATCCTTTCATTGACCTCCAACTGCTGACTAAACACTCCAGATGCTCTGTGGTCTTCAGTGCCCCCTTTTTCACTCATCCCAAATATTCATACACCTGTTCCTGTCATCTCTTCCTCTCTCGTGACCCTCTAATGTTCCATAAGCCGACTTCAGTTTCATCCTCCGTGTTTAACACACACCGTGCAGCAGTGGGCGCCCATATCCAGCACCCGGGGAGCAGTGATGGGGACGGTAACTTGCTCAAGGATACCTCAAGGCAGCTTACTGGTCTAGGATTCGAACCCATGACCACCTGATTCTGGGGCCTAGCCTCTAATCATTAGGTGCCTGCTGCACGTTTACTGGATCTTCTCACTGGTTTCTGATGATAAAGGTAATGCAAACTGGTAAGTAGTATTAAAGGAAGAGTAGTTGGCATCTTTAAGACCTAATATGGCCTAATCTACCTGTTGCTTTTGAAAAAAACATCCCGTCAATCTGCTAGTTAGTAGTGAGCTCTCATTTTATGAGAACCTGAAACTGAACTTGATTAAATAGGAATATATTTTCATTGACGTGAGAATAAAAGCTCATGCGTGCTTTCCATATTCCCATTTAAAAAGTTCCTTGCATCCGGTATGTTGGGCTGGATGCTGAGCCATTAATCTACTAGAGTCAGGCCTTTCAGATGGTGATGGTAGAGCCGGTTGGGTTAATATACAGAACGAGGCAAAAGAAGAGGCAGCAGGGGCTACTTATATACAGGAAATGTCTCTTGCTGACCTCTGCTCCAAATATTTGTCCATTTCTAAAAGTATTCGCTGCGTTTCGAACTGGAAACTCTTCCCTCCGTAATATCTGGTGGTGCTGCATCCCACTAAAAGCTAAACACACAGCCCAGCTCTCACACACACATACCCTTCCCCTGCTCAACACACCATTAAAGACAGCGTTCTCAGCTCGTCGGAGATGTGTCTGTGCTGAGGGGGCGTCGGCGTCCGACGTGTTTTGACTAAAGCGGCAGAAGCCGCAGCGTAGATTGGTGGGGAAGAGGCTGAGAGCAGATTCCTGGCTCACTGCGAGCGGGTGGGTGGGTGTTGTGTTGGGTAATTGGATTTGTCAGACACGAGCCATGCAGCGTTGAAGGAGACGGAATTAAATGTTTGATTAAGCATGCCATTTTCACTCTCCCATAATGCTTATGGGCAGCGGGGATGGCACTAATGCCACGCTCTGAGCCCATTTGAAATACGAACCGTGACGACGTATGCACCGACATACAGCGGGGTGAAAGTGAAAGTGACTATGCCATTTTGAAACACCGCGAACGGTGAACCGCGACGAAATGCATGCTCTGTATATAACCCACACGCCGAGCAGCCATATTCAGCGCCCTGGGAGCAGTGATTGGGACGGCACCTTGCTCAAGGGTAACCTGCTGGTCTGGGATTCCAATCCTGGGGCCAACTCCCTAAAGATTAGGCCTCCAACCCATGAGCCCAAAGAACAGATACCTAAAACTTCAGTATAAAAGCTGACTATTTAAATGTCCCGTGTCCGCTTATGGGACAAGGTTTCAGTTAAGGGTTCCTGGACCAATGTACCTTACGTTTAATGTTTCTTAAAAATAAATGGTCAAATCTGTCGACCAGACGGGATGCCACTCTTGGAATTAAATCTTAGAAAAGACACAGTAGACATTTAGGAAGAAAAAAAAAGACTCCTGCAGAAATTATTGTTAATATTTTAAAACCAAGGCTCTTCTCTTTTTTGGTGGGAATTTATTATTAGCCTGAAGATTCTGATTCGGACAGTATTCTGACTAATTAATAGCGCCATGCTTTTGGAATAATAATGAGAAGAGAGTGAAGGGGAGCAGAGAGAGTGTGTGTGTGTGTGTGGAGAGGCAAACGGTCCAGCAGGCCAGACTGGGGACTGTCCCCAGCAATTACACCACATTGGCCTTCTAATGCTTTAATCTTAAACGTGCCCTTGATCCTGTGCCCTCTCTGAAAATTATGTTATGGACAGTGACTGCCAGCAAGGCTGGGTTAATGTGGCCCATCTGTTTGAATCTGCAGAAAGCAGGCTTTACTAATGCCCAGGGACGCATAGACAATTGCCCACTGCCCTGCCTTAATTGCCTCCAATAAAGAGCTGGTTGCTGCACCTTGCTGCATGTGGTAACAAAGGCTCTCCGCTGCTGCTCTACTTTTCAACATCGCCCTTAATTGTCAGAGCCGATTAAGGTCAGAGTTAAAGGGATAGTTTGGTGAAAAAAAATCAAATGCGCCCGTTTTCCCCCTTGTCCCGATCGGAGTTTAACAGCCGGAACGGGTTTAGGGTCTGAAATTGGGTTTAGTTGTAAACCTGATTTTGCAGCTGTACGTAATGGATGCATTGATTAGCGCCATGCTAATTGCATGCTGGACTGTTTTCATTTGCAGTTAACCTGCTGAAAGTCATTCACATTCATTTTGGACAAAACTGGACGAAATTAGACTTTTTAGACGTGTTGTTGACGGTAGTGAATGGAACCAGACGTCTGAAGAATGCCTTTAACGTTGCATGCAATTAAATTCATTTTTAAACTTGAAAGTAAATAAAAGGTCCTGGGTTTGATTCCTAGGCGGGACGGTGCTGGGTTCAGTTCCCAGATGGGGCGGTCCGGGTCCTTTCTGTGTGGAGTGCACATGTTCTCCCTGTGTCTGTGTGTGTTTCCTCTGGGAGCGTCGTTTTTTTCCCACCATCTGAACAGATGAACGCCACGTGGATTGGAGATGCTAAACTGTCCCGTGGGTGTGAATGAGTCTCTGTCCTTTGATGCACTGACGGCCGGTCTGGGGTGTGTCTCCACCTTTCACCCTGTGAGAGCTGAGATGGCCTCAAACACCGCCCACCACCATAGTCAGCACAAGCGGCTCAGAAAATGAGTCAAATTCAGGAATTTAAGATGCTGCTAATACTGTTTTGAGTTATACGACTGTTTTAAAGGGAAGACAAACCACAAAAGCGAGTCTATTTAAGAAGCTTTAAAGGCATGTGTGGTGAATTAGGCTTGCAGGTTTTTGTTTTTTAATTTGACGGGAAGCTTCCGTTTCTTGGTAGCTACATTCGTTTTGAAGCTCCAGGGCAAAACTAAAGACGCAAACTTCAAAAATCTAACTATTTCTTTAAGCGAGTGTTGGGGGCTGCGCGCCCAGGGAAGGGAGACTGGATCAGCAAAAGTAGCCGTCGGCCGGTTTGACGAATGGCACAGGAACGGTTAGATATTGCCAGCAGCATTTGCATAAAGATAGAAATTGATTGGGGCTGTACATAATGTCCGGTCTTGACTAGGCCGGACACTTAATTCAGCCCCGCAGGCCTGCTCTTATAAATCTACTGAGTTGTTCTAATGTCTGGATGCAAAATAAAGGCCACTCGTTCTCAAGCTCCATAAACACCATCGTCCAGTAAAGGTCTCCCAGCTTTTAAGAATGAAATCAGGGTTTCTTTCTTAACTGGCAAAAGTTACAAATTGAAATAGAAGCTGGTTAGTGTGTTACATAATTTATCCTCCTATTTAATGTTAAAGCTCTTTGGTGTTCAAGCCTCTGAGCTGGAGGGATGGATGTTGGTCTCACTGAACCTGAGTTCTGGATGTTGGTCTCACTGAACCGGAGATCTGGATGTTGGTCTCACTGAACCGGAGATCTGGATGTTGGTCTCACTGATCTAGGGTGGTGGGTGTTAGTCTCATTGAACAAAATGATGATCTCACTGATCTGGAGTGATGGATGTTAGCTAGACCTTTTCTTCCTTTTCTTTCAGTGCATTTCAAAAGAAACCCTATTTTAACATTTCAAATGAAGGCAATGCATCCCGAAACCTTCGGCGAACATTTCTTTTTTAAACTAATGATCCGTATTTTCACTGTCAGTCAGGCCTTTGTGGAGGTCTGGTGAACTTGTGTGTGCTTGCATTTGGAAAGAACGCAGAATTTAATTGCAAGGCCAATTTAAGTCAAAAAAGGCTTAAATGTAAAGAGCAGCGGCAAGTGTTGGGTAACGTCAGAGATTTGAGGGTGGATGGGGCGTTGATGGAAGGAGAGAGAGAGAGAGAGAGAGAGAGAGAGAGAGAAGAGGATGGAGAGAGACCGCAGATTAAGAGCCTGGGCATTCATCCTCTTGGGAAGCTGCTAGTTAGAAGTGTGATGAAGATTCAGTGTGACAATGATGGTTAACCCTAAAGAACCTGATTCCTGCCGATTAATCTTCTCCTTCAAAAGTCTTTACACAATTCGTGTGATTCATGTGTGCTCTTTGTTCAGGTATCCGTAAATGAAACAAATGTGATTATTTTATTCGCTCTTTGGTCATCATTCAAAGGCAACATGAACTCAATCACTGGTGTCGTTGGCTTGGCGACAACCAAGCTGATGGACCGGCTGTGTCCCAGCAACTACAACTTCTGCATCATTGTCCTCTGCTTTGCTGGGAATGGTCCCAGCATCTCCAAAAAGAAACTGAGTTGGGTCATCTGGGTTGAAATGACAGTGTAAGGCATGCATGTGCCCTCTATAGCTTCAGTTATGGATCTTAAAAATATAACAAATCTTGTATTTTTATACAATATACACCGTGCGCACAACTATTAGGCAAGTGAGTATTTAAGGATGAATTTGAATCTGGAACAAATCCAGCACGATCAGTCAATTCAGAATGTTCTCAGTAGGGTTTAGGTCAGGTTAAGAAGGCGGCCATGCCATCATTCTTTCATCTTCAAGGCCCTTACTTGTGAGCAACACAGTGGAGAATTTCCATGCATGTGATGGAGCATCGTCCTGCAGAAAAATCATGGACTTCATGAAAGATTGCAGACTTTTTCCTGAAGCACTGCTCGAAGAAAGTGTCTCTAAAAGCTGGCAGTGGGTTTGGTAGTTGATTTTGAGTCCATCTTCAACCTGAAAAGGTCCAACAAGCTAATTTTTAATAATTCTAGCCCATGCCAGTACACCACCTCCACCTTGCTGGGGTCTGAGTAGAATTGGAGCTCTGTGCGCGTTACTGGTCCAGTCATGGGCCAAACCATCTGGTCCATCAAGAGTCACTTTAAAACCTTTAAAATCTGTCTTGAGATGTTTCTTGGTCCAGTTGGCTGATGAGTCTTGTTCAGTGGTGGTCGCATTTCAGTCTTCCTTACTTCATCCACATCTCTGACACTAAACACCTTGTTCGTCTGGACACTCCAGGTAGGTTCAGTTCTAGAACAGCACTGGAGGATCATGGGTTCCTCATAGCTTCACGTTTGATTCTTCTCACATCTCTTCTTGCGACACTGTTTACAACAAACCGTTTGATGGTTCAGTGATCACAACCCAATATTTTAACAGTTTCAGGAGTGCTGCCTCCCTCTTGCCATTTCTGACTTCAGAGTCACTCTTTCAGCTCATTTTGCCTGATTAGGAAAAGTACCTAAATTCTGCACACCTTGATGCAGAATGTCGATCTCCTCAGGCCACACCCTCATTACACAAATGCATCACCTGATCTGCTTCTATCCAATCAGTAACTTCAGCCTGGAGTTGGAACATATGCAGAAGAATGATAATCTGGTCAAAATACTCACTGACCTAATAATTGTGCACACTTTATTTATTTTATGTTTTTTTTGCTTTGAGTTGAGATCTAAAATTCGAGTTACGAGCCAGCTTCAGATACCCACCACTAGGTGGCCCAGCATCCCATGTCTCACTCGTTCACTTTAAGCGGATCGCTCGCAGTGGAAGCGTCAGAGTGTTGTGCTTGCAGTTTTTTCAAAACTTCGTTTTTCCAACTACGTGTCCAAAGAAAGTGAGTGCGAAGGATGATGTGCATTGAATAACGGATTAATGGCATTTCAGCTCATTTCAATGGGGGAAAACTCATATGACATACTCATAGTTTGAGTTACGAGCTCCTTCATGGAACGAATTAAGCTCGTAAGTAAAGGCACCACTGAATTTACCAATAACTTTCATCCTTCTGTTATCTTATTCTAACCAGGGTCGTGGGGATACTGGAGGACCCAGCGCTCTTTGGGCTAAAGGCAAAGAAACATCCTGTTCAAACTGGCAGTCTGTTGGAGGTCTCAAAGAAAGCAGTACATCTTTCATTCTTCATAACTCAGATGGTGGCTCCTATCTTTTAGGCCTGTAGTATACGTGGAAAAAGCCTTTGTTCTGATTGGCTGCCTCTTTCGAAAAAGCAATCTGGAATGAGAAGTGCAATTTTTGTGATGTCACAAAAATTCATAAAATTGGCAGCATAGCTTCCTAAGTATACCAACTTTATAGATTTAATACCGAGTCACTTTATGACCCCCAAATGGCCCCCAAAGTCATTTCTTTAATATCGTCACTGAGAACCGAACACAGCCACATTCTCCCGTTTCCAAGGGAACAAAAGATGTAAATGAACTTTCCAGGATTGATTAAAGAGCTTCACTTCTAACTTCAGTGAAAATTTGGAGTTCAGTTTTTTCAAGGTAATTAAATGATACCTTTGTTCATTTGAGAATTTCATATTTAGAATCTGGTGGATTCCTTCCGACCAAATAACGATGAATAAAAAAAAAATGTAAGGCTGCAGCACTAACATCACTCCGATCTTACGAACGGACCTAAAGTGTGACGTTATAACGATAAGCTGGAAGCGTTAAAACCCCCAACATGCTTTATAACGACTGCTCTCATATGGAAAACTGGCCTATTTAAATGACCACTGGATGTGAGAATAGACTTGAGGAGAAGCAGCGGTGACGCTCTCTTCTGCATGTGTGAAGTCGTTCCGCGGAGCTGAGCATTCAGCAGGAATCGTTGTGTTTAATCAGGCGATGTGATGGTGAAGGCTCACTCTGGAAGAGTGAGTTAACCCCTCAAACTCACTTGTCTACAAGTGGGTCCTCAAACTCATAACAGAATCTAATGGGAGACGCTGAGTACACGAACAGGACTGTGCAGCTCCCCATTCTTTATATTTAGAAAAAAAAATGAGACGAGAAGAAAAGGGATGGAAAATAAGAGCTGGAAACCTTCTGGAGAACTGTTCCTCAACAGTAAATAACAGTGAAAATACAAGATATACAAATACTGGCATTTGGAAGCAAGAAATGATGGATGGATGGATGGGTAGACAGATAGTCACATGAAAAAAATTAGGACACTTATTAAATATTCAGTTCTTTATTAAGAAATGTTCATATATCGATGTCTAATCTTGTTTTTATTTATCTCTGGAAAAGAAAGGGATTCATTTTCAACAGAAATTAACCTTGATTTATACATTAAATAAAGGATATCAACAAAAATATGTTGTTAGGACACCTCCCCCCCCCCAATAGCTAGTGTTCCCCTTATGGCTGAAATCACTGCAGTGAGATGCTTCTTGTAGCATCTATCAGTCTTCGATATCAGTCTGTGGAACGTCTGATCCACTCCTCAGTGCAGAATTCATTAAGCTGTGAGATGTTTGAGAGGTTTCTTGCATCTCAGTGGGATGAAGGTCTGGGCTTTGACTGATTGCCTGATTGCAAATTCTTTTGAGATATTTTTAAATCCCTTACCAGACTTACAAGCTGCTACGATTTTCTTTCTAAAGGCCTCAGACAGCTCTTTTGATTTCACCATGGTGTTCACTCTCACCTCAACAGTCAGGAGCGCTAAACTAAATGTTTAAATGAGCAAGCCTCCTTCAAAATGCTGAGTAATGATGTTCTAATCATGCACACCTGATGTGCTACACCTGAGTGCGATTTGAGTCGTTTTAATTAAAATGCGCAGAGAGAGGTTTAATTCTGTAAAATGTTAAAAATAACATTTTACAGAACATTTTGAAAAGTCTTCGGTTTTAATTGTTTAGTTTTTTTTTATTAATCTCTGGAAAAGAAAGGGATTTAATTGCAGACAAACAACAATGAAACCTCCTCCCAGTATTGTTAAAATTGAGATTAATATCCATATGTCCAAGAATCTTACAAAAACACACAGGCTTTCATAGGGTGGTCTCATTTTTTCACATGACTACAGCTAGATAGATGGGTAGGTAGGTGGATAGATGGATGAATGGGTAGGTAGGTAGGTAGATAAATAGATAGATACATGGGTAGGTAGGTAGATGGATGGAAGGGTAGGTAGGTGGATGGATGGATAGATAGATTGATGGATGGGTAGGTAGGTGGATAGATAGATACATGGGTAGGTAGGTAGGTGGATAGATTGATGGATGGGTAGGTAGGTGGGTAGGTAGGTGGGTAGGTAGGTGGATAGATGGATGAATGGGTAGGTAGATAGATATATAGATGGATAGATTGATGGATGGGTAGGTAGGTGGATAGATAGATACATGGGTGGGTAGGTAGGTGGATAGATGGATAGATTGATGGATAGGTGGGTAGGTAGGTAGGTGGATAGGTAGGTAGGTGGATAGATGGATGAATGGGTAGGTAGGTAGATAGATATATAGATGAATAGATTGATGGATGGGTAGGTAGGTGGATAGATAGATACATGGGTAGGTAGGTAGGTGGATAGATGGATAGATTGATGGATGGGTAGGTAGGTAGGTGGATAGATGGATGAATGGGTAGGTAGGTAGGTAGATAGATATATAGATGGATAGATTGATGGATGGGTAGGTAGGTGGATAGATAGATACATGGGTGGGTAGGTAGGTGGATAGATGGATAGATTGATGGATAGGTGGGTAGGTAGGTAGGTGGATAGGTAGGTAGGTGGATAGATGGATGAATGGGTAGGTAGGTAGATAGATATATAGATGAATAGATTGATGGATGGGTAGGTAGGTGGATAGATAGATACATGGGTAGGTAGGTAGGTGGATAGATGGATAGATTGATGGATGGGTAGGTAGGTAGGTGGATAGATGGATGAATGGGTAGGTAGGTGGATAGATAGATATATAGATGGATAGATTGATGGATGGGTAGGTAGGTGAATAGATGGATAGAAACATGGGTAGTTAGGTGGATAGATGGATAGAAACATGGGTAGGTAGGTAGATAGAAACATGGGTAGGTAGATAGATATATAAATGGACAGATTGATGGATGGGTAGGTAGGTGGATAGATGAGTAGGTAGGTGGATACAAAACACACAGGCTAAGGGGTGTCCTAATTTTTTCACAAGAATATAGATAGAAGGTTAGGTAGGTGGGTGGATGGATGGATGGATGGATGGATGGTTAGGTAGATAGATAGACTGACTGATGGATGGATGTGCAGAAGAACATGACTATGCAAAATTCATTCTATTAAATAACAAAATAACAATCATACGATTAGAAAACAAAGAAATAAAATTTAAACCAAAAAAAAACAAAAACATTCTTTAATGTAAGAATGTCTCTCCAGCAATTTGTCACAATTTGTCACACACGGTTTCACCCCTGAAATGAAAAGAAAAATGATAAAATCCTTCAGAAACAGGCATGTACATTTGTATAAAAGTCTTCCGCGTCGAAGAGGCTGCCAGTCGGTTGCGTGTGAAGACTGAATCCCTGGAATGAGCCTCGCTAAATGTGTATGTCGCAGTTTTCACCATCTTCATCAAAAAGCCCCGCAAAGCGTTCCCACGTTTAGAGATGGAGTTTACATCCCAATCACCGCCAGATCACCATGGAAACCTGAACATCTTAAGAAAAGGGAAGGAGATGGTGTTTGTTATATATTTCACTCTGAGACCTGGTAGAGGACGTTGCAGATGAGCCAGTCTGAGGGGTTAATTTGTGCTCAGAGAGTGAGCCGTCACCACCGCATCGCCTGATTAAACCCAACGATTCCTGTTAAATGCTCAGCGTCGCGGAATGACTTCACACATGCGGAAAAAAAATGCAGCCACTGCTTCTGTCCCGCTAAAGAGTCTGATGTGGAAAACCTCCGCTGTTGGGAAACAGAGTATAACACTATGGGTCTGGATGTTGGACCCAGGAAGGAATGCAGACAAAAGTAAAAAGTAGAAAGTGCAGATATTTGAGCACAAATGCATTCAATGTGTCATATCCAGCACTTGGGGAGCAGTGATCGGGACGGTACCTTGCTCAAGGCTACCTCAAGGTGGACTGGGATTCGAATCTTTCGATTCTGCTTAACTGCTTGGCCACCGCTGCCCCCAAAAATACTCCATACACCCCAAAGAAAGCAGATTTCAGATTTAGTGCTGTTTTATCTTCACCAGAATTACGTATAAACGCAAAGACCAGTTAGGTTTACTGGTGGGACTGGATCGGGATTAAATAGGCTGAATTGATATTGTAGGCGTGACTCCTGGAAGAACATTTGAGTCTACATTGTTCCATTTCACATCAGACCCACTCTGAAGGACTAGGCCTCAGGATAGGAAGGTTGTGGGTTTGGAAACCGGACCAGTAGGTTGAGTTGCCCTTGAGCAAGGTACCATCCCCATCACTGCTCCCCGGGTGCCGGATATGGCCGCCCACTGCTGCACGGTGTGTTTGGGTTAAATACGGAGAAAGAATTTCGCCGTGGGTCACAGTGTGCGGCGCTCACAACGCCGGAAAGTCACTTTCACTTCACTTTCACTTCACGTTCATTAAATATCGGTGCGGTTCCCCCTTAATGGTGGAATAAGTGTATGTTCAATCTGTCAGCTCACCCTGACGCTGGGGTTAATCTGCTGTATCAATATTGAAGCGCTAGGGACGTATGAAAGAATCTGCCAGGCTGCCAAAAAAGCGAATTTGCACATCGACGAAGGCATAATTCCTTTGTTGAAGAAAGTCCTCTTCATTACTCGGCCGAACGCCATCAGTTTGCGGGGAAAGTGGGATCGTGAACGGGAGCGTCTGTTCATTTTTCTCTGCCGTTTTCCCGCTGTTCTTCTCTCGGTATCTGTTTCATTGATATTGATGCCTTCTCTCTGCGCATCGCACTCCGAGCTGTGGGCTTCTACAGTCTCTTTGTCTTCATCTAACTCCGTCACACACGGCCTGTTTGTCTTACACGCCTGTCTTACACTCACGCTCACCTCTACCTCCCTGCTGGAGGACGGAGCTTGTGTAAGTGAACCCTTTCTCCTTGGAGAAGTGTGTATCACCGAGCATGTGAACGCTAGTTGAACATCATGACGGGTCAGTAAATTAAACGTCAGACAACGTGAGATGCGATGGAGCCCTTTTCTGTTAGTGATTAATTTGATCGTCCTGCTGGAATTTTCCAGATGTAGAGTGCTGGGCAAAAGTCTCGAGATTTCTATACAACACTTTGTAGTGTGCTGGGTTTTGTTGTGGTGCAGGGTTTCGCAATGACAGCAAGTCTCAACAGCATGCTGTTGCCTCACAGCAAGAAGGTCTGGGGTTTGATTCCCAGACGGGACCTTCCAAGTTCTTACTTGGTGGAGTTTGCGTTTCCTCCGGGAGCTCTGGTTTCCTCCCACCATCCAAAGACATGCTGGATTTGTGGATTTGAGATGCTAACTTACCCACTAGGTGTGTGTGGGTGAGGGGGAGAGAGAGTGTTTGTCTGTGTGTCCACCCTGTGATGGACTGGAGACCTGTCCTTCAGAACATGATGATTAGATTGATGTGTGTGGTTATATTCCACATTCATCAAGGAACACCTTGAAGAATCCTGTCTGATTTCTTTGGGACAGTGGTGGCCCCAGGATCGAAAGGTCATAGGTTTGAATCACATACCAGTAGGTTAGCCCTAGGTACCCTTGAGCACGATACTGTCCCCATCACTGCTCCATGGGTTCTGGATACGGCTGCCCACTGCTGCATGATGTCTGTGGGTTAAATGCAGAGGATGCATTCACTGTGTGCTGTTTGCAATGGCAAATAGTCACTTTCACTTCACTTTCAATTACCTACTCATTCACAATCACCTTTCCGCACCACTTTGTTCCATTCATGATGGTGTACCTCTCCACCATGAATAGATTTAAAAAATGAACTTTTAAGCCACAAGACTATCATAAAAGTGTCAGGCCAGAGGTGAACATTAGTGGAACAACTCTGTGGGACAAAGTGTTGAACTGCATCTGTGTCAGTAATTCTGCCTCTAGAGCTGGGTTTGAACTTCAAACCACCGTGAAAGACTTTGCATGATGCTTTAATTTTGCAGTAAGTGCTGGGATTTCTGAAGAACAGCTTGGAAGAAAGGAACGGAAGTGCCATCTTGAAGAGTGCCAGAATTTAGGGGTTCCTGAAAGACCTGCCATGGGACTGCTGCCAGAGAGCCTGAGGTGACTTGTATGGATGGAGGAGCTCAGTGAGATAAGCAGGGCCCAAGACTGTGCAGGGCTTTGAAGGTAGTAGGATTTTCTACTTGATGCGGCAGGATAGCACAGCTGACAGAGAGCAGGGGCTTGCAGATTTTTCTAGTTGAAGTAAGCGGTGCAGTTTCACATGACTTTGAGGCTGTCAAGTGTCCCTGTCATGACTCTTGACTTACTGGAGCGACTCGTTTCACTAAAGTCATCAAGCAAGGATTGCTTGGCAGTGATTTTGGTACTTTTTGACATTAATTATACATGAAAAGGGGCGTAATGTCACGGTTTACACCCCTTCCCACAACCCTGATGTCAAGTCTTCAGGACTGGTGAGAGGGGATGTGACATCTCAAACGGGGGACACTGGAAGACCCGCTTTCTTTGCTTTGTCTCTGCAAGAAATTGAGGGCAAATCCATCAGTGAACGCTGCATCCCAGCAGCAGATAAGCGGGGGATTCTGGACAGCCCTGTTGCCTGTAGATGCTCGGCTGTCACGTGACGTGTATGAAGATTTCAAAGTCTGGCGAGACCAGGCCTTTGAGTGTCCCCGGGTTCTCAGCCGGTTCCTTATGAGCCAGGCAGTTGTCAGCCATGAAAGCATTCATGGACAGATAATTAGATACATTTACCTGAGGCCTCTTGCCGTTGTCCCTGGCAACCTGTCATAAAGGCAAGAGGAGATCGGAGAGGTTAACCCTAAAGAGGCTGCTCGCTGCTAGCCTGAATTTAGCCTGACGCGTTGGCGCTAATACCTCACAGGTGGCATCTTTCAATCTCTCGGCAGCTTAAGGCAGCTACACGCAGATTATACGCCCTTCCTCGTCCTAGTTATTTGTCTTATTGCTCTACAGGATGGGACGTAACTGATTAATCCCTCTTTGTACAGTGTGCAACCCTTAAGCGTGATCTAAACTGGGACTGAAGTAAGATTGATTGAAATGAAATTGTAGCCTCTGATCTCATCATAACACGATTACAGGGGTCCTTGGACTGTCTCTTCCTGTTTTTTTTCAGGCCTTTGTGGGTTTATGAGTGACGCGTGTGGTTTTCTAGCTCTATTACTGAGATGGTGGAGATTCAGCAGGGGATCGCACAACACTTTCCAATGAAGAGCTACTGTTTTCATTTTTTTTTCTCCCAAAAATCTATAAAAATGCTACCGAAAGGCATCTTTTTACTCTCCTGTTTGATTCCAGCAAATCAATAAAATGCATTTATACATAAAACATATTGTTCAACCCTCTTATGGGTGGATCCGCTCTATTAAACAGCAGACTTACTTTTGGGGCTGGTGTATTTATTCCGTCTACATGTTCCAGCAGGATCTCTAAATTATTTCAATCAATTCACAATTTTTAGTCATGGCCAGTGCTGTCCATAAGTCAGGACTCCCCTATCAGACCGTACCATCAGCTGAAAACCAGCATCCTCTCAATTACATGGACCACTGTATCTTTTTCATCTGCTGCTCACTCACTGTGATTGGACAGCTCAACACATCTGGACTTCCGGCTATTTTGAATCACCGGGGAAAGGAATCCACCCAGGGAGTGAATTATACTCTCTTGGCACAGCGTTGGCCTAGCGTTTAGGGACGATCCGAAGGTCGTGGGTTCGATTCCCAGACCAGACTTTCCCCATCGCTGCCCCCCGGGCACTTTATACTATAGCTGTGAAATACTGAGGAAGGATTTCATTGTGATTCAGTGTGTGCTGTGCTGTGTTTCACAATGACAGTTAGTCACTTTCACTTGTCTGCAGATGGCTATGACAACAACCGGCTCAAACTCACCATCTCCTGATGACCGGGCCAACGGCATTGAGCTCTAGAAGTCACAGTCCCATGAAAGTGGGAGTAGTTTAGATTTAGTTGTGTTTTCCCTCCTGGATGGTTTTGGAGAATGATAACGGATCTCTGGGATGAAATAGTCAAAGTGAAGGAGAGTAAGAAAAGGAGAGAAAGATGCCATCCACCCACGCTGTCTCCATTCAATCAAATTGAAATGCTAATTTGTTTTTGCAATTTTTTGTTTTGTTGGGTGCCCCCCCCCCAACCCTGTAAGCTGAGAACATTGCACTTGTTGTCATGGGCACAGAGCAGTGGTTTTGAATGATTTTGAACAGATTTTATTTCTTGAAATTTGCCACCTTAATTGCAGGGATAAACGTTCTGCCGGGACTTCTATCAAGCTGTTTTTCAACCTGACATTTTAACAGAACATGATATTCTGCTGCTTTTTTTTTGCTCTGACACACTGCGATGCTTCCTACCGGCCCTACCGCCGTCTTTCATAATAAAGTGCTTTCACGTAAATTGTAGCAGCCAGTGATAATGAAAGCTCTTTACTGTGCTAATAGCCTTGGTGGTCATTTTCTCCGTCTCTGTGTGACTCTCTAAATCATGTTACGGTAATGACTCTCCCTTTAGTTATACCCACTCCCTCAGTTCTTCTCTGGGCCTTTGAGACTGGCCCAGCCATGCTTGTGCTCCAGTGGTGCAGGGCGATGAAAATAAAACTAGACATGAAGCTGTTTGCATTGAAATTTCGGTTGATGTTTGTTATAATTTTCTTGAAATCCATCCATCAAATTGATCTTTTATATACGGCACACAGTGGAACTACCTCTGCTTTTCTCCCACACACACCGTCCAGCAGGCAGCCATATTCAGTGCCCAGGTAGCGGTGATTGGGATGGTACCTTGGTCAAGGATATCTCAGAGCAGCTACTGATATGGGATTCAAACCCATGACCTTCCAGTCCTGGGAACTAGTCCCTAATCACTAGGCCAACACTGCCCCTTGGTCCTCGATCCTACCACAGGGCAAAGAAAATCCCAAGATTGGTTGCCAGGTCATTGTACAGGAGAACAGGATGAAGCCCTCACAGACACGCAAACTCCACACTGAAAGGACCAAAGCTAGTAATCAAGTCCAAAAGATGTTCTTGTATTTTTAATGTTGAGGAACAGTTCTCCATCCTCCTGAAGGACAGTGCTTTTGTCTCTCGTTTTCAGTCCAGTCTCTGTACCTGAGCAGTTCTCCAGATCTTCCTGAAGGACAGTTTTGTTGTCTCTCATTTTCAGTCCAGTCTCTGTACCTGAGCAGTTCTCCAGATCTTCCTGAAGGACAGTGTTGTTGTCTCTCATTTTCAGTCCAGTCTCTGTACCTGAGCAGTTTGATAGTTCTGTGTTGGTTAATCCACACAGTGATCTACGTCTGAACCTTCATGCAAAACAAGGCATCAAACTTAAGACATGAAGCAGTGAAGAAATATCTGGCAGATGATTCCAGATGATTCATTTACTGCAGATGCTGAACATTGAGTGGTTGTTCCCATTTATCTAGAACCTTGTATCTTTAGACACTTTGCAGCCTCTTGCATCAGAAACAAGTGTTTGCTGTCATTTAATGCAGCCAGGAGCCAGACGTCCACCAATGTCCGATTGTCTTTGGTCTTTCTGTTGCTGGGATGGACCGATGAGGTTGCGGTAAGTGGCAGTTCATGAAGCTTCATGTGGCAAACAAGTGCTTACCTTTCAGTGTCTCCGTGCTGGAGGCGTCATGTCATCGTACTACATGGGTCGTAGTGGACGTGACCAAAATTGGGGCGAAAACGGCCACAACGTCATTAGCATAATCATGATGAAATCAGCCAACCAGACAACAGCTGAAGCCTCTTACGCTGGTCGTGATTCTGATTTCGAGGTCTCAGCTTTGTTTAGGGCAGGTGGAGCGGCTGATGGACGCAGACAGGTCCCTGCGGCTGCGGTGATTGCGGAGGCGGCAGGCCTTTTAGCGGCGTTGCCAAGCAAATGACACGAGAGCCACAACAGCGTCTCAGTGGTGGCTTTTAGTACTTTTGAGCATGATTGATGCAGAAATGATGGAAAAATCATGCTCCCTGCTTTCACACTTTTTGTTTCGAACGCACTTTCGCGTTCAGGCTCCCGCCCACCTACGCGCACTTTTCTAAGCTGTCACATCATCTGGCGATGGGACCTGTGCGTCAGCGTATCTGCGTAACCGAAGCAACAGCCTTCGGTCGCCGTTGGATGAAAAGATGGCGAGTTAAAGCGCCCGATTCGGGGCTAATTCGGTTTGTGGCCGCCGAGCTGCAGGCCTGTCTTTAGCATATGGCTGGAAATAGCAAAGCGATGATTAGAGTGAGGTTTAAGCAGAAAGAGGGTGAGACGGCTGCACTCTTGATTGTTGGTTATCTTTTGTGGTTTGCTTGCAGTGCATTTAGAAAAGCCTTTTAGTCTCCACATGAGAAAGTGATGTTTCTCTGCTAACTGATAATAGCCCAGGAATTCAGCAGGTGATTATACTTGGGGAGCATTTTTAATCAGCAGTTCAGTGGAAATTGCTGCACTATTTAACATGATCTCTCCAAGGCGAGGGCAGTTTTTATTCAGCCATTACTCTGCTCTCGTAACTTTGGTGTAAATTTCACCTCTAAAAGCATGTTTGAATTGCACATCCTGGGATGGGGGGAGTAGTATATGGGCCTTTTCAAACTCATAATCCAGATTCTGGATGCAAAAATAGTCTGACATTTTTACGCCCTCCTTGACTGTAAAATCTGGAATGAAAACTTGAGCATCTGCATAAAATGGCCTTTAAAAGTAAAGGTGTGCAATTAAAGAGCCAATATTCCACATTTTTGAGGCACGCTACATACAAAAAGCAGTGTGTCCTGAACGAGCTGTTCCAAAATGCTCAGGAACATTGAGATTGTGGGTTCGATTTCCTCACCAGTAGGTTGCCCGGAGGTACCCTTGAGCAAGGTACTATCCCCGTCACTGCTCGCCGGGCTGCCCACTGCTGCACGGTGTTTGCATGGGTTAAATGCGGCGGTCCAATTTCGTTGTGGTTCGCTGTGCTGTGACAAGGCAATGACGAGGGTTGTCACTTTCACTTTTCTTTCTTTCTTTCAAATTCTAAACGCTCCGGCTTTAAAAAGTCTTTAAAGTCTTAACAGTTCATCCTGCAGGGGTTGTTGCATCTTTCAAAGGCTCCTGCATCCATAGTTTGCTCCTTTTTTTTCATCGTTGAAATAGTTTGGAGTTATCGGAGTATGATTCTCATTGGGGTGCTTAGGTGGGTTGGTGGAGATCCAATGCAGGACCCTCATTGTGCGCTGAGATGCTGCGGACTCCGAGCTGGCGCATGATGGATGAATGTTTATTCTCTGCTTTGGCTGTGATATCTTAATGGATGTGCCTTTCTTGAGGCGACGGGCACTGCTTTCTGTCGGACAAGTGGAGGAATTTATGACCTGTCAGGCGGTTGAGGCCGTGGCTTGCTGCGTGCGACTCGCTCCGTGGCCTACAGTGAACCGGCATGATGATCTCATCTGGCATGCCAAGCAGAGTTATGTTGCCCGTCCTTGCTGCAGGAGAAAAGAAAAGCCAAAAAAACAACAGCAATCTGTGCCATCTGCAGGTGGCCAGCATCCAGCTAAAAGAGCAGCTAGTCTGAGCTTTATTTGATCCTTAATGTGAATTTGCCCAGTGTTGCCTGATGGGGCAATTTTCTGCTAAATTGAGCTGCTTTTGATTGAAGAAAGCTGAAAAAACAAAACATGTTGACAAACATGGCTACTTCGGATTTCATTTTGGAAAAAAATGACTTTCCGTTTTTATGCAGCTTAAATTTTAGTCGCCCGAACCTCTCCCCACGTGCAGCAAACCATTCGTGGGGAAAGAGCAGACCAGTAGGTTGCCCTGAGGTACCCCCGAGCAAGGTACCGTCCCCATCACTGCTCCAGGGTTGGCGGATATGGCTTCCCAGTGTTGCATGGTGTGCTCTTCTCTGTTTTAACCGTGACAAGTAGTCCCTTCCGTTATACCACCTTTCGCTGTGTAGATCCCCATCATGCCCTCAAAACAGCTCTGCTGGACCCTCCCAGAGAGGGGCTCTGGGCTTGATTCCCAGGCAGGACGGTCCGAGATGTTTCAGTGTGGAGTTTGCATGTTCTCCCCGTGACTCTACACCACTGCTTATAGAGTGAGGTGGAGAGGCGTGATAACTTATCCATAAGAGGAGAAGGAAAGGTAAAGAGAAAAGGAAAGCTGTGAGGGAAGTGCGAAGGATGAAGAAGAAAGGAAAGAAAATGGGAGAGAGGAGGAGAGAGTGAGGAAGGGAGAAATGGAATGTGAGAAAGGAAGAGAAGGAAAGAGACGCCAGGAAAAAAAAAAAAAAAAGACGGGAGGGACTAGGAGAAGAGTGTCCCTTCATCTAAGTGACATAACAACAACAACAAAAAAGGTTAAAGACATGAGAGAGAAGAAAGGGAGCGCGGACGGAGGAGAAAATGCGTGAATTGAGTGTGATGCGGAGAACTGGTAGAGACGGAAAGTGAAGCAGTGAGGTTTTCGTTCATTATCTTCAGTAGATTGTTTTAACATTATACTTCGGTGTGTGTGTGTGTGTGTGTGTGTGTGTGTGTGTGTGTGTGTGTGTGTGTGTGACTATTTTCTTATGCGCTTTAAATAATGTTCAACTGACACATGAAAAACGCTTCCTCCACTTCTTTCACTTACTCCAGCTTGGATTCTGGGCATAAAGACTCGTTTTAAAGGCGTGATTTACGACAAGAGAAGGTCCCGTTCAGAAGCAAATCCATTACGCAGTGTTGCACCGCGTCAGCATTTTGAGGACTTTGAGGGAATAAGACCAGGTGCTCGTGAAAAAAAGGATCTGTTTTATAATAATGCCTCGCCTAACGTTCCACACTCAGCCATGATATACTGATACACACACACACACACACACACACACACACACACACACACACACACACGGCCCTTATGTTTTAGGTGTTAATGGAGAGACAGGGCGAGAGGCCTGGTCGTGTTCCTCCTTGTTCGTCCCACTGCAGGTTTAAAGGAGCGCTCCGTCATTCTTTTAATCAGCTCTGCAGATCTTCAGTGTCCACACGTCCTTACGCGGCCCCTGAAATCCCCAGATCACCGTGAGCTAATGGGTCTCTCTGTATCTCTGCTGGCCACTCTATGCGTCGTCCTCTTTCTCGTCCACTCCTGTGTCTTTTCTCTGATCGGATTCTCTCTGTCCCTTCTCGCGATTCGTCTATTTCACCCTTTCTCCTGCATCTCTTTCTTTACCTCTCTTTCTCTGAGTCTCTGTCCATTGACAGGTGATGATGATGATGATGATGATGGTGATGATGACGATTTGTCAGCGTGAAGCAGCGCAACGCACAGTGGACCCCAACGAAAAGAAACTCTGCATTTAACCCATTTAAGCCAGATCCAGCACCCAGGGAGCAGTGATGGGGACGGTACCCTGCTCAAGGGTAGATCAGGGCAACAAGAGCTTTTCGCTCAAACTGTTGTGTTGACACGCACTCATGGTCACGGTGTGAGACCTGAATACCTTTCAACTGCCTTTATTTCATACACACACACACACACACACACACAAATCGTTACCTTAATTGTCAGTCAACACTAGCAGCTGAGCTGAAGGTAAATAGGTATGGCCTGAGAGAGAAGAGTGGGAAAGATAGAAAGAGAGGCTGAAAAGGAGTGATTGAAAGTGAGAGAGAGAGAGAGAGAGAGAGGGAGAGCGCGATTCTGCTGGGTATGTGTTGAATACACACACACACACACACATTAGTTTAGCATCACATCTCTCAGACTGATCCAGGAGGAAGTGAGTGGCAGCCGGACCCCCAGTGTCTCGCCGCTCTCGTGTCCAAAAGCTGCCAAGATGGATTTTGGAAGTTGTCAATTAAAACAGAACTCCAAGAATATCTCCAGCCGCCAGCGTCAGGCTGCCTTGCCTAGTTGATGCTTCTATTTCACACTGGCTTTGCCGGTGCTGGTTCTGCCTACAGTGGCCCACAGTTCTTCTGGAGCTTGTTGCAGAAGCCATTCCCCATTTTTAACTGAGCTACCTAACGTTGACTTCTCTTTGAGATGCTGAAGGTCTTGGTTTTACCATTATTTTACGTTCTCCACATCCTATGAAGACCATGTCAGGTTAGACACTCAACAAATAACCCATTTAAATGATTAATTCTCATTACGGGATAAAAATAATCTCTCTGCTCGTTACTTTTAGACATGATTATGAACTACGCTCACTCACTCACTCATTTTCTCAGCTGCTTGTCATTATTGTTGCGGGTGGTGCTGGAACGTATCCCGGCTGTTACAGAATGAAAGGTCAGGACACCCCCTGAACAGGTCACCAGTCCATCAGACACAACCACACTCACACACACTCACATCTAGGGGACAATTTAGCATCACTTGTCCACCTGACATGCATGAAACTGGAGCTCTTGGAGGAAACCCACACAGAGGGAGGAACATGTCCACTCCAAACAGAGAGGACCCGGACTGTCCCATCTAGGAATCGAACGCAGGACCTTCTCACTGTGAGGTTAGTGTCTGTGTGTCTGCCCTGCGCCGGACTGGCGACCTGTCCAGAGTGTTAAGCCCATGTCAAATGTTTACTGCTAACAAGGAACGAGGAGCTGGGTCTTCTCCCAAGAACATTGTTAATGAAGCTCTGAGATTAGTTTAGAGGAGAGTCTGATGGAGGGAGCTCGACCAGCTGAAGTGTGAGAGTTTCTTGCAGTCAGGTGGACTTGAACTGACATCAAGAGAAATTATCCATTGTGTTCCTAAAGATCTCGTCTCCTGCCTACGAACACAAAGGTGGTGCGGACGAAAGGTTTAGAATTTGCACTTTTAACAGACGTTCTTGTTTGCTCCTGTGCACTCTGAGAACGGATCTGTACAAAATGTAAAGAAAGGGTGCTGCAGTGCCCTTAAGTAGAGGGATAAAGGCTGGAGTCGGGTTCTGTTCCATTATGGTCGGCTAGAATGTGAAATTCCTCACTCATGTAATGTGTAGTCAGGTCCAGACTTCTCTTCCTGACAACTGTTCCATTATGCCAGGTCCAGGTTATCCTTTCTGAATCCTGTACTGCTTTGTCAGCTCCAGTCTTCCGTTCCTGACTCCTGTTTCTTGCAAAGCCTGGACTTTCATTCCTGACTTATACTAGGTCCAGACCTCCATTCCTGACTCCTGTAACATCTGACCAGGTATGGACTTACATTCCCAGCTCCTGTAATGTTTGCCAATTCCTGATCTCCATTTTTGACTCCATTATTGTTATGCCAGGTCCAGACTATCCTTCCTGACTTTTGTACGATTTAGCCAGGGCCAGATTTCCATTCCTGACTCTGGTGATGTTAAGCCAAGTCTGGACATTCATTCCTGACTCCTGTATTTTCTAGCCAGGTCCAGACTTCCATTCCTGACTCCTGTACCACTTGGCCAAGTATGGATTTTCATTCCTGACTCCTGTAATGCTTAATCAGGTCTAGACTTCCATTGCTGATTCCTGTGATGTTAAGGCAGGCCTGGATGTCCATTCCTGACTCCAGTGATGTTAAGCCAGGCCTGGATGTCCATTCCTGACTCCAGTGATGTTAAGCCAGGTCCAGACGTCTATTCCTGACTCCAGTGATGTTAAGCCAGGTCCAGACGTCCATTCCTGACTCCTGTGTTTTCTAGCCAGTTCCAGACGTCCATTCCTGACCGCTGTTCCATTTGGCCAGGTCCATACCTCCGATCTTGACTTCTGTATTTTTTTTTGTCAGGTCCAGATTTCCATTCCTGACTCCTCTAGCGTTTAGCCAGGTTCAACTTGCAATCCTCAAGTAACGAAAAAAATAAGTAGACGTTCATTCTCCTGGGATTTCAGGAGGCTAACATGCTTGCGCGATGACCAGGAGCGTTTAATGAGCAGTCTGTCGGCGTGGAACACTTTAGCCCCTGCGTTCCCTTTTTTTGGCTGCTTCCTTCTCCTTTCCTCCCTAATGAAGGATAGGCGAGGAGGATTATTTACCTATTAATTAGCTGCTGCGTGTCTCTTTTGGCGGAGGTGGAGGGCGAGAGGCTTTTTGTTGTCTCTTCGCCGGGTCCCAGATGGAGGAAGGTAATTTTAGGCCTGGTATCCATTAGTGATGAACCATGCGTAAGACAGAAGTCAAATTCAGTTAGACGACGGCAGGTTGTCATCGGCTGCGCTCGACTGCGACCAGGGGTGAACCAATCCCTGACTGACCCGCCTCAAACCCCTTCTGTTTACTCTGCAAGGCCGGGGAGTGTGCATGTGTGTGTCCAGGAGTGAATGTGTGTGTCATTTTCAATAAGATCCCAGGCAATGGATTTACTGTGAGAGTGCTGCCCCAGAGGCCTCAGCCGTGGCCTGACTTGAATATATAATTGCGAACCTTCAGTTTAGAGTATCGGCCGCTTGGAGAGAAACGGAAGGTGCTGCGTGGATTACGAAATAGAGCTCCTGAAAGATTCACAGGTGCGTCCGCCGCCCGTCCCCCGACCAATATCAGGCCTTAATCCGTCCACACGTTGGGATAATAAGTCCCTAAATTCATTACTTTGATAGATTACAGCCGGAGCCTTCAAGGAGCTGCGCGTTCTGCGATTGTTTAAGAAGCGAAGGGCTCTTAAGGACGCTCCCCAGGCAGGAGAAGTTTTATTTTAGCTGGGTCTCATTTACACTGGGATTACTGATGAAGTACATAATCGCGCGGTGCATGTATAATAAGCTACAGTGCATAAAACTCACAGAGAAGAAAGAAGCGTGCAATAAAAACATCCGTGCAATTTAAATGGACAGCCATCTTGGATGAATAAGCTTTAAATCAAGGACAGTTTATGATTGGCTACACAGATAGCATGCTTAAACACTCTGCAGCCTTAAAGAATAGACATGAGCTCACTGCAAGAAGGTTCTCGGTTTCCAGGTTGGGACCTTTCCATGTGATGTTTGCATGTTCTCCCCCATGGAGGTTGTCTCCATGTGCTCCGGTTTCCTCCCACAGTCCAAAGACATGGGTGGCAAGTGGACTGGAGATGCTAATTTGCCCTCCAGGTGGACTGTGTGAGCAACTGTGTCTCTGAGCGCTGGGATGGGCTCTGACCCCTAAATATATATGTGTGCATATATATATATATGGGGAAGTATTTTTTTTATACATTTTTAAATTACAACACTTTGTGAGCCCCCTTTAGGATAAGTGTGTATATATGTATATATAGGAGGAAGTATGTTTTGCATACATTTTTAAAACCCCCAGCTACTCTGTACCAATCTCATTGAGATGCTCTTGAGCCCACACTGTGTCCTCCTCAGCAGCGAATAGAGGATGATGGATGCAGAAGCCACCGTGTCCTGCTCCAGGGCTGCGTTTGAGCTTCGCCGTCACGTCTCATGGCTTTTCGCAGCCGTGTGGGCAAAAAGCACTGCAGACAGAATAATGGCAGTAAAATCATCCGCCTCAGAATTTAGGAATTCTAACGAGATTGTCAAAAAACGAGAACACAGGCGGTGTTTTTCCTCCATAGTCGTTCAGGGTTCGCTTAACGCCTGCAGTGGATGCATGGCACAGTGCAGGAACAGGGTAGCACATAATTGTCAAATATGAAAATATCGAAACAGGTTACCAGGGCAGACACACACACACACACACACACACACAGTTTATGTGACGTGCAGGTCTTTGGATGATGGGAGCAAACCAGAGCTTCTGGAGGAAACACGCACAAATATGGGGAGAACCTGCAAGCTCCACACAGAAAGGACCAGGACAGTCCCGTCTGGGAATCGAACCCAGGACCTTCTCGCTGTGAGGCGACAGCACTGCACCGCCCACTTTTAATCCTCCTTAAAGTGTCAATGTTGCACAGTGTGTAGCCCTGTCCCCTCATGGTGAGAAGGTCCTGGGTTCAATTCCCAGATGGGGCGGGCTGATGCTTTTCTGCTCTGGATAAGCATAACGAATGAATGAACTGGCTGCTGGAAGTGACTGAAGCTGGGATAAAGATTTCATCAAAACTGCCTTCATAAAAAATGTCTCTTTTTCTTGGACAAGTGACACAGTGGCTCTGTCAGAGTTACTGGAGGAGTTGAGAAATGCATTTGCATTGCATTAATTAAGCTTGTGAAGAAAGGAAGGACGTTCTGTTCTTTGTTTTCGGCTGCTGTAGTTTTAGGCTGGACTGTTGTCTGAGCCATCCTGTTAAGCAGCACTCGGATGGTTTGGGAGCATCGCGGAATGAGCAGCGACATCTCCGGATTGTTGCTTTTTCGGAAGCTGTGTTGTTTCTTCGACACGCAGCTAAATTCTCTCCCTGAGATGCTATTTCATGCTTAAATCCCTGATCCGAGGCTTCCACTGGTGTTCGGGGGAGGAGAGAGCTGCTCCCAGCTCAGGAGGAGAGAGACTCTTCTGCTGTGCTTTCACACAGAATGTAAATGTGTGTGTGTGTGTGTGTGTTTCTGCTACTAGTGTGAACCAATTTTTTTGTACTAATAAATAGGGATGCATAGTGCATGAGAGAGAGAGAGAGAGAGAGAGAGAGAGAGAGAGAGAGAGAGAGTAGGAAGGAGAAGATGTGTGAGTGAGAAAAAAGAAAATTACAGAGGTAGGATAAGAGATAGGATGGAGAGAAAAAGAGAGGGAGGAGTGAAAGAGAGAGTAGGTGGGAGGAGAGAATGGAAGGAGAGGGAGAGAAGAGAAAACAAGAAGTGGGAGAGATATAGAAAGTGAGAAAAAGTGAGGGAAGGAGAGAAAGAGCAAAAGAAGAAAGAAGAGCTTTGTGTGAGGGAAAGGCAGAGAAGGAAAAGAAAGGGAGGAGATGGAGGGAGAAAGGGGAAGGAAAACAGGGAAGAGGTAAAAAATTAGGGATTTGGACGAGGGAAGGAGAGAGAGAGAAAGGGTTGAGGAGTAAAAATACAGTATCAAAGAGGAGAGGGAGTGGGGAAGGGGACTTCGGCAAAAAAGAAAGGGAGAGAAGGAAAAATGAAAAAAGCAGAGAGGAAGGGTGCAGTATGATGGAGTGAGATGCTGCAGTCTGTGCACCTTCGTCTGATGAGATCAGTGTCTGTGCAGGTGGCTCACGCTGTTCAGAGCTCAGCCATCTGTCCAGCTCGTCCACTGTTCTGCTGACGTCCCCTCCTGAGCGAGGAGACGTCCCGTCCTGCACTCGAGTGGAACACCGTCACAGAAATAGACGAGTGACGAGCAAGGAAAATCCAGAATAAGCGCGTTCTGGGTTTTGGTCTAGTGTTTAGGGACTAGGTCCAGGATCAGAAGGTCGTGGGTTTGAATCCCAGATCAGTAGGTTGTCCTGAGGTACCCTTGAGCAAGGTACTGTGTCTGTCACTGCTCCCCGGGCGCTGGATATAGCTGCCCACTACTGCACCGTGTGCGTGGGTAAAAAGAAGGCGGCTCTGGCACTACAGCGCCTCCCGCTGCCATATTCGTCCCCTCGACAGGGTCTAAGCCAGTCCGGGACGTCCTGCACAGTGTGCTGATTTCCCAAGCACACCTGGTTCAGCTCACCTGTTATTTGGCAGGTTGTGAGTGTGTTTAAGGGGGCAACTCTCAAACTGTGCAGGACACCAGATGTCCAGGACTGGGCTTGTCCACCTCTGGTCTAAGAGGAAGCTGGAAGCTTGTTTACTAAATTCCATTTTCAGTCTGAACCGAATCCCTCCGCATTCATGAATCACACGTGTTTCTACAGCCCAACTTCCAAATGATGTTCTTTTCCATTTTTTTTTTCTTTCTTTGGAAGGGATTTCTTCTTCTTTCTCTTCCCAGCGTCTTCCACCAGAGACAGACTTGTGCACTTTCGCCACTAGCCACGCTTTAAGCGCTGACAGGCCTGCAGCTGAAATAAACTCTGCCATTTCTTAAGAAAAGCACTTCGGCTTTCCAAAAACAGCACAGAGGGCCTGCCTAGCAGAGCCGCAGCTCTCGTATCATCCTGGAGCTGCGCTGCTGTTTCATTTAGATCAAATTATATTGGTTTTTCAAATGACGACTACTTTAGGCCAGCTTTTATAAGGCTAAACCTACACAGACCTCCCTGAAGGTTTATTTCTAATCATAAAGGCGACCGTTATCAGACCCACCTCGGGGAGTGTGACGACAGTGGACGCTGGCAGGAATAAACCTTAACTGTCCATAAAGGTCCGTTCAGTTTTCATCACAGGGTGATGTCGTTCTCCGCTCACTGTGAAGTGTTACATTTTTATCAAATTAAAAAAAAACGTCTGATATATAATAAAAAAAAGAACTTCATATCCACCTCACTGATATGAACGCAGTCTGTCTGTCTGTCTGTCTATCTATCTATATATCCATCCATCCATCCATTCGAGTTTGTTAGCTAGGTTAGGCATGTAACAAGGAACAATTTAGGTTTAAAACGTCTGTCTGTCTGCCTGTCTGGCTGCCTGCCTGCCTATCTATCAAAGGGGCAGCGGTGGCCTACTGGTGAGGGAGTTGCCCCGGATCGGAAGATTATGGGTTCGATTCACTCACCAGTAGGTTGCACTGAGGTACCCTTGAGCAAGGTACCGTCCCTGTCACTGCTCCCCGGGTGCTTTCAATAGCTGCCCCCTGCTGCACGTGTGTGTACGGGTGAAACGCAGAGGTTGAATTTCGTTGTGTTGTGCTGTGCTGCGTTTCACAGTGACCAGGGTAGTCACTTTCACTATTTTTTATTTTATTAAAAATTCTTTGTTGTGAAAAAGTGTTCATACACACACACACAGAGTCAATCTTTGGTCAAAATTTTGATAGATTATAGATTACATGTCTTTCTCTCCTTTCTCTCATTACACATTTGTTTGCGTTTTTGAGGGACTGTCTTGATCTGGTTGGTCTCAGCAGCATTACTGGTTTCTACACATGAACTGAATTAAGGTATGAACAGGATCATAGTGGATCATAAACATGTACAACTTCTTTGCATCCTTTCTGGACAGACTGCACTTGGCTGCCGTTGCTGCTGGAACAAGGTGAAAGTGAAAGCCCTCCTGTCCTCTGTCCTGATATCAGATGGCTCTCTGGAGAGCCCCCAGTCTTATCTAGTGCTGAGGCTGCAGCCCTGGAAGCGACGCCCCTCCTCTTTCACCAATTGCTCTTCATCTGAGCTCAGCCTAGGAGGCGAACAGAGGTTTCTGTGCATCAACATCAGACCATCTGCCTCCATTAACTATAGGTCTGTTACACCACCAACTACAGAAACAGGCCCAGCAAAGGCTGCCCGGTTGCAAAGTTTAGACCAGTTTGGTCGTGTTTTGATGAAGCTATCTGATAAATTTATAGCACATGTGCAGAATTCAGCTGCAGATGCATTCAGAATAATAAAAGTGACTCTCATTGTGAGCACAGTGAACCCCAACGAAATGCTTCTGTAAATTTAACCCACACTATGCAGCAGCCATATCCAGCACCCAGGGAGCAGTGATGGGGACAGTACCTTGCTCAAGGGTACCTTAGGACAATATACTGGTCTTGGACTCATTCTTCTTAATGGTGTTCCAGACAGTTGATTTTGGTGACCCAAAGGTCTGACGGATGTCTCAAACATTTTTTTTTTCTCTTGATTTTTAGTCTCATAATAACCCTTGTCATTGTGAAACACAACACAATTAAACCTCTGAGTTTCACCCATACACACACGTGCAACAGGGGGCAGCTGTTGAAAGTGCCCAGGGAGCAGGGACAGGGACGGTACCTTGCTCAAGGGTACCTCAGGGCAACCTACTGGTGAGGGAATTGAAGCCACAATCTTCTGATCTGGGGCAACTCCCTCACCACTAGACCACCGCTGCCCCATAGGTGCAGCTTATCTTTACAAATGTGTACATATATATATCAGCATTAAATATTTTACTTTATTTTAAGAGTTAATTTCATTTTAGTCCACAGTCCAGTCTTAAGTTATTTGTGCATTTTTCAGTTTCACCATTTGGGAATTACAGCCTCTTTGTGTTCCCACTCATTTCAGGGCACCAGAATGTTTGGGACAACGTAAAGGGTAAGTATATTTAACCTACAGCTTTTATCTTCATGTTGAACAGTGACAACTACAGACAGCAAATGGTAGAAGCATGTCTAGGCATCTTACCTGCACTAATGAAACATATATGTAACACATCAATGTTTTAGGAAATATATTTGTAATGGGGCTACTGACATGAAATTTACACCAAATGTAGGTAACAACCCAAGTAATTCACACATACAAAGAAATGAAAACAAATAAATCCATAAATGTGTAGTAAAGTGGAATGGCACAGTGAATAAGTATTGAACACAGACAAAAGGAGGTGCAAAAAGACCTGCAAAGTCATGAAAGCAGCTTAAATCAGTCAGTTTTTCTGCCAGTGAGCCGCACCATTGTGGCCCTGATCCAAAAGCAGAAAGAACATCATTTCACCATAAACCAGCCACAACCAGGATTTTTGACAGAGGATTCAAAAGAATAGTTAGAAGAGTTCTCCAACAGCCAAGGACCACTTGCCAAGAGCTTCAGAAAGATCTGGAATTAGAAAGTTCAGTTGATATAAGAACAATAAATAAAGAACTTCACTCAACCAACATGGCCTCTGTACACTCTCACCACCCAAGACTCCACTGCTGAAGAAAAAACGCGTTGAAGCTCATTTAGTTTGCTACACAATATTTGGACAAGCCGAGAAAGCTCTGGGAGAATATAGTCTGGTCAGATGAGACCAAAATTGAACAAAAACACTATACCAACAGTGAAGTGTGGAGGTGGAAACATCATAGTGTGGAGATGTTTTTCAGCATAAGGTACTGGCAGACTTCATATAATAGAAGGAAGGATGGACAGAGAAATATACCGAGACATTCTTGATAAGAATCTGCTGCCATCTACCAGGATGATGAAGATGAAACGAGGGTGAACGTTTCAGCAAGACAATGATCCCAATCTCACAGCCAAGAAACTCTCAACTGGTTTCAGAGAAAGAAAATAAAGCTGCTAGAACGGCCCAATCGATCACCCGACTGAATCCAATTGAAAATCTATGGAAAGAACTGAAGATCAGAATTCATAGAAGAGGAACCTTCAAAATCTGAAGACAGTCTGTGTGGAAGAAGGGATTAAAATCACAGGGAATAAAAATAAAAGATTCTCCATACAGGAGGTTATAGGTCTTGAAGCTTTCATTACAATGACGGCTTTTCTACTGAATATTAAACACATTTCAGGAAGTGTGTTCAATACTTATTCCATTTCGTTTCACTTTACTACACATCATTTATGGACTTCTTGCTGTACACACACACACACACATCCAAGTTATTCATGGTAAACAGAGCGCTGTATTACACTCCCCTCTATATCTTCACTTTCTAGCCCTTGATGCTCGTCCTTTCCAGCACATCTCCTCCTGGCTCCCCTATAATCTTCCCCTGCTGTCTCATGCAAAACACAGTGCCGTAACCATGGCAATGCAACACCTGAGTGCGGACTAGTCACACTAGGTCCCACTGAGAGGGAATTCTTGGCCTTCCGAGTGGATAGTGATGCTGAAGACAGGTCTATGCTTTCGTGCTTTTTTCAAAAATTAGTCGCAGCATTCGGCATGTAGTTAATGAGCCGTGCTGTTTGGCCACCGTGGCCAGGTTATTCGGACTCCGTCTGCTTCGAGATTGCTGAGGTTGGGCGATGAAGGTCTTGTGCTAACTGGAAGATGATGCCATGGTGCTCCATATTTGCATGTTGCCTTCATTACCTAAACATGTCAAGGTCTCGCCAAGAGCAAGAGAGACATGGTTGCTAAAGCTGCCCCATTGAGATTCATTGCACATTGCAACGTGGTCTGTCCAGCTGTGGACTACAGCCTCAGAAAGGGAGGGGCATTTTTGCATCTACATGGTGCATATAGTGTAACTGTACCATCACAGATACATCCATGGTCCATTTAAGGTCCAGTTTTCACCTTTATAATGTAAAATATGTTTGCACCTTTCTTAAGCTAAGTCTGGAGTCGGGACGAGGGTGCACGTCGTCAGTCCGCCTTAAAAAAAAAACTATCCTAAATTATAAAAATAGCAGATGAAGCCATTCCATTGGTGGCCTCTAGTTGGGGCTAACGTTCAAACCTTGTTCTGTTTTTACCTTCTGCTCTTTTCCCTCCTCACCTGTATTGGACACAAAGCCTTAAATGTTATTTGCTTTAGATTTCTTTGGACCTTTAATAGAAAACCTGGCCCTCAGACTCTTTGCCACATTTGTCAGATGTTCCATACCATCTTCTCTCCCTCCGTTGCTTGTAGATGACGTACGACCTGGGCTAAGACCTAATTCAGATGCTGCTGTCATGAAACAAACATCATTATCCTGCAGGTCACCTCCAAGCCTGTGATAGATCCCGGATAAAATCAATATGCAATTATAGGAATCCACCCACTGCTGTCGGCAGCAGCTGCCCGTCCCAGACGCTGGTGAGAGGGGCAGTTCTGGCCTGCAGGGGGTCCCAAATACTGCTGCTTGTGTTCTTTCCATATCTCATTCTCTCTCTCTCACGCTCTCAAAACACACAAATTTTTATTATTATCACTTATTCATTTTCTTAGCCACTTGTCCTGATAAAGGTCATGGTCAGAGCTATCCCTGCTCTTATGGGGTGAAAGGTGGGGGAACACCTTGGAAAGGTCATCAGTCCATCTCAGGTGGAAAAATAAACAATAATAATTATTATTTTTTAATTATTATGGATCCCCCCTATATTCCAGTGTCCCTACAGTGAACACTCAGCACCCACTGGAGATACAGATGGTCTGGAGTTTTGTGTGTGTGTGTGTGTGTGTGTGTGCGTGCGTGTGTGTGTGTGTGCGTGTGTGTGTGTGTGTTATTCTTTTGCTCCCACTCTCTTTTATGTTGGCTGAGTCACAGCACTAAGACTCAGTCAGAGGAAATTTGCCAAACACACTGTCTGGGATGGGGGCAGGCAGTGATGCCTTACACACACACACACACACACACACACACACACACACACACACACACATGTCTTCATATATCCTCACATTACATCCAGCTTGTCAGGACTGTAAAAGTCACCCACACCCACAAGAACCCATCCATCCGTCCATCCTTCCACACCCACAAGAACCCATCCATCCGTCCATCCTTCCACACCCACAAGAACCCATCCATCCGTCCATCCTTCCACACCCACAAGAACCCATCCATCCGTCCATCCTTCCACACCCACAAGAACCCATCCATCCGTCCATCCTTCCACACCCACAAGAACCCATCCATCCGTCCATCCTTCCACACCCACAAGAACCCATCCATCCGTCCATCCTTCCACACCCACAAGAACCCATCCATCCGTCCATCCTTCCACACCCACAAGAACCCATCCATCCGTCCATCCTTCCACACCCACAAGAACCCATCCATCCGTCCATCCTTCCACACCCACAAGAACCCATCCATCCGTCCATCCTTCCACACCCACAAGAACCCATCCATCCGTCCATCCTTCCACACCCACAAGAACCCTTCCATCCATCCATCCATCCACACCCACAAGAATCCATCCACCCATCCATCCATCCATTCATCCACACCCACAAGCATCCATCCATCCATCCATCCATCCATCCATCCATCCACCCGTCCACCCACCCACTTGTTGTAACCAGGGTCCTGGGGCCTGGTGGTACATATCTCAGCACCTATAGGGGGAAAGGTGGGGAAAACAGCCAGTTGCAGGACAGATGAGGGAAAATGAAAGTAAGCATTAAAAAAAAATGTTTTCTGAGAATAATGCAATTGAGTCACAACCTTTTTTGCATTTGTCCACTGCCAGCTGTCAGATCTCCTCACACAGCTGGATTTGTAGGTGAATGTGCGGTTACCAAAATCAATGCCTCAAAGGTGAGTCTGACAGAGCGGATGCTGATCTCTTATCTGTCCCGGCCGTTTAGAGTGACCCCACTCAGGTAGCCTCTGTCTGATTCATCTCCGCTGACTCACTGGCTGGACTGCAGGGCGCCACCCTGACTGCAGTGCTCAAACACATGCTGGAACAACAGTATTGAAAATCTGATAAAACAGACTCTTTTTGTTACTTTGCATCAGGACTGATGTGAATGACCTCTGTTCTGACTGGCTGGAGAAACATCATCAGTGAGAATGAGAGGGTTGCCAGTTTAGCATCTCCAATCCACCTGATGTGCATGTCTTTGGACGGGTGGAGGAAAACTGGGGGAAACACACACAGACATGGAGGGAGAAAGGACCGTCCTGCATGGGAACGTCTCGCTGTGAGGTGACAACGCTTCACGCTTCATGCCGCACTGCATCAAACACATCTTCCAAAAAAAAGCAAGACATTTTTATAAAGGACATTTTCTTCCCGAAGGTCCACCATCTGTGAGGGTTTATATACCAAGAAAACAGTTTTTTTTACACTGAAATAAAAAATCGTTACATGTTTTGCCACTTAAGAACTCCCTTGTGGCTTCAACTTGCTGGAGTGCATCAAGAGGCTGTGGTCCTTCTGTTGAATATGTTAGTTCTCTTGTCCTTTGTGGTTTCTGACCACATAACCGCTCTGGGTTAGATATATTTGGATGGGTGGAGGAGTATATCGGGAGAAAGATGTTGAAGATGGAGCTGCCAGGCAAGAGGAAGAGAAAGAGGAAGGAGAAAGAGGAGCTTTCTGGATGTGATGTTGGTGGATATGTGGTTAGTTTGAAGGAGGAAGATGCAGAGCAGAAGAAATGGAGACGGACGGTCTGAAGAAGAAGAGCTCTTAACCTAGCAGTGACTACAGCAAACTGATGTGCCTGATACTCCATAAATCCAGCTAAGATCTTGCCATGTTGTTGAAAGTGATCAGTGATGAATATACTCTCTTAGCATGACTCTCTCCATCCTTTCATGGCCGCTGATTGATGCAGGTTGTCGGGGAGCATTAGTAAATTCCAGTCTACCACAGGAGCTCACCCTGCCCCGCCCCACTGCATGCCCAGCTGGGCACCATGCAGCCTCTGAAGGTATATTTGACTTTCCTCTGAAGCTATTTGTGCCGCGCCAGTGGCCTGGCAGCTGCTCTGTGTCATGCCACCTTCTTCTCCTATTAGGCACGTATTTCACATCTATCTCTCTCTCGTTCTCCATCGCTCCCCTCTCCCTCCATCTCCTCTCAGCGTGGAGGCTTTTGGGACCGAGCTTTAATGCAATCGAATGGCCTCTCCCAGATATCATCTCCAGTCCTTTTAAGATAGGTGCCCCTGGGCTTTTACAATCGGGACCTAAAATATAATCCGGCTGCCTAGATGGTGGCAGTCCCTCTAGGAAAGGGCAGCTTGTCATTTTAGATGAAGCGATTGAGCCTTAATATTTCTTTAGACAAGACTCAGGCCTGGGACTCCTCTGATGGAAGCTCCAGATGGTTTAAAGGGGCAATATCTTTCCGTTTCCTCCTCCAGATGTTTTCTCAGCATGGGTGGGTTTACATGCGGCATTTGTTCCCGCTATTAACTATGCATGTAAATGACCTCTAACTGAGGTTTGTCCTTTCACGTATACCTAAAGAAGTTTAGGGTAACCTTTATTTCAGTGTGGAAGAATGGGTTAGACTGCTGGTTTCAAGCTTTCCAGCAACATGAAGTTCTCTAAAAGGTCTCAACAAGCAGCACGCCATACCTCAGACGAGAGTTATTCAGATATCAGCCCAGAAAGGGTTACGATTCAATCTCTCCCTCCGAAAGCAAAAAAGCCCAGAAGATCATGGGTTGATGAATACAGTATGTGTCAGAATACATGCAGACAGTCACAAAAAGACTTTGTGGAATTGGTTCCAGCTTTAATGTCAATATTTGGCTTGACCACCGTAGTTCTTCAGCACAGCCTGAACTATCTTAGACAAGCTTTCTTGTCGTTTCATCAAGTCAGAAATAGTGCTTCAGGATTCTTGAAGGATTCATGTCAGCTGCCTGTTCTGTCTTCTGTGGAGGTGATCCTGCACTGCTGCTCAGGTTTGGGGACTGCACTGAAAATGAGAGCCAACAACTTTCAGCCTTCAACTGGAGAACAGAACGATAACAATGCAAGCTCAAGGAAGAAACGAGGGGTGGGTCGAGACTTTAGTTTCACTCACCGATGCATGGTTTGTAATCTAGTAAAATTCAGTAGCGTTAACAGTGTTTTCTTTTTTTTTCTTCCAGAAAATGTGGAAAATTCAGTTTAGCATGATGTGGGCGCTAATATTTCTTTATTTTTGTCCCGGACCCGGGTTTCTGCTGATGAAAGACACATCAAGGTGCTATGGTCTATTAGACAGGAGCATGGCTCTAATCTTTTGGGGGGATTTGAGCCACGTTACAGTAAAATTTTGCTTGCCTGGAGTAAATTCTGCACTCCCTCGTCCGCGATGGGGTCTTCTGGGCTGGAAATACGTTTTTACACTGTCTTAACGGGGCTGTTTTGCATTTATATTGTCTGTGTCCTCTGATCACAGCAAAACACTCCCTCCCCTCCAAAAAAGAAGCAGGAGATATATTCAAATGCAGGCCCGCTGGTTCCGCTATCGGAGTGCTATGCCGCTTGATAGGAAAAACACTGGCTTATGACTGCTGCTCCACAGGTCTCCGTGTGGGAACATAGCGGCGGACGGATCCCCCACTGCGCTTTCATAAAATATCTCACCTCTCCACCAGCATTCCTCCTTATCCAAGCGCTCGCAGCATCCCCCACTGCTGCTTTGCCGAGCGTGGGATGGCAGATAGCAGCCCGTTCGGAAGCAGGCCCTTCACGGCCCCCCGGAATTTACCGCGAGACGTTTCTGCAGGGGGCTGGGCCTGTGCGTTTAGAGAAACAGGTGAATGGATCGTCCTGGCTGCTTGTTTGGTGAACCCTAATGGAGCAAAAAACACCCCTCAGTGTTGTGAAAAAGTATTTTTTTCTACACAAGACTTTTCTGACCACCAAAAAAGGTAGTATGATACAAGCAAGCTAGGCCAACACCAACAGGACCAAAACTCATCAACTGTCCCCCTTCATCACTCAATCATCCAATGAAATCACTGAGGCAAGGTTAAATTAGACAGGCCTCACCTGAGCCAGTTCATTGCCAGATCTGATGGATCTAGACGTCGACCTTTCCAGCAAATGTACGGTTTCTTAAAGGTCTCAACAAGAAGCACGCATCGCCTCAAAAGAAAGCAAGGTGTTAATATTTCCTTTCAGAAACGGTTGCTCAAGTAAATGCTCAATCTCTCAAACTCTAGGACTCCATGAGCACCAAAAACCAGATCCTGCTTGAAGCTGGGCCTGGACATTTAGATAAACTTGTGAAAAAATTGTCCTGGTAGCTTGTGTGGTGAACCTTAATGGAGCAAACCTCAGGTGTTAAAGCTCACAGTAAGGTCCATGTGCAGAGCAATAGTCATGAAAAACTACCAAACTGACCCTCATTCTTTGGTTTTTGCACTGTTGCAAAGTAGTGGAGGTGCTGTTAGCTTTGCAGGCCCATTGCCCACATGCTGACATGTTAAGTAGAGATGCATACAGAAGGATGATACTCATGGAGAATGAACTGAGAACGTGTTAGGAAAAGTAAAGAGCCATAATTCCTTGCTTATCAATAAAAGTGTTGAAACCTGGAGTTGGAGTAAGCAATTCACTAATTGTCTGGAGCCATTTAAAATAAAAGTAATATCCTGGTGTTCGATCTTGCTTCCAAACTGCTTGTGTGTGTCTCTGAACTCCAGAAAGGTTCTAAATGATACCACGTTCACCCTAGACTCTGGTGTTCTGCAGCAATTTTTCTAAACGTTTCATTTTCACATCGTTGACCACTGTGTTTTGTTTGTAAGGTTAAGCGTTGCTGGACTTTCTGTCCATTCACAAGTCATCTGTGACACATGGGCAACCATTTAAAGGACAGTAGTGAGACCAGCTATGTTATACCGGGTTGGAGACAGTGGAAAGGAAAGGAAATGCAGCAGGAGGTGTCAAAGATGCTGAAATGTGCACTCGTGACGGGGACGGATTAAAAATGAGTATATGAGAGGGGCTGCTCGGGTTGGACAGTTTGGAGACAAGGTCAGAGAAGTGAGATTGCCTTGGTTTGGACATGTGCAGAGGTGAGACGAGGAGTATATCAGGAAAAGGATGTTGAGGATGGAGCTGCCAGGAAAGGAAAAGTGGAGGATGTGGTGAGAGAGGATGGCTGCAGGTGGTTGGTAGGAAAGAGGAAGAGGCAGAGGACAGGAAGAAATGGAGTGGATGATCCGCCGTGGTGACCCTTAATGTGTATGTTATTTTTCCACTCTTATTTCAAACCAGAATATAAAGGACCTGGGTATTTGGATGGACCGCTCTCTGTCTTTCCCACATCCCCATCCACAACTGGTTTCTTGGACAGAAAGCTTGAGCTCTAGTCACTCAGCAAAACTGCCTTTTGTTAAAGTGACCCTTCCTCCCGTGTTAGATAATGGAGATGTTCTATACACATCAGCCTGCAATACACTTCAAAAGCTTGATGCTCTTGATCCCTCTGCTATCCAGTTCGCCATAAATGCCTCCTTTTATGTAGCATGTCTATAACAACCAGACTGCTCATCTTTTGTTTAGGAAATTCAGAAATATATGTTCGGTCAATTGTCAATTGAGAAGAAAGTACAAGATGTCCCATCACTTGGGGTAAAAAACACAACTGGGACATCAATTTATTTTCATTAAACATAAAACGTGACTATGGTGCAGATGTTAGTGTTGGTTCCTCTGCTGTTGCCTCACAGTAAGAAGGTTCTGGGTTCAATTCCCAGCTGGATTCATGGTGTCCTTGTGTTGGTTCCTCTGGTTTCCTCCTATAGTCTGAAGACAGCATGTCAAGTGGACTGGACCTTAAATTGCCCTTTAGGTGTGAGTATCCATTTGCCACCTGGTCTGGCTGATGTTTCTCCACCGTTTTCCCTGAGTGATGGGGTGGGGCTGGTTTGGAGAAGATGCTTAGAATTGAGGGACTCAAAATGTAAGCCTAATACCTGATGGCAGTTTAAACAGAATTAAAAACGCAACACCTAATTAAACTAATTGGGCATGACTTGTAAAGTTATGATAATTAACCTTCTCAGGTCAAAAAGAAAGTGTGTGTCCTTATGAAACACAAAGAAATGCAACCTCTGCTTTTAACCTACACAGACCGTACAAGAAGTGGGCAGCCATATCCAGCACCCGAGGAAGTGTGATGGGGACAGTACCTTGCTCAAGGGTATCTCGGGGCAATCTACAAGTCTGGGATTCAAACAACCTTCTGATTATGGGGCCTGCTCCCTAAACACCAGACCACCGCTCCAAAAATTGTGCTCCAGGTGAGGCATCGCCTACATTTGCTCAAACTGTTTCTCAGACACATCAAAAGCCCTTCTGAATTGCCAACAGATTAGTTCAGTCTCATGCGGGAGGTGCTTTCTGTGGTGTGGTCACCTTGGTTTGGAAGAAAAAACCCAGACCCTGAATGTCAAGCCGTTTTTTTAAAATCTATTTGACCTCCAAATGTCATCTCTTCCATGAAGCTCCCGCAACAGTGCATTCAGTTCATTTCCCATCTCATTTCCATTGCTTGCTATTGATTCTGTTTCGGCCAATGAGAGCATATTGTTTCCCTAACCTAGACGGCCTGAAGAATTTACAGAATCCATTTTGGCTCTGCATCCAGAAGGACTTGTTTTCCGTCAGATGGTTGAGGATTCTCATCTCATACTTCTCTCTCACTCACACTCACTCACTTTTAGTATGATTTTATAATGCGCCGTATATTCAGCCCTGGAAGCTGCAATAAAAGGCAAGGTTGACCATAAATCAGACGGGGTGTTTGCAAATTGGTACCCGTCCGTCTCGTCGCACGTGAATACGCGAGGGCCACTTTCATTGAGAAGCTGAACCGCAAACGAAATGTGGCCTCTGCCTACCGCACGAGCACTGTGCAGCAAGGGGCGGCTGGGAAGCAGTGATGGGGTCGATACCTTGCTCAGTGGTACCTTGGGGCAACCTAGTGGTCTGGGATTAGAACTCATGTTCTTGTTTCTGTTTCTGAATGTATCCATCTTGTTGCTGGTGGTCCTTCTTTTCAGCTGTTCCAAGCATTGTCATTTCTTTAGGATGGGTTCCCCTCATACTTCAGCTTCAGCTTCATCTTATCTGTGCTTCAAGTGAGAAGTTAGGTTTCATTCTACCTCTGTGCAGGGGTTTCCTCCAGCTCAAAGGTATCAATGCTCATCCCTTCCTGTATTTTATTGTCCAGCTTTCGCGGCTATAAAGAACCACAGTCCCAAGCCTGGACAGTTCTGATCATTGCATTTGATGTCCTTCTTAAGCTTCATCCTTCTACTACTGAATGCCAATCTGTGTTGTTTTTCTTGTCCACTTCATCCTTTGCTCCTGATCCAGGTAGACAAAGCTTTGCCATAACTACAACTCCACAAATGGTCAGTTTGTCCATGGTGGCCTAGAGGTTAGGGACTGTGCCCCAGAACCAGAAAATCCTGAGGAGGGTACTGTCCTTATCACTGCTCCCTGGGTATTGGACAGTTTGCATGGGTTAAAAGCAGAGGCTTTTTGTGTTCGTCTCTTTGACTTCATGTCCTTTCTGTTTTTCTGTGGAGCAAGTCTCATCTTCTAGATTCAGTCTTAAGTCCTAATTAGAGCTTTTGCACCTTGCATGTCCTGTCGTCTGCATGTTGTGGACAACTGCAACAAACAGAAAAAGACTTGAAATGTTAATACAGAATATAGATCGAAGGTCAAAACGTATGTTGGAATAGTGCCGCACATCGAAAGGGACTCTCGGATTTTCACGATAAGTCTCTGAAAGGGCCAGAAAGAGGCGAGGCAGTGGCATTTGGGGTTTCAGCCGCACCTCTGCTCTCGGAAAGTTGGCGAGAGAAAGTGCTGATAAAGTAGGGGTGAGATTTCGTGCCGCAGCACAGCGCCAGCGCTTCAGTCGCTCATCCCGGCATGAGCCAAATTTCTGCCTGACTTAGTGTATCTAATGGAGATCAAAGGTTTTTCGTTCAATAAAGGGCAGCGCTTTAATGAATTAACATAGATGGCTATAAATGTCACTGCTTTAAGCTTCTGTACGTTTTTGTGGGTCTTGGAGAGTCCCACCGCCTCTCCTTCAGTGCTTCGCTAAGCTCCAAATTGGCACCGTCCCTCTTGATTGATGGATGCAATTCTTCGGGGCAGGTCTTGCTGCGTTTTTCTTTCTTTATTTTTTTTCCTTTTCTTTCCTCACTTTGATCTACCAACCGCAGGCCTTCATTAAGAAGTCCTCCTCAGATGGCGTCCTTTTGGTGCCGAGAGAAGAAAAACAAGAGGAGGATCACGTTGGATAACATCTCACTTTTAATTCGCTTTTAGAATTTGGACAAGACTGTCAGACGTCGGAGGACACCAAGCTGTTGAGGATGTTCTCTGTTGGTCGGGATCAGTGCTTGTGAATGCTCCAGTGTTTATTCACCCTAATCTGAGAGGAATGGAAAACATTTTGCCTCACTTATAAAAACAAAAAGGTTTGCGTGCTTATAATATGGATCAGAGGGTTGTGGGTTCACATCCCAGACATTATGGGTGCCCTAGGTACCATCCCCATCACTGCTCCCTGGGCGCTGGATATGGCTGCCCCCTTGCTGGATGGCGTATGTGGGTGAAATCAGAGGATGCGTTTTGTTGTGGATCGCTGTGTCACGCTGATAGTCACTTTCACTTTCAATAAGTCAATGGGCGAGTGCCGAAGCATCGGCAGAACAAAATGGATTTGGGTAAAAATGCTGGAGGACTTCTTTAAACCTGCTTTACTTTGAGGAAAGCGATGTCACACGTTTAAGTGTTTGTGCCGATATTAATGACAGCGTAAGAAATTCACACATTTGGTCTCCGTGTTGTGATTGCAACACTCATCACTTTAACCTTTCAGGTGTTAAGAGTTTGGATGTGCGCTAAAGAAAACTGTCACATCGTTTATAGGACCTGCTGTTCAAAACATGGTAGTGCTGTAGAACCCCAGGCTAGAGATATTTTTCTAATGTCCCAAACTTGCCTTAGACTCAACGTCATTGAATTGGACTTGTCTTGGAATCAATATCTGTCACCAACTAGTCCTGCAGTAGTATTCGTCTTGGACTTGTCTGGATCTCTAGGTATTTGTCTTGGTCTAGACTTGTAGTTGATAATATTTGTCTAAATCTTGTCTTAGGACATGGTGGGACACTGGGTAGCACTGTGGCCTCACAGCCAGAAAGGTTCTGGGTTTGATTCCCAGGTGGGACGGTCCAGGCCCTTTCTGTGAGGAGTAGGTTCTGAGATGCTTAATTATCCTCAAGGTTTGAGTGTGTGTGTTTGTCTGTGCGATGGGCTGGCGACCTGTCCAGGGTACGTCCCTGTGTCCCGGCTGGGACTGACTCCAGCACTGCCCAAAACCCTACTTAGGACAAGTGGCTCAGAAAATGAGTGAGAGGGAGTGAGTCAAACTTCTCTTGAACAGTGTTGGGCATCTTTAACAGTCTTAGTCTCAATGGTTGTCTCAGACTTGTCTCAGATTTGTCTTTATCTTCACTTGTCTTGAATGTTTAATATTTCCTTCAGTCAATTTGTCTCAGTTTTGTCTTGCAGTTGACAATATTTGTCTTAGGCTTGGCTTAGACTCTCAGCTGTATTTTATTTCACTCCTATCTTTAGTCTCGGCACTATTCGTCTCCTATAGCATTTATCTCAGACTTGTCTTGAATCCAGTATTATTTCTTTCATTTTGTCCCGGTCCTAGCAGTATTTGTCTCTCACTTGTCTGAGATTTGTCAGCTTTAGACTATTAAAATATTTCTCTAAGGCTTAGTCTTAAGTCTAATTCTTAAGTCAAAAGTATTTGTCTGGTTTTGTCTCAATAGTATTTGTCTCATTTGTCTCAAAGTCACCACAGTCATTTTTTTCTTGTGATTGATAGTAGTTGTCTCAGTCTTGTCTTGGACAAATTTCAGTATTTGTCTTAATATTTGTTTCAGTCTTGTCTTAGTCTCAATAGAATTGGTCCTTGTATGCATCCTGAACTCTGATCTATCTCAGATTTGTCTTGGATTCAGTTTTGTTTCTCTCAGTTTGCCCTAAGAGTATTGGTCTCTTACTTGTCTTGGATTTTTCAGTATTGGCTTCAGTCGTGTCCCAGACTCTAAGATTTGTCTCTGACGTGTTTTGGTCTCAGCCTTAATGCCTTAGTCTCAGATTTGTCTTGGACTAATATTTATCTCACATTTTTCTTGGACTCGAAAGTGATCGCTCACTTGTCTTGGATCTTTTTAGCATTTGCTTCAGACTTTGAGATGTTTATGTCTGAGAATTATTGTCCTGAACTCAGTAGTATTTGTCTCACATTTGTCTTGGACTTGACCGTTTTTGTTCTTTATTTTATGTCCATTTTAACGACTTTTTTGTTTTTAAAGCTCCCCCCCCCCCCCCCCCCCATTTTTTAATTTTGTACTCCAATTCGACTTCCTATTTTTTGGTTCTTTTAGTCTTTTTAAAATAGCATCCTTTTGTACTGTAAGCTAAAAGGATTCAAGCGCAGCATCTTCATACAAACTGGGTCTCTGGTCTTGGACAAATTTCCAAAAAAAATGTCCTAAATGTTTGACAAGTGGACAAAACTTGCAGGTATTTTGGAATTTTCATCAGAGGAGTCTTTCTGGTGGTGGTTAAAGTGTTTGAATCTGGCGAGTCGTGAAGGAATTTGGAAGAGAATGATGGAGAGAAAGATTAAGAAAGAGGAAGAGAGAGAAAAAGAGAGAATTGGAGCCTGCTCCACTTCTTATTGCCAGCATTCATTTCATAGCAAGGGCTGCTCAATAGCCCTGAAAGTTGGCAGTGAGCAATTGCCATTTGAGGCGTCCAATCCGGACTGCTCCCTCTACTCCCCCTGACCTTCAAGATGTCCAGCCTGATAGGACTTCAGAGACGCATCCAATAGAACTTTTTTTTTTCCCCTCCCCATGTTATAACCTTCAAGCCTCGTGTGTGTGTGTGTGTGTGTGTGTGAGTGAGAGAGCTGCTGGAGTGGTTCCCTCATCCAGCTTCTGTGCTCCTCTGTCTCTTCAGAGTTGGTAAAGTTAAGGTGGGGAGAAGCGCTGGTCCAGAGGCTGCACAAATAGACTGAAGCTGGAGTTTTGGATGAAATGATAAACACTGGCTTGTTTTTTTTCTTTTTGTTCCTGCACTAACGCAGCCTTTCCCCCTGCTGAGGCACCATCGCTCATTTCGACCTGTGGAACAGAAACACGTCCTCAGAAAGCAGTTTTTATTTTTATTTTTATAGATAGAGCAAGAGAGAGGGATGGCAGTTAAAGGAATAGTCCACGGTTTTACGACCTGATCTCGGACGGAGAGATTCGCGTAGCGTCTCGTTTTACTCGTTTTTCTGCGCACAGTAGTGGAAGCAGAGGACAGGAGAAGACAGTAGAAGATGGGGAGATGCTGAATTTGGCAAATAAAGGACCGGAAATGTGTGAAAATATACATCCATCAGTCCATCCATCCCCCTTCTCATCCATTCGTTCATCTAGCTGTCCACACATTCTTCAGTGCAAGCAGCCATCCAACCACCTTTCCATCCATTCGTTCATCATCGATCTGTCCTCACATCCATAAATCTGTCCGTCTGTCCACACAGCAATCAATCCAGCCATCCATCCATCCTCCTTTCCATCCATCCATTCATCCGCCCATCCACATATCCTTCAATCCATCTGTCCATCCGTTCACCTTTCCATTCATCCGCACATCCATCCATCCACAAGTCCATAAATCTGTCCATCCATCCGCACGTCCTTCAATCCATCCGTCCATCCATCCACCCGTCCACACATTCATCCATCCACACATCCTTCAGTCCATCCATCCAGCCGTCCATCCATTCATTCATCCACCTGTCCATCCATCCACACATTCATAGATCTGTCCATCCATTCACAAGGCCATAAATCTGTCTACCTACCCACCCACCCACCCTTCAATCCATCCATCCATCCATCCCTCCACCTTTCCATTCATTTATTCATCTGCCCAGCCACACATCCTTCAGTACGTGTCCATCCATCCACCTTTCCATCCATTCATCTGCCCATCCATCATCCATCCATCCACACATCCATAAATCTGTCCATCCATCTACACATCCTTCAATCCATCCGTCCATCCATCCACCTTTAAATCCATTCATTCATCCAGCCATCCATCCTTCCATAAGTCTGTCCATCTGTGTGCACGTCAATCAATCGAGCCGGCCGTCCTTCAATCTGTCCACATGTCCATCAATCCATCTGTCCTTTCTCTAAGGAACCTTGGACTCATGGGATGAAAGATAGACAAACACCAGGACAGGTTGCCAGTTTAACCTTCACTGAAATGGCAAGATCCTGAAAAGTAGGTCCATCTTTTATTTACTAGATCACCAAAAACCACAACTGGCAGTCAGTCAGGAGGCTGCAGACAGACTACCTCACCACACCAGCCGTCTGTCTAATTCAGATCTGGTTTTAGAACTGGGTTTTAATCGTTTTCCAGCTCCATACCTCACAGCATGTCTGGTGGATTATGTTCCTCATTCTGGGGTCCTAATAAATTCCCTTGAACTGCGAAGGGTTTTCCCTTTTTCACAGCAGGTGATAGAAAAGCTTAAAAGATGTAAAGACCAGGAAATAAAAGCTGAAATTCTGGTCTCACATCTGATCTCAAACCTAAATTGAGTTCTGAGTGAAATCAGATGAGTTAGCCTTGACGTTCCAATATTTACAGACTGAGACTGAGTCTAAAACGTATGAACGAAACAATGCTTTCCTTTATTCCCACCTCTCCCAAAGACGCAAGGATTTCACTGGAGTCTTCCAGAGAGAGAGAGAGAGAGAGAGAGAGAGAGAGAGAGAGTGTGTGTGTGTAAGGGAGCATACCAGGCCTTTCCTAGTTGTTCTTCAAACTGAAGAGTTGCTCTTCCTTCCTACCTTCCTTCTGTCCGTCCATCCTTACTTACTTACTTATTACAGTTGAGGTCAAAATTATTAGCCCCCCTTATGAAATTAGACAACATTCTTGATTTCTCCACGAAAATGACTATTTACAAGTGTTTGTTATTTTGGAAACAAATACACTATAAAAAACAATGTCCACTAAGTTTAATTAGGATATTTTATTGATACACCGAGTTGAAACAAGAAAGGGCAAAAATGAGACATCCAAAATGATTAGCCCCCTGGCCATTAATAGTCAATAGTCAATAACCCTAACCCTAAACCCTAACCCTAAACCCTAACCCTTTCTGAGCCACAACTGACAACAATCTCTCAGAGTAGTTCTTTACTAGGTTGGCACAGGTCTCCTGAGGGATTTTGGCTCATTCTTCCATTGCAAATTGTTCTAGCTGGTCCAAATTGCATGGTTTCTGAGCATGGACATTCGGTTTGAGCACCCACCACAGATTCTCAACAGGAGGTCTGGGCTCTGTGCGCACCACTCCAGGTTCTTGGTTTTGGTATCCTTGAGGAACTGTTGGACTAATTTCGATGTATGCTTTGGGTTATTGTCTTGTTGGAAGACCCAGCGACGGCCTAAGCCTGGACTATGAACAGATTTCTGCATTTTCTCCCTCAAAATGTCAACATCATTTTCTTTTTTCATGATGCCATGCACCCGAACAAGGCTCCCTGTGCCTGAGGCTGCAAAACAGCCCCACAGCATGATGCTCCCACCACCATGTTTAACTGTGGGAACTGCGTTCCTAGGGTTGAAGGCCTCTCCCTTTCTTCGCCAAACATAAGCAACATCCATGTGCCCAGACAGTTCCAGTTTAGTCTCATCAGACCAAAGCACAGACTTCCAAAACTCATCTTTACCTTTCAAATGTTCAACCTCAGTCGGGCTGTGATGTGCCACTCTTTGAGTAAAGGGGTTCTTCTGGGACGATGGCCCTGAAGCCCACCATGATGAAGAGCTTCACAACTGTGTTCCTTGAAACATCAACTCCAGAAGAGGCCAGGTCAGCAACAATCATCTTGGCAGATGTCCTCCTGGCTCCTTGCTGACATCTCTGACTATTTTCCTCTCCAGAGTTCTTGAAATCTTTCGCTTACGGCCACGGCCAGGTTTGTTTCTCACAGAATTTGTCTCTTTGTACTTGGCAATGATGAACGTACAGCAGGTCTAGACACTGTGAATCGACTGGAAATGGCAGTGTAGCCTTCCCCCTCATCATGAGCCTCTACTATCTTCTCTCTGAGCTCCAGACTGATTTCCTTTGTCTTTGGCATGGTGAGTAACAGTATCCCTCTCATGCGTTCCAGTGCCCTGTTCCTCTGAGTCTTTTTATGCTGATTGAATGTTGTTAGGAAGCCAATTGACTGCACAGGTGTGATTTCAAAGCTGATTGGTTAATTACTGTAGGTGTGCTTTGAAAGCAAACATTCACATGGGGCTAATATTTTTGAAGCCATTTTTTACTATATTAGATATAAAGAAAGCCACAAAATTTATTTTATATTACAAAAATGTACCAAAAAAAGCTACTAAATAGCGCTGGTGAATGTTTGCTTATATCAAGTTTCATCAATGCTGCAAACATTGGGAAGAAGTTTAGAAAAATGTTCCATAATTCCTGGGGGGCTAATAATTTTGGCCTCAACTGTACTTACTCTCAGTCTCTGTGAAATTATGGAGCCTCCCCTTGAGTGTGCGGTGTGTGTAAGAGAGCATCCTAGGCCTTTTGCTGGTTCTCATCCAACTTGAAGAGTCTCATCTTCTCTTTCTTTCACACATTTGTACAAACACACACACAAACACACACACACACACACACAAACACACACACACACACACACACACACGTAGGGTTTTGATTAAACATTCCTGAGGGGTTAAGTTGTGATCTATTAGCACACTTGAGAGATTCCCTCCTGTCTTGGCCTCTGATTCGTGTTGTGCTCCTCTTTCAGTGAAACGATTAGTTTTTTTCTCTAAATCAGCAGGCCTTTTCCAAAGAACCCTCGTTAAACGGTGCCAAAAGTTTCAGCTTCCCAAGCTAAAAATAAGCTCACTTTTCAAGCGGGGCTCAGTCGAAAGGTTCCTGCAGCCATGTTTTTACCCTTATTAAAAGAAGGTGTGTGGGGGTGGTCATGTGTGTGAGGTGGGGGTGCTTGTGTGGGTGAGTGTTTTATTTAGTATCCTGCCTCGTGTCTCCTGGTGCTGTAATGTCAGCTGTGTAGGTGGTGCGGTGGCGAAAGCAGCAAGATAGCCCTGCTGAATTTAATGAAGCGTCAAGCTGCAGAAGATGTGCTGTCAGTCAAGCAGCAGCAGCTCGACGCCCTTCCTGTTGAGTGTGAACATGGGACAGCCATAGGTTACTGAAGTCATGGCAAGTGCACACTCACGGGCCAGTTTATTAGAAACACCTAACTTAGGGTTCCCTCAGTGGCCGCTTTATTAGAAACACTTCCCTTCTGCATCATCATGCTGGCCAGTTTATCGGAAACACTTCCCGTCTGCATCCTCATGCTGGCCACTTTAACAGAAACGCCTCACGCTGGCCACTTTAACAGAAATGCCTCCTGTCTGCATCCTCACACTGGCCACTTTAACAGAAACGCCTGCCGTCTGCATCCTCACACTGGCCACTTTAACAGAAATACTTCCCGTCTGCATCCTCATGCTGGCCACTTTAACAGAAATGCCTCACACTGGCCACTTTAACAGAAACGCGTCCCATCTGCATCTTCACACTGGCCACTTTAACAGAAACGCCTCCCGTCTGCATCCTCACACTGATCACTTTATCAGAAACACCTTCTTTTCACTCCATTATATAATATTACAATGTAACATTACACCGTGGCTCATGTGGGTTTATCGACACACCTCTGCCCCTGTAACGGTGGTGGGGTGCGGGGAGGGACGCCAACGCTGAGCCAGGAGTTCGGGATATAACTTTATTAACGATATTTATAAAACAAGAGCAAAGGGCTGCAGTTCAAACCAAAACCAAAGAACTGCAGCCTAAACCAAGATACCCAGATGACCAAATACCACCATAGAGTGTAGGCTGAGCCTAACTAATGAGCCGCGCTCTGTTCTGACTCATCGGGGCTTAAATAGTCAGCCCCAATGAGGCACACCTGTGCCTTCATGAGCTCAGGTGTGCTCAATCAGAACAGAGCGCCCTCTATCGTGCCCAAAACACACCTCACCTGTGACAGCCCCGTTCATTGCTCCGTTTCTGATTTTGGAGCCCATGTTATTTATTATTATTTTTTAGGTATTACTAACCAAAGACCCCCCCTCCCAGCTGGACATTTTTGGTCCACTTTTATAAAAAAATAATAAAAGCCACTATCAATCTGGCACTGAGCCCAGTGGAGCCCATGAGGGACGTCTATGCTGGATATTTTCAGCTTCTAGTTTCACTGGGGTACAAACATGAGGTGACACTCAGGGCAATTTCCCAAACGTTTAGAGAAGACAGGCACAAAATGAGACCCCCAGACATCACGTCCATCATGTCTAAAAAACTTGAAGAATACCTATTTTAGCTATTTTATTATTTAAATGGACAGAAATGATTGGTTTGCTGTGCAGATGGTCTCAAAGCTACAAGAGAGACGTTTCTAATAAAGTGTCCAATGCATGTAAACACAAGTATGCAAGACGCAGATGACCTGCTCGTTGAAATCTGGAAATCTGGCCGCTTTGGGATCCGGTCCAGGGCTGGGGCAAAATAAATTAGTGTCTGGAACAAAAGCAGCTCAGCACTACACTTTTTTTTTTATAACTTTTCTGAAAGGTCCGTAATTACTTCCCCCTGTTCCTCCTTTAATTAGAATTTCTGCCGCGGATGGTGTGGAATAAAACCTGCCCGGCTTTCATCCTGCTGAGGGGTGGTGCTAATGATATGTTGGTTCATCTGGAAGAAGAAGGCGGTGTGGCTACTGCAGTTTGTTCCGATGCTGCCACCTTAACCAGACACTCCATTTCTCTCGGGAGAAAAGACGAGAGAGCGAGAATGAGAGAAAGGGGGGATGAGAGAAGAGTGCATCCCATAAACACACTAATAGATCAGCACCTAACACCTCGGGAATGTTTAATCAAATCGCTGTGTGTGTGTGAGTGAGTGTGTGTGTGTGTGTGTGTGAGGATAAGGATGAGTAAACGAATGTGTGGAATGTGGCTAATAGTTCCTCCAAACATCGAACCTTCTACTTGGCTTTATGTTGCAGGTTGTTTTTGTTTTACAATCAGCCACAGAATTGTTGGCACCCTTAATTAAAACATTATCGTATGCCATTTTTTATGATTTTGTCCTTAATTCAGGGAAAAAGTGAAAGTGGCTATTTTTTTTGTCACTGTGAACCAAGGCACAGCACACCGCGAAACCACAGCGAAACACATCCTCCGTTTTTAACCCCCCACCCAGGCAGCAGTGATGGGGACGGTACCTTGCTTAAGGGTCTGGGATTCGAAGCCGCAACCTTCAAGTCCTTCTAGGCTGCAACTTTATATTCATGTTACTTGAACATTTTGGAATTCATAAACTGTAATCTGTAACTGTTTCACTGGGGTATAGATATGTGGTGACACAGAGGACAGTTTCCCTTCATTCACCAGTTTAGGTATGATTAGAGCGTCCACGCACGTCCTGCACGAATGCCCATATTTTCTTTTCCATATCTGTCTATATCTACTTTTGCAGCCAAAATAATTCTGATAAAACATGTCGGTCTGTTTCACCCAGTGCGTGTGGAGGATATTTAAGAATTGGTCTTTTTTCTCAGAATCATGGTTGGAGATTTGCAGGCTATGGTAGCATTTGGAGGTATTGGACTTGGAGAAAGCATATGACAGGGTGCCTAGAGAGGAGTTGTGGTTTTGTATGAGGAGGTCAGATGTTACAAAGAAGTATGTGAAAGTAGTTCAGGATATGTATGATGGCAGTGTGACAGTGGTGAGATCTGCAGTGGGAGCGACGGGTGCATTTAAGGGAGAGGTTGGATTACATCAAGAATCAGCACCGAGCCCATTCTCCTAGAGAGGAGAGGAATGAAAGTGAGTAGAACAAAGACAGAATACATGAGTGTGAATGAAAGGGAGGAAAGTGGAGTGGTTAGGATGCAGGGAGTGGAGGTGACAAAGGTGGAGGAGTTTAAATACTTGGGATCAGCAGTTCAGTGTAACGGTGGGTGTGGAAGAGAGGTGAAGAAGAGAGTGCAGGCAGGTTGGAATGAGTGGAGAAGAGCTGCTGGAGTGATTTGTGACAGACGGGTACCAGCTATGTTGTACGGGTTGGAGAAGGTGGCACTGACGAAAAGACAGGAGGCAGAGCTGGAGATGGAGAGAGTTAAGATGCTGAGATTTCCGTTGGGTGTGACGAGGATTAGAAAGGAAGACCAAAGAGGTTTATGAACTTGCAGGTGGTTGGTTTGAAGCAGGAAGATGCAGCGGGCCGGATTAAATGGATCCTCTGTGGTGACCCCTAAACGGGAGCAGTCGAAAGAAAAAGAAGAAGGTGGTAGCATTTGAGAAACTATATGTTACTTCCTAAAATTGCAAATTGTCTCTATGCTTTCTCCAAGACATGAAAATAGCATATTTTGATGATTTTCTAAAAGGTCATTTAAATGATGCATATATTTTACCGATTTCTATTTGTTTTAATACACACCTGCTATTTATTTGCTAAATTTATTAAGTAATCATAGCTCGTGCAAACATTTGGGAACCTATAAATGATGTTAAAACAGGGTATTTTCCCCTCAATGAGATCATCTAATTGGTTAACTGTAGACTCTAAAGAAACTAGATTCTTAGAAAGCAGATCTGATGCACCAGCTCACTTTGCAGTGTTGCTGCACAAACATCATCCAGCGGAAAGGTCATTAGAAGATAGAAGTATGAAGTATGAAGGCGGATATGTATTGCAGCAAGGATCACAGGGAATTGGTGAGGAAGCTGGACATTGTTGGGACAAGACTATCCAAAATGTGTGAAAATGTTGAGGAAAAAAATAAAAAATTAAGTTTAATAGCCTTCAATAGTGCCAGACTCGGGTATTATCGGGTATAAATCTCCAACTGGATCTCAAGCATCCAAGATTATATTTGAATATTTCCAAATAACACAAAGAAAAAGATCAATAAATGAAGTCGTGTTTGCTGGCTAGAGAAGGTTTGAAGGTTGCATTCTCAGTCATAAATGGGGTCTTTCTAAGAACTGAGTGGATGTGTTTTCAGGAATAAAAAAAAGTAAAAAACAAAAAAGAAACGTCCATTTTTAGGATAAAGTTTAGAGTTTAAGGACATCTACAGATTGGGACAGGCTGAATGCTGCCAGCAGGCTCTTCCACAACTGAGGAGCATGAAAGGAGAGCATAAAAGAAGCTTCTCCATATATCTTGGTTCTGACTCTGGGAACACATAAATAGCCTACTCCCACAGACCTGGGAGCTCAAGCCGAGGAACGTCTTAGAAGCATGTCAGAAATATAGGCTGCTTTAAATCCATTTAGTGATTTAAAAACCAATAAAAGGAGCTTTAAACCCAGCCTAAATTCTCCAAACTGGAGTGATGGGAGTTTTCAGTGGGGGTCTCGTTCTGAACCTTGTTAACGGCGTTCAGGTTAAAGCTGTCGTTTTGCGAGAAGGACCCAAAGATGAAAAAGTGAAAGTGACAACCAGCACAGCACAACACAACGAAATTCAACCTCTGTGTTTCACCATTACACACATATGCAGCAGGGGGCAGCTATTGAAAGTGCCCGGGGAGCAGTGACGGGGACGGTACCTTGCTCAAGGGTACCTCAGGGCAACCCACTGGTGAGGGAATCGAACCCACAATCTTCCGATTCCGGGGCAACTCCCTCATCACTAGGCCACCGCTGCCCCATAGATAAGGGTGTTAATGATCAAACCTGGTGGGAATTAAAGCTAGAGTTCCTTCCATGGGCTAGAAAAGGCTGAATACTTCTTTAAAGGCTTTTTTTTGTAGCATGTGTATATATAGAGTCTGGACTTTTTGGAAAGGGTGAAATCTGTGTAATTAAAAGAGCCTCTGATTGAACCCTGGGGCACACCACACTGTGGAGGAGACATGGTAGACGACGCTTCACCCTTCAGCTGGAGTTTCACTTTAATGTCTGAATGGGAAAAAAGACATGGATTATCCATTATTATTATAGCTGTTATTATTATCCATCCACCCGTCCATCTGTCCATTAATCCGAGGGATCCTAGAGTATATAGGGCGAAAAGCAGAGAACCCCCTGTAGACTACTAATATCTCCGTTATTATTATTTATTTTTACTGATTTTCTGTATTATTTCATGAATTCTATATATTAGCTTTTATTTACACTTTTTAAAAAATGTACACTTCCTAGAATCTTTTTTTTTTTTTTTACACAGTATGTTTCAGAAAAATGGAGGATATTTCCCAATCTGGCAACCCTTCCCCGGATGCTGATCATGAATCATTCGCAAGAAATTGAGTAATTTAGCCGTTAAAACTCTTTATGTTGAGCTCGGATATCTGATTGTAGACATCCCTGCCTCCAAACACAGACTTGCATACACACTTCCATACACACACCAGTTGTCTGAGGCAGGAAGCCGGTGTTTGGAAGGTTTCTCTGGTCCTGTTGGTGGAACCGCTGCTGCTGTTAATTTAGCTTGAACAGAGCCAGTGCAAAGTGGGAAATGATCTGTGTTTGATTATGTGTCCTGGTCGGGGGGGGGGGCTGTGTGTGTGAGAGCTGGTGTGGAGGATGTGATGAATAGGGTCGCAGCCCCGGGGGAGCCTCCTGTGACCGGAGAGCTGGCAGGGACGCCTGTCCCCCTCCGTCAGGCCTTAATTCCACAACAATAGAGAGACATAATTCTTTAACTTCGTCCAGATGAGAGCGCACCCCCCACCCCCCACCCCCTGTTGTCCCCTCCTGCTGGGCCTTGAACTGCATCCTTTTGTGATGTGATCAATCCATGGACACATGATACACACACACACACACACACACACACACACACACACCCTTACATTCTAGGGGCAAGGCTTTCATGCTGCTCTCTTTGTCTCTCTCTCTCTCTCTCTCTCTCTCTCTCTATTCCACTCTTATTCTCTCCATCTCTCTCTGTTACATATTATCTCTCTTGCTTTCTTTTGCCGGTGTGTGTGTGTGTGTGTGTGTGTGTGTGTTACTTGCCTGTGACCATCTGCACAGCAGCTTGTACAGCTGAGGCAGAGCCACACTCTACTCTCACAGAGAGAGAGAGAGAGAGAGAGAGAGAGAGAGAGAATGTCTTGTTTTATTCTCTGTTGCACTCCAGCAGGTGCTTTTTGTTTTCCTACTGTCTGGCGGACTGCTGCTGTTGCAGGTGTGTGTGTGTGTGTGTGTGTGTGTGTGTGTGTGTGTGTGTGTGTGTGGAGGGGATTGTGTTCATGAACGTGTGTATTTTTAAAGAGAAACAATGTGACATATTGAGAGCAAAGGACATGTATACTTCTGTGTGTGTGTGTGTGTGTGTGTGTGTGTGTGTGTGTGTGAGAGTGAACTGGGCATGGCTAATACTACAACCGTGAGGGTGTGTGTCCTCTGTGCTGATCAAGTTTGTCCTCTGCGGCGGCTTTCTGGCAGGCTTGTGATGTTTGTGTTCTCTCTCTCTCTCTCTCAGTCCCCCCTCATTCTTTTAACATATTTTTTTTTTATTTAACCTTTCTCTCTCTCTTTTATCTTGTCGTTTCCTCTCCATCCCTCTGCAGTTTTATGCCATTTTTAGTGAGACGCTGTTTGTGTCTGAAACCTGATGCAGCTCTTAAACTGAAAATAACCAACAATGACACCCATTCCCCCCCTGAGGCTTAACCAGCACGGATCTCTCTCTCTCTCTCTCTCTCTCTCTCTCTCTCTCTCTCTCTCTCCCACACACACACAGTTTCATACAATGGTTCCATGATTCTGCATAAACATTGTCCTAAAGTCCAGAACAGAAGCGATTTACCTTTTTTTTTGCACTATTTTGTATATTTTGAGCAAAATGAACCAACTTTACAGATCTGTGAGCAGCAAAAGTAAATCTCTAAGATTAACAGTTCATTTGAAGTTTATAGATTAAAGTCGGGTTGTGATGCGCCCTGTTTGATTTTAAGAACAGGGATCTGTCAGTGGTGGTGGTGCAGAGGGTAGGACTGTCACCTCACTGCGAGACACCCCCGGATTCGATTTCCAGGTGGGGTGGTCCAGGTCCAGGTGTGGCGTGGACATGTTCTCCCCATGTTGTGTGGGTTTCCTCCCACCATCCAGACACACGCAGGTCAGGTGGATGGGGGCAATTCAGCATCTCCAAAAGTGTGAGAGTCTGTATGTCTGTGATGGACTGCCGACCTGTTCAGGGTGTTTCCCCACCTTTCACTCTGTGTGAGACTCCCTGCAACCCTAATTAAGGTTCGGAAAATGAGCGAGAGTGAAGATCTGTCATTCTGCTCTTCATATCACATGCTCATCAGGCAGGAACTGGTTAAAAAAGTCCAGCATTACCCTCCCCAGGAGTGGTCGACCCACAAAAATCACAAACAAAGCAACTAAGGAGGTCATAAGGGGTCATAACGAATGGACTCTCTCACATTGCCTAATGAGTTCATGACTCCATCATCCAAAGAAATGAACAACAATGCATAGCAGGGGTGCAAGGAAAACATTTTTGAAATAGAGAATTGCATTGAGCCAGAAGATTGGTGGAAAATTAAGATTTTCTGGATTAAAAAGACAGCAACATTAAGGAAATTTGCATTCCAGAAGATTAACGCCATCTGTGAAACATGGCGGTGGTAGTGTCGTGGTTTGATCATGTTTTGCTGCATACGTCCCAGGATGACTTCCCATCGCAGAAGGAATGACAGTTTCTGAATCACACCAGCAGATTCCAGCAGGATGCCTTGCTATGAATTTTAAGGAAAAAAAAAATGCGTAATGCAAGATAATCGTCCAAATGGCTAAACAAAAATAAGGTTACAAATTTGGGATGGCCAAGTCAAAGTTGTGACCTTAACCCAACAGAAATGAAGGGACCTGATGTCAGTAAACCCACCAAGTTCAGGATTTTCTCTGCAGAGGTTAAAAATGCTCCAAGCTGATGTGTAGGACAGTTTTTGGAAATGTGTTTTTTTTTTTTTTTGCATATTTATCACATTGCTTTTTATCTTCTCCGCCAGTGTCCCTTCACATTGACTGAATATTGAAGTAGAAACGGTTCAGAATAATTAATCTGAAATGGTTATTCTGGGGTTTTGTTCTGACTGGGACCATGTTTGTACAAGAACATGCACTCACAGGTCCTTGCAGGATAGACTCTCTCTCCTCACATTGCCTGTCCCATTAGCATAAAGAACAGACCCTCCTAGCACATTAGCGCCCCACCAGGCCTGAATGAGACAAAATGTGCCGTTCGGGCCTATTTGGTCCATGCATCCAGGGGGAGCCTGCACAGATAACAATTATAATCTGTTCGGACAGCAGGAGCAGGGGATATCTGGTGGCAAAAAAGTAAGGACGGGAGGACGTTGCTAAGCTAAATATGCATCCCAGCCTGCAGTGTGCAGTTTATCTCTGCCGAGCACACAGACAGATCTGTCATGTATCAATGTAATCCAAATAGATTTGGAGACACTCCGTAAGCTCCGGTGAAGAACGGATGCATACCTGACCTTCGTCCGCACTCACATTAAGATTCCACGCGATGATCCAAATCTCTACGCCTCACGTATCAGTTGTAAACTTTGGCTTGCAGCTGAGCATTTGCAGGGTTTTGCAAAAAGCAAAAGGGAGAAGAATCGTTTCACAGTCAGGAGAGGATGCATGCAAAGGGCTTTTATTTGTTTTCCTTGCGCATGATGTAAATGAAAGCCTCTAGCTGTTTTTACTTTATTATTTCTTTTTTTTTATTCCAAGGAATCGTTTTTGTGCGACCAAAAAGTCCGCCCCCTCCCCCTTCGAGCGCAGAATGATCATAATTCACATACTAATGCTGATAATTATAATCAGAGCTGTGTTTACTTCCACAAAAAGATAATTGGAGGCAGAGCTGCAGCCCTGTTTTAGTGTTGAGAAGCTCGCAGTCCAGCTTATTTATTTAGAACTGTGCCTATTACTTGCCTAGTTACTGAGCCAAGTTCAATAGTCCTTTTCTCGAGAAAGGCAGCAGTGTTGTACGGCTTCGGCTGAAGATACCCCTCGACAACACTTTCTGATTTTGCTGTTCAGTGTAGACGCAATACACTCTTTACTCTAGACGTTTTTGCTGGCTGTAAATTCTGTTTCCATTTCTTTAACCATTTTTTGGCCAATGGAGCAATTGAGCCCTCCTTGGTTTTAGCACACCTTGTCATCATCTTCTTCTTCTTTCTGCTGCTCCCATTTAGGGGTTACTACAGCGGATCATCCGTTTCATTTCTTTTCATTTCTGACCACCTGTGTGTCCTCTCCTACCCCATCCATAAACCTCCTCTTTGGTCTTCTCCTCTTTCCTGGCAGCTCCATCTTCAACATCCTCCTCCTGATATAATCCTCGTCTCTCCTCTGGACATGTCCAAACCAACGCAACCTTGCTTCTCTAACTTTGTCTCCAAGACGTCTAACCTGATCTGTCCCTCTAATATACTCATTTCTAATCCTGTCCATCCTCGTCACACCCAATCAAAATCTCAGCATCTTTAACTCTGACACCTCAAGCTCCGCCTCCTGCCTTTTCATCAGTGCCACCATCTCCAACCCATACAACATAGCTGGTCTCACTAGTAAAGTTTAGTAAAAATGGGTTCATTTTGGTGAGGGAGCTAAAATGAATGAAACCTCAAATGGTAAATAGCTGTATATGCACATATGTGCATGCACACATCATATTGGACCGCCACTTGGTTCCATCTGACATTCAGTTTAAGTACATTCTGAAAGACTTGGAACAAAAAATGCAGTTAGGCATCATGCTGTCTCTATCTATAACCTATAGTCTGATCATGAGCTCTGGTACCAGAACCAGAATGGTGCACCACTTACAAAAATGTTGGGAAAACACTTAAGAGCCTAAAAAAACATCCAGTCATTTACATAAGAGTGTCCCTGACTAGCTAAGACTTACTTTCAGCAGATATTTGCCTGGTTCTTTGGCTTTAAAACTAATCCTGGACTGCAATTTGAATGATGATTCACCTTTTATCCCTGCCTGGGAAACCAGTCCTTTGGGATTGGCTCAGGTAGCAAACTCTGCAAACTGACGTCTAAAAAAAAACATCAGATCTACGCTTAACGAGGGAAGGAGGAGGAAATGTGGAAAATGGCATTAAGTACATTTCAAAAGGTCAGGAGCATTAGCTAGGTTTCCTGCTTCACTCAGACATGTGCCACTTTAGAAGAAATGAACTTACACTTTTTTCGCAGGTGAACAATTTTGTAATCCACTACAATGCTCGTAGCTTTACACCAGTGCTGCCTGCTAGTTAAAGAACAGATCTATATCACCAAAACTTTAACTGAAGAACCCCTAGGAATGGTTCTGTGAACAATGCATCTACTGGTAAACCCCAAAACCCAAGAACCGCAAAGGACATCCCAGATACTAGTGCCTTTGCGGAAGAACCCTTAACAACCCAGCTATTGATGCCTTTGCTGAAGAACCCCTAAAAACAGGCCAGTGACTGGTGCCTTTGCTGAAGAACCCTTAAGAACAGCCCAGCTATTGATGCATTTGCCAAAGAACCCCTAAGAACAGTCCAGTTATTGGTGCCGTTGCCGAAGAACACCTAAGAACAGCCTGATTAATGATGCCTTTAGCAAAGAACAGTCTGGATACTGATGCCTTTACCAAAGAAACCCTAAGAACAGCCCTGTGGACCAATGCTTTTACTGAAGGACCCTTCACAACAACCTCACAAGACTAAGGCCTTCACCTAGGAACTCCTTAAGAAAGAGCTGTAACTAATGTTTTTACCAAAGAATCCCTAAGAACACCAACGTACCCCTAAGAACACTGAAGTACCCCACAGAACAGTCCTGTAACCAATGTTTTTACTGAGGAGAACTTAGAAACAACTTCATAAGACCAAAGCCTTTACTTAAGAAGACTAACCACTAACCACTGCCTTTACTGAAGAAGCCATAAGGACAGCCGTGGCCTTGTATTTAGAGACTATGCCCCATGATCAGAAGGTCATGTATTTCTCAGATCAGTAGGTTGCCCTGAACTACCCTTGAGTAAGATACCATCCCCATCACTGCTTCCTGGGTGCTGGATATGGCTGCCCACTGCTGCACAGTGTGTTTAGACTAAATACAGAGCATGCGTTTCATTGTGGTTCACTGTGTTGTGTGTTCACAATGACAAATAGTTACTTTCACTTTACTTGTAGCACCAAGAACCCCTAAGAAGAACCTTGTATGATGCAAGTGCCAAACCCTTTTTAATGACCACAAGGAGACCCCAATTAGTAGTTACCAAAGATTGCCCTCATGGGTGTGGCAAGGGTATGCCGACTAAGAAATGATGTTGAAGGTATGATGTAACCAAACTAATGATGTGTATGTAACGTTCACTCTATAGCAATCCCAGGGAGACTCCTAGTATAAAGTACAAAGTACCTAGATAGTACAAAGGAGTCTGATATACAATAGAACAACCCTACTGAGGGGTACTTAAGGCAACGGGCACCCTATGGCTGGAGTGATGGCAGCCCAGGGCAATCCACCATGCTGGAGCAGCCCAACCCCCAGGCTTGTTCTGCTCTCCTCATATGAGTCAGCTCTCTCTCTTTCTCTCGTTCACCCTCTCTCTCTTTCTGGTAGCTCACAGTCGGGACCCAACCTTGCATACACTGAATAACAAGCACGTCAGACAGCTCAAGGGTCTCGGCAGCGTTCACCTCGTAGAGGAGGGCAGGAGGATAAAAAATGCATGGCGGAGGACAAGCCAGGCAAGAGAGCATGTGCGGCAGCGATCAGAGAAAGAGAGAGCCCAGACCCAAGCTGAAATGATGAGTGGTGGAAGTTTCTGTGGCAAGAAAAGGCTGGGAGTTGAGAACCTGTGGAGGAGCTGAAATGAGGTGAAAAGGGGAAGAGGGAGAAAGAGCGAGAGAGAGAAATATCCTGGCAATTGAGAACTGTGAAAATTCCCCATATGTATAATAAAAAAATTGGGCAGTCATACATCCAGCACTTGGGAAGCAGTAATGGGGACTGTACCTTACTCAAGGGTGCCTCAGGGCAACCTACTGGTACAGGATTCGAACCCACGACCTTCCAGTCCAGGGGCCTGAAAAATTGACTTTTTAATTCGATTAAATTCATCCATCCATTCTCTGAGCTGCTTGTTGTAACCAGATTGTCTTGGTTGCTGGAGACTGATAGTTCAAAAGGTGGAAAACTGGACAGGTCGCCAGTCCATTTAGACTTTGGGGATCATAAGGCATCTGCATTCCTCCTGACGTGCAGGTCTTTGGACTGGACACCAGCAGAGATGTGGGGAAAAGATGCTAATAAAAAATCAAGTTGCCCTGAATGGGAATCAAACCCTAAACATTCTCACTGTGAGCAACAGCGAGACCAGTAAGCTACTGTGATATATCCTAGAGCAAGGTACTGTTCTCAACACTGGTGCTGGAAATATATATATGAAGGGTTAAATGCAGAGAAACATTTGACTTTTACTAATATATCATAAATAATTTACAAGAAATTCATTGGCTTAGTGATTTTGGAACAATAAGCAAAGAATCGTTAACTCTTTATAAAGTCGTGCTCAGCAGTATGAACATTCCATTACCACCTAATTTACTGAGCATCATTGAAAGGGAGGAAACCCACACCAGCTGGATCTGAAATGAAACTGTAACTGTTTACATGATTACTCAGCTGTCAGGAGAATGAGCGAACCACTCTATTTTTAACATATTTTTAGAGTGACAAGGGCAAGTGTTTATTTATTTTGCTCCAGTTTCTAGATCTGGATTTTTAGATCATGTGTTTTCGTTGTCTCTAGTCGAAACTTTGCTGGATGCCTGATACTTCGTTGTAGAGATCTCATGGGGAAGCCGAGGCCCAAAGGTTAAAAAGGAAGTTTTGCAACCGGGGGAGGTTCAAATCCCTAAAGCAGCAGGAACAGTGTGCAAGTAGGGGGTGGGTGAACAGGCATGGCCGAAATGCCCTTGGGCAAAACCCTTTACCTCATAACTGCCCCCCAGATACACCTCTGCATCTGGTGCGTGTTTTCACTTCGTGTAGGACGAATTAAATTCAAAGGACAAATTCACTGCTCGCTGTTTAGAATGCGGCTGCTCGCACAGAATTTCGTGTGTAACTTTTACACGTGGAGTTTAAAGACACAACAAAAGCGTCTAAAGGATGAAGAATGAATGGAACCAGGTCAGGAAGTGAATCAGGCCATGTATGTCGTAAGGAGACCTCTGGGGGAAGAAAAAAAAAAACAAGAAAATGCAGTACATGGGCTTTTGAATTCTAAAACATGCACAATTTCACAGTGCTAAAATTTTGCAATCACCTAGGGGGGCTGTACCCACAAGTAGGGGATTCATTCGCGTCCCAGGCAGGACCGTTCTGTGCTAGTAATTTGACTTCAATGACACGAAAAAGATGTGTTCTGAACTTCTTCTTCTTCTTCTTCTCAAAGCAGATCTTCTGTCTCCATTTCCTCTAGTCCTCTGCATCTTCCTCTTTCACACCGACCCCCCTGCGGGTCCTGTCTCACCACATCCATAAACCTCCTCTTTGTCCTTCCTCTTCTCTTCTTGCAAGCCAACTTCATCCTCAACTTCCTTCTACTCCTCTCCTCTGTACATGTCCAGACCAATACAATTTCACTTCTCTAACTTCTTCTCCAAATCGTCCAACCCGAGCTGTCCCTCTAGTACGCTCGTTTCTCATCCTCGTCATGCCCATCCACGAGGGATGCACAAGCCAAATAGGGAGGGTTAAGTTGCTGTGAGAAATGGTGAGGCGTTCCCTGAGACAGTTAATAGGTAGTCTGGCCACTTCCCATCACTTCCATTATATTCAAGTGTAAACACTAGAGGGCGCTGCCCAGGTAATCCTGAAGTGCAGATTTTAACTCCAGAAAGAAAAGATCTCCAGTGCAGAAAGAAGTGCAGATATTAACGCCTTGATGTTAAGGTATTATTGGGTATTTTTAATGTTTTGTTCATTACAGTCTTAAATCATTTTTTACTAATTATTATGAATTTAACCCCATTCATAGCCAATTAAATAGACGAAAAAAATCGGAATATTCTTACATTTATTAGAAACATTTATCACACTCCTATATTTGACATTACAACAGTTTAAATGCAGTTATTTAATACATTTTATGGTGTGGTGGCATTTCCACACCTCATGACTGACAAAAATGATAAACTTGAATAATAACTTTCATATTAGGCATTGTTGCTCATTACCGTTATGATTAACGATAAAATCTCTGCATCTTTTACTCGTCTCTTCATCAGCATCATCGTCTCCAACCCGTATAACATAGCTGGTCTTACTACCGTTCTGTAAACATCTCTTCCCACCTCCAATACAGCTGGCCTCACTAGCCTTCCATCTAGTACGATGACTTTTATGATCTGTGGTAAAATCGTGTGGATTTGGTCATTCACAAGCCCTGCTGCTACAATGGCCATTGACTTGACAGTTTATTAGGTACACCCATGTGCCAACCCTTGTGCGTAACCCCCAATTGAACATGATTGTGATTAGGTAAAGGGGGAACAACTGAAGTTAAGTGGTGGTAGCCTAGGGGTAGGAAACTCTTGAGCAAGGTCCTCCCCTCTTCATGGAGGCTCTCCGTCCTTATCCGATGCTCTGTAACAGAGCGTCTAATAAATGCTGTGAATGTAAATGTATAAAGGTTAGACCAGCCAAGCCTTAATTTGTAGGTATAATAATTATCTGCAGACCCGCCACCCACACGGCTGTCTGGCCTGGCACGGCGTCTCTAAACGAACCTCACGCACAAGCAGTTGTCTTCGTGCCTGGACCGTACAGTAAGTGACAAATGGCACTGTAAGAGGCATTGATCCTCTCTCCGCCGCCTCCATTGTCCTGGGTGTACAGTGAATTTGGCCTCTAAACCCCAGCGCTCTTCGCTATTGACTCGCCTTTAAAGAGACCCAACGGCCGGGCCTGCGTGGCATTTACCGGGACCATCGATCTGTGCAGACCCCCCTGTGGAATCACACACTTAGATAGGAAAGGTAATGACCACTGTCTGGGGAGAACTAGACACCCCGGAGCCGAGAAAGAGAAACGAAAGGGAAGACAAAAGTGGAATCTTATCAGTGTTCACAGGTGTAATCCTGCAGACGAGCGGCGAACGCAGAGTGTGATTAAACTTAGAGCAACAAGCCGTGACATTCACACACTGTACGGTGCAGCTCCTGCGCCCCATTATCTATTCTTGGCTGCTTTGCTTAAGTGGCTCAATAAATTAGCTGTAACCTATTTGTGCATGAGGCGTTTTTTTGGGTTGTTACGTCTGTCTCTTTCTCTGTCTCTACCTCCCTCCACCCCCTCTCGTCCCTTGCTCTCTCTGTGAGGTGAGAAAGTTAATAAGTGAAGACAGCTGATGGTTGTTTAATTGCTCTAACCTGCTTTGGCGAACTGTGGCGCTCCTCCGAGAGCTCCTCGGCAGCCCTGTCCCTTTCCCATCCATTCTCCTTCACGGTGCCTATTTTTACCACTCTAACAAGGTTCCGGGAGGGCAGGGCGGAAGGGTTGTGCAGGTGCGCTGTGGAGAAATGGATGGCCTTGCCACAGCGGGTTTGAGCAGAGGGAGCACCCTGTGGAGGGGAGGGGGGGGTGGGGGGGGGTCTGGATTGTGTGGATGCTTTGCCAGATGTGCGAGGTCACCTGGGTGCCAGGGGACGCAGGTGGCTGCGTGCCCGAAAGGGCGGCAGCGCAGGGCGGGATGAAACGGGTCAAAGACGCAGTGATCGACAGGGGCAGGAGCGCGTTAGAGAGCCGGCGCTGACCTTCACCTAATGATATTACAGTTGAACCTCATTTGTGTTCATGCTTCTCGAGTGTTTCCCCATCCTGGCACACTCTGGTGCTTTTCCAATTCTTCACTTAACAGCCAGCTCCCTAACAAGCCCTCCCAGAGCTGAAGCTACTGTGTTGGTCCAGAAGGTCCAGGTCTATTGGAGGTACCAGTTGTTTGAGGTTGCCAACTGAGAACTAAACATACATTCAGTGAGATGGAGCAGTGGGGCAGCGGTGGCCTAGTGAGCATTAGGTTGTGTGTTTGAATCCTGGATCAGAAGGTACTGTCCCCATCACATATCCCGGGCACTGGATATGTGGCTACTGCTCCACTTGGGTGTGATGGGTTAAATACACAATGACAAAATATAATTTGGATTTCTGCTCAATAATTCTTAAAGTGGGAGATTTGGAGATTCAGTCCAGGCTGATGCCACAGGCATCTGTGATCAGGAGTGATAGGATGACTCTCTCTTGTGTCTCATTATTATTGGCCAGCGAAGGAGTCTTTTAGAGATTCTTCTTCTTCTTCTATTATTATTATCTAAATGGAGTCTAGTGGGGATTATATTGGTATTTTTTATTATTTTTTTAGCATTAAAGCTCACAAATAGTTGACTGAATAGCGTGAAGGTGTGAATTCTGTGACACAATTGAATTAAACAAATAACTTTGGTATTGCAGCAGTAGCTGGTGCAACTCATAAACTTGGCTGACTTGAATTTTCTCCGGGGTTTAATGGTTTTTTTGCCCAAGCTCAGAGGGGAACATGAGGGGAGGATGGAGGACCCCACAATGAGTCATTCGTCATGGAGAGAGGAAACAATTTGTAGAGGTAAATTAACAGGTAATGAATTATTCAAGCGATCGATAGGAGTCTAAAAATGACTCGGTGGAAGAGGGTCCGCCCGAGCAGAAGATAAGTGTTTCTGCTGTGCCCAGAGTGTGTGTGTGTGTGTGCAGACATAGCTGTGTGACTGATGAGAGTCCAGCAGTGTGTGAGGTCAAGGTCACCAGCAGGGTCATGTTGGGGCTTGCTGCACGGCTTCAATCTCCACTCTCGGTGAGTGATGTCATAAATTACGGCCCCCTAAGGATAGAAGATCCTGAGTTGGGACGTCCTGCAGCTCCAGCAGACCCTCCTCATCACCCACGCTACCTTTGGTAGGGAAAGAAATACTAAAGGAATGGAAAAAGTGATTGTAAGTGGACTCTCTGCAGCAGGCTGGCAAACATACATGGTGATTTCTATACCCTGAGTGGTCAGATACAAAAGGTGCGAGGCTTATACTGTATGATAAACCCGACTTTTACAGAAGCTTTTTTAAAATATATATATATATATATATATATATATATATTATATATATATATATATATATATATACATACATTTTTTATATACATATAATTATTCATATATTATATTCATTTTATAAAACTGAGATTCTGATCTATTCATATTTTATATCTAATGTTTTCAGTGCAAAAATATATTCAACTGTTTGTTCATTTATTAATAACTATTATTATATTTAATATAACTCCATAGCTCCATAAGCAAAGAGCTCCATAATTCCTTTCCTAAAGATCAGTTAAAATATCACGACAAAATGTGATAAATAAATACATTTTCTCCAAGTCATTTGTTGGGAGGTGATTTTTATTCTCTTTTTTAAAAAATTTTTTTTCTTATTTTTCCAGTTTATTAAGAATTAAGGCCTTTGTGTCGCCTCATATTTATTCCCCAGTGAATGAGAAACTGAAAGTTATTGAAAAACCCCAACATTTGAATGATTCCATCATTTATTATGTTTTTATGGTCATCGCTATTGGTGCACGTAATCGTGAACCATAGTTTTATTGGGGAAAAAAAAATTAAATATATTTGTATTAGAGATAATTAACCAAAGGCATCATGCAATAATTTTAGAATATAATTTACATCATTATCAGTATGCATAGTTATCTACTTTTAAAAAAAAGCTTGTTTTGAACCCTGTTGTTTGTCACTGTGCACTGTGATTGTTTCCAGGTCTCGATATGCGTCTTGAATATATATATAGACCAAGTCTTCCCGTTGTTTCTCGCATGATGCTGCTTGTTATGTCCCAGTTCTCAGTATTTCCTTTTCCTCTTCCGTTCTTTGTTTTATCCTGTTTTCTTTCTGTGTTGCACGTCTTATGTCTTTAGCCTTTCATCCTTTTGTTTTACATGGATACTCCTGTGCTCTTCTGCTTTTACCTTCACCCCTGCCTTTGACTTCGGCTTCGATTCTGTGATTCAAAGTCTTTGATTGCATCCATGCCTCCCATATTTCAGAATCCCCCACATGAGCATCTGGATCAAAGTTGTGCTTCAGCTGCAGGGCTCCCTTGGGAGAAATCACTACTCGCTACTCTGCTTCGGAGCTGAATTGTCAGCCTTGAGTCTTGAACCAACGGTTTTACCACCACAATGACTCATACAGGAACCCACGTCGCCACTCTGTCATGACGGACCCCCTTTTCCTGACGACGCTCACTGTTGACGGCAATGTAGGGAATCACAGAGGTGTGTGAGTCAGCGCTGCAGAAATCTTGATGTTTGATGATGGCTTTCAAGTGGCATTTTTAGTGAGGAGGTTAGAAAAGACAGATCTCCAGATCGTCTCTCATGTCTGTAAAACCCCAGAGCTGCAGGAATGGCACTCTTTTAATTGTGACTCATAGTCCCTGTAAACACAACTAACTCTCTTTCTGTTTTCCAAGATGGACCTCCGGTATGGAGGGCAGCTGTGATTTCTTGATCATCAAGAATACCCGAGAGAGTCCGTCATCTGAGCCAGCTATTAAGACCATGATCAGAAGCCTGGATTTTGGCCCACAAAAAACGTGAATGTGTTTATACCCCGTCCCGGATGTCTCCGCCTTTCGGCCTATGAGTGCCGGGATAAGCTCCTGCACCCCCTTGACCCTGGTTAGGAGTGACTCAGAGCATGGACGGATGGATTATATGGGCCTTTTAGGTTTAAATTCTCTCATCTCACCATCATTCCTCCTGTCTTTTCCAAGTGACTTTGTGTTGTCCCCTCTGTCTGCATGTCATGTTCTCTTCTATTGACAACGACAGTGCAAATAAAAATGAGCTCGGCTTATCGATTTCGGCCGATGAGGTTCGCTCATCTGTGGGTTCTTTTTCACAGCGATGTGACAGACTGCTGGACACGGGGTCTGAGAGTGCTGGAGGCCCTGGAGGTGAGGCAAAAACACATCTTTTTTCCGACGGAAAAGGGGATTTTGGAATGTGTTCCATAAACCCCTTCCCACAACCAGCTGGGCCAATCAGTCTGACTCAGAAAGACTAGGGAGGTGAGAGAGAGAGAGAGAGAGAGAGAGAGACTCCATCATGGCCTGCTCTCTAGAACAGATAAAGGGAAGTGGGGGAGGAGGGGGCTGGGGAATGAAGAGGGAACGACTCCCAATCCTTCTGCTCTCCACAGGAGAGCCATGGAAAGAGAACATGTGCCCCAGGGTGTAAATTCTTGGGCCAGTCCACTGTAGCAGCATCCCCCCCGCATCACACTGGCTGGCACAGATCTACAGACCCCCCCCGACATGTGAAAGCCCCTTCATGACAGCTCAGGGCATTTCTGGATTCCTCAGCAGAGACAGCGTGGCAGCAGCTTTCTTTAATTCATCAAAGCTTCGCCACCTTCGTCGCAGTACGGCGCTGAATTATGGAGCACTACAACATCCGGGGGGCTGTGCTGCGTTTGTGTGATGCCACGGCTGTCTGAGACGCCGAGGACAAACACGAGAGCTCACATAAGCTTAAAGGGACCATCTAATGCAAATGTGTCCCACTTTTTTCGAGCTAGATCACTGTGTGCTGAAAGTCTGAACAACCCTGGCCTTTTAATGTACTGTCTTTGTGATGTCACAAAAGCAACACGTTGCTATTCAGCCTACAGCTAGCTTTAGCCCCACCCATTCACACAAATGTTATAAGGAGTGCGTCCTGAATAAGCCACAGTACAGGGCAGCCAATCGGAAATGAGCTAATGACGTCATAAAGGGATAGTAACACAGAAAAGCCGATATAAGGATCAAAGAGTGGTTAGAAAAATGCTACAAAAATACAAATGAAATTGATGAAAATTCCTCTTCTGATGTCCCACAAATCCCGGCTCTCTCGCTCTCCCTATCTCTGTCTCTCTCTCTCTCTCTCTGAGCCGCCAGAGGGAAGGAAAGGACATAGGGCTTATTTCCATGGAAACCAAGTGTGTAATATTTGGTAGTCGCGCAGGGCCACTCTTGTGTCGTCTCTCATAATTAAAAAAAAAAAAAAAAAACCTTTATGTCTTGATGTGTTCCATCCATAAAGGAAGGCGTCTCAATGTCCCGACAGGCTCATCTTCTTCTACAGGTCCTGATGGTTTTATACCAACTAGCAGCCATTGATCCAGCGGCTGTTCACTGGGGAAACTTACAACGGTTGGAACATCCTTCATTCCCTTTTGCCCTGAGGTGAAGTGCACTTAATGACACTGTTATAAATACCTTATCTTCTTATCTTCCCTGAAATTCTCAGTTTTTTAACATGAAGAGGTTGTGGAGGGACCACACTGTAGGCTTGCAGGCCTACTAGGGCTCCCAGAAGAAGCTTACCTGCGTCATATAATGACTCAATGTATTTTAATTTTATGTCAGAAGAAATAATCAGATTGCTGCCCAAAGGCCCTACAAATGTTGGCGGTGTAATATTCAAGTAAATCAAATTGTACATATAAGTCCTAGTATGCCATTGACTTAATAATCTAATTACAAATCTATACAAAATATATAAATCTAACACCAAACTATAAAAAGAGGTCAATTCTTGCTACTAATTATTTTATATATTAATATATAAGTGCAAAAAAACAACCAATAAGTGCAAAAAAACACTAACTGCACTATCATTTCATTAGCTAAACTTAGCAGCTTGGGGAGAATGTTTAAAAAAATGAATTCATGTCCACATAAATTGTCAAAAGCATTCAAATCTGTTCAAATTATGCCGAAGTGTATGTAGTTACTAGTTACAAATACTTCGAGTCAAAAGACAGTAAATAAAGTTAGATCGTCTCACAAAAGCATTGCAAATCGGTTACGTCAGGGGCAGCAGTGACCTAGTGTTTAGGAACATGGTTCCAGGATGGCAAGGTCATGGAGTCCAATGCCAGACCAGTAGGTGGCTCAGAGGCAACCTTGAGCAAGGTAGCGTCCCCGTCACTGCTCCCCGGGTGCTGAACATGACTGCCCACTGCTGCATGATGTGTGTGTTGTCACGACAGAAGAGACGTTCCCACGTCCAAGCCCGCCAGAGCCCTTTATGACGTCATTCTTCATTTGAATGTAACACATGTGGAGCAGTTGTTTCATCCTCCATTTATTGTAAAAGAGCTCTGCTCTGATTGGCTGCCCTTTGTAGTATGTATTAATTGGGGGGGGGGGTGTTAATTGAATAGTTTAAAAATAGTTTGTAGTAGTTCCGCTTCCCAAAAAAAGGGGGGAAATGATGGATATGGGCTCTTTAAAGCTTGGGGCTGCAGTTCAGGAGAGTCACCACATAAGGGCGCATCTCTCTCTCTCTCTCTCTCTCTCTCTCTCTCTCTCTCTCGCTCACTCGCTCGCTCGCGCTCTAAAAGCCTGCTCTCTCTCTGCGCTCCGGGGGTCTCTCTCTGTGCCGGATCATGGTGTGCGCACGCAAGTCTGCGGCTCGCCGCTCGCGATCGGCGCTGATCGTGGCGCTGTCGGTGCTGCTGCTGCAGACGCTCGTCGTGTGGAACTTCAGCAGCCTGGACTCCGGCGACGGAGCGGCAGGAGGAGCAGGAGTAGGCGCGGAGAAGAGGGAGCGTCTGGCCGCCGCCGAGTATCCGAGGAGCGGCGTCCGCAGGCGGCAGCAGCCGCCGCCTCCACCGCTGGGCAGAGCGGCTCTCCGGCACAGACAGCAGCCGGTAAGGAGACAGTGGACATTTTTCCACGGAGACAACCCACACTCTCTCTCTCTCTCACACACACACACACACACACACATAGGCGCGCGCGCCCACACGCACGCACCGTGCCATTCATTCCCAATAACGGGCCTTTGTGGCTGCTGAGAGATGCCTGCGCCCCCTTTCTGCCTCCTTTTCCTTTTTATCACCAATATTTTCCCCTCTCCTCATCACAGCTGTCTCCTCTGCTTTAACTCCATCCATGTGGCCCGTAAGAAGGACGAAAAACCTCATCTGGACACTCCTCCCCATTGGGCTGTCATTCTTTTGAGCAACATGGATAGGACAGTGGGGAGGAGTGTCCAGGTGAGATGTTTGGTCATGCTTCTGAGCCACATGGATGAAGTGAAAACAAACAGAGCAGCTGTGGTCAGGAAAAAGGGGGGGATGTTGACGATCGAGAGGAAAACGCTGCTCCGAAAATGGTCCACATCATCAGCCTCATGGAAGAGGGGGTTATGCTGGGACGAGAGTCCAGGTGAGGCTTTTTTCGTGGTTATCTTGAGCCACACGGATGAAGCTGGAGCCGAGAGAGCTACAGCGGTCTGGAAAAGGGGGAAATATTGAGTGAAATGAAAAAGGAGCTCAGAAGGTGTCAAAAATGGACCACATCATCAGCCTTCTTTGGACAGTGGTCTGGTGGGACACTGAGAAATGCTTTATTCTGGGGATCAGTGTATAAATGTATGGTTATAAGTAGATTCATTTTTAAAGCCCTCAAAATATGTCTTTTTCATCATGTGGTATGTCTGGAGGACGGTTGGCCGTAAGCCAAGAGGTTTCAGGATCAGGTCCTACCTCCAGATCTAGGTTTCTGAGCAAGACCCTTAACCCCAGACTGTCCCTGTAATGAAGAAAGGGCTAAATGGTGTAAATGCACAGACGTATAAACACTTCTCTAAGTTTACTAGCGTTCGGGAAATAAAAATGGCCATATTTGTGTCGGGACGTCCCGTAAACACCGCTGTTGCAATAGGTTAGGCTTTGTCACAACAAACCACCCTGTACAGATCAGTGATATAATTATGTGGGGAATTTGAAAATTCTTGGACTTCCCCTTTTGCTGTTGCTCGTCTTTTCTCGGTTCGGAATTTGTTTTTTTATTTTGAGTATTTCTTACACACCGCTGTGGCATGCAGCTCATTTGGATTCCACTTGTCTGCTCATCGTAGCTGTTCTCAGAGTCGTGTGACAGGAGTAGCAGCCTGTGTTCACTCTTTCATGCAGGAATAGTTCCTGCTTGTGCTGGAGCTCCAGTAATTCCTCTCACACAGTGCTGTGCAGAAGTCTTCAACCCTCACTTTTTAAAAAATATTTTTTAGATTTTTCTAGCCTTAGTGTCTAAAGATGCAAGAACCACTCGGCATTCAGCATCGGCAGTAAACTGATCACCTGATCATCTGGAGTCATCAAGACATGTTTCATGTCTTCAGGTCTAAGAGCCAAAAATTACTCGAAACTTTGACATAATTGCCTCAAATAAAAAAAGAACCTGTTTTTTTTTCTTTCAGCTGAAATAGTGCGGGTTTTTGTGTTGTAGAAGGGACTCCTTGTTTCACTACTCTTAAGAAAATGGGAAGTTTTTCTGTTGTGGTCATCCTACCCTGTTTGCTCAAAATGTTTGCAAAAAGAGACGTTTCTTGTTTAGCATTCTGTGTGAAATGTAGTTCTAGTTATGATATTTTATACGTATGTGTGTATATAAGCCACAGACCCTCATCTGTGGTTTGGGATTGTAAGCGATTTGTCCATTGTGGCATTTGACTCCTGGTTCCGTCCGCCACCATTGTAAAGAAAATGGGGAAGTTTTTCAAGCGTGGTCTTTCCACTTGAATTTTTTTACCCGGTGTTTCAACTATGCAGGAAAAATTCCCCTCAAAACGACAAGCAAGCAGCTTTTTTCCCCCCATTTGCTTGAAAAAGTCCAAATCCAGCCAGAAGACGATCAGATCTCTCTCTCCTAGTACATCATCAGGTCGTTCATGCCTTGAGTTCAAAAGCTGAGTTAAAACAAGCCTTGGTTAGAATGTTTTCGTGGTTGCTTCTGAACTGCTGCAAGAGCATGGCCTTGCAGACGGCAGGCAGTGAAGATTTCAGCTGGAGATGCAGCTCGGTTAATGTGCAAAGCTTACGCAACGGCTATATTTCTCCCCTCCGAACGCACACGGCGCTCAAACCGTACGTGGCTTCACACTGCATGCTCAGAAGCCTCTACAGCGGCTTATGTAGCGCTCATGCATCATACATTACACGTTCTGTAATTAGCGGCCGGTGGATATCGTGTAGCACCCTATTAACATGATACGCTTTGATGCCGGGAAGGCCGGCTGATCGTTGTTTGGGACGCCACCACCTTTGATCAGAGGTGTCACCTTGACGACGAGGCTGAAAAGATGAACAACGGGTCGTACCCCCTTGCCCGCTTCGGAGCCTTGTTGAAGTTTTAATATGTGCACCAGAGTTGGAATCAGTCGAGTCACCCTCTCGAATCGGGGCGCCAACACGTAGAGCAGCGGGGTGCCGGTTTGGTGTTTGCGGCGAGGACATTACGGACTGTATCTTCCTGTTTGTGCTGCATTAACCCTTATTCCTTCATGTCATATTTTTCTAAGTATTATGTATTTTGCACGGTATGTAAATTCTGACACGTTGGAGTCGTTTTCCTCTCGTTCTGAGCGTCCAAACCCGTGGAAAACATGCCAGACGTTCTAGGAAATCTGAATTATTCACCTCTTAATCTCTCGATATTGGTCACCTGAAGGCTTTTGTATCATTGATTAGGTGTTGCATTAAAGAGCCCCATATTTTAGACTTGACCCCCCCCCCCCCCCCCAATCCCTTTATGATGTCATAATGATGCATCTCTTTCAAATAAGCAGGCTACTCCTCTTACTCTGCCTATGTAAATGAGCTCTGCTCTGATTGGCTGCGCTTTGTATCCTGTACTATGCATAGAAACTGAAATTTTGGTATCATTTCTAGCCCTTCATGAACATTGTAAGAACTGAATCATTTTCTGGAGCGATTCATCATGGATGAACAATGTATGCTGGATGTATAATCATTTTAACGAATTGCTTAATCATTTGAAGTAATTAGTGAATTACTGGTCTTTCCTGAATTAAAAGTAATAACTGGATCATTTATAGAAACAATGCTTAGTGCATCGTTTTGCTAAATGGTTCATTTTCGATAAAAGATGATACGGAATCATCATTTTTTGTAAAATAATAGTCATTTGTGATAGACGAAGTACTTCATAGTAGATGTGTTGTATTTACATGGTAATAGATTATGATTTATTCAGTTGATATTGAATAATTGATGTTTATTACTGAATAATTAAGAGTAGCTACTGAATATCTCAGCAGTTTCTCCTGGAAAAACGACCAGTGATGTCAGATTATGTCAGCGTTTGGGGCCGGTGTGGTGACGTTTACGGTGTTTGTCCGTCTTTAAACGCCGGCGGTTGGGCCGCCCCGCCTCGCTGACTGATGGGTTTTCAGACTCGTCTCTGCTGCTTGGCTTTTAGTGCTGCTGCTGGAGGCAGACGAGCACAGGGTGACCTCAGTGCCGCTGACCTTTTCCTCAACTCAGCCATGGCAGGCTGTAATACGCTCCTGTGAGCGCACACTCACCACTCTTCCACCTCTCTCTCTCTCTCTCTCTCCATCACTCCATCACGGGCTGCACATACTAGAATTGTTCCGTCGGTTTACTGCCCCACTCTTCTGCATCTGGGAAACCCTGAACCTCAGGTTCCTCCTGGGACTCTGTAATTCAGTACTGGAAGTCACTCTGGATAAGTGTGTTTGCTAAATGCCATAAAGTGTATGTAAATGGGATGGGTCAGCACATCCTGATTGGTTTGAGGGCTCATTTGCATATGGCAAAGGTCATCATCACGATAGATTGGATTGTGCAGCCATCAAGTGAAAGTGACTAATTGCTATCGTGAAACACGACGAACCACAGTGAAATGCATCGTCTGCTTTTCATACGCGCACCCATATCCAGCGCCCGGGGAGCTGTGACTGGGATGGTACCTTGCTGTGTGCGAATCACCAATTGCTGAAAAAATCCACCACTTTGATATCGAAATCGCAATTACAGTGCACTTTTCAGCGCTAAACATATGAATATTTTAATTTAGATATGAACGGGCTTGTATTTTTTAAATATTATATTCGACATGTTTCATTAGTTTCATTTCAAACTATATTTCAAACACCACTCGTCTTCTTTCGGCTGCTCCCGTTTAGGGGTCGCCACAGATCACCTGTCTCCGTTTCTTCCTGTCCTCTGCATCTTCCTCTTTCACACCGACCGCCTCTATTTCCTCTCTCGTCACATCCATAAACCTCCACTTTGGGCTTCCTCTCTTTCTCTTTCCTGGCAACTCCACCTTCAACATCCTCCTCCCGATATACCCCTCGTGTCTCTTCTGGACATGTCCCAGTTTGGCTTCTCTAACTTTGTCTCAGAATCTTTCAAACTGAGATGTTCCTCTTATATACTCATTTCTAATCCTCTCCATCCTCTACATTTTTAATGCTGTGCTTTTAATGCTTTTAACGTCTCCAACCCGTGTCACATAGCTGGTCTCACTACCATCCTGTAAGCCATATAATGTACAAATTTAGGCAGGCTGGCTCAGAAACCATTTCAAATGTGTTGGGTTTAGCTGCTTTGACAGAAGACATCTGGAAAGAGCATAAAAATACAGGGGTTAAAGTCTCTTTAAAGGATATCTGGTGGTTGGACACATGCAGCAGGGGGCAGCAGTGATGGGGATGGTACCTTGTTCAAGGGTACCTCAGGGCAACCTACTGGTAAGGTATTTGAACCCACAATCTTCCAATCCGGGGGCCTAGTCCCTAACCACTAGGCCACCGCTGCCCCATGTCTAGTAGGCTGCAGATGATAATTGTCCCCTGGATGTGTCCTGCAAAGGACTGGTGACCTGTCCAGCATGTTCCTCTTTTGCCCTATTGCTGGGAAAGGAACTGCAACCCTGGCAATTGATGGATGGATGTTCCCTTTATTTTATTCGTTCACATGCATCATTTTTAATTCTTGTTTATCGTCAGATGTTCAAAGGCTGAGCAGGGGGACGTGAATGTTTTGAAGCAGCTTCGCTCACAAAGAAGGAAAAGTATTGTTTTGGTACCACCTTGAAGGTCCCAGTGGGGAATCGTTTCGCATGACGCTGAGCCCTGTTGCCGAGAAAGAGGCTGATGTTTGTGAAAGAGTAACGGCGACTGCTATTAGTGCTCCTATCTTTCTGCTTTCAAGCAGAGAGCAGTCTTTGTTGTGACTGAGTTGTGGGTGGGTTTCCGGCTTCATCTGACAGTAGAGGACAGGTGGTGGATCTCCTTCTTTTTGATCTTGCGCCTTTGTTCCACTGGCGGTCGCTTTTAACATCTGTCCCACAAATCTGCTTCCATGGGATACCTCCAGAATGGCCGAGATGCTGCTGAGGAAGCTCAGTTTTTGGAGAGCACGTTTTAGGCTCCTTGAGTGAGCATGTATGGGGTTCCTCCAAAACTCTAAGGGCGATGGGTGACAAAATCATCCAATTACAGCCAGCATTGATGAAGAGGAACCTTCATGGGAAGGATCCCAACATCCTCCGATGCCAACGACTCCACCTCGGAAAAGGAAAATACAGATTCATACCTGTTGGTTAGAAGATGCTACAAATATGGCAGGTCTTTACACGTTCTTTCTGATGTTTGATGTTCTTTCTGATGATTGACATGTTTCGTTTGGCGGATCCTCCTCTCACTCACGAATTTGAATGGGGTGGTACCACAGTTGGGATCCAGGTGTTGCTACATGTTTCCCAGAGCTGTCTGACCATGTTCTTTCAGGTAGTACATCCTGAAATTGAGTGTCCAAAATCTGCCCATCTTCAGCTAAACTGCTTATCCTATGTTCTCAAAGAACAAAGGTACCCATGGGGTTGGCCCTCTTAAGGGTACATCTTCAATACCTTCAGTTTGGGAACATAATTCCACCAATTTCAGCTGAAAAGAAGCTAAAAATCTCCTGCTTTCTTCTGGGACAATCGTGTTGAAGGTAAAAATGGACCATGTTGTCACGGTTACACTGTTTGCACCTTGAATAACCAAAAATGAACCTTTTTCTGACAGTCTAACCAGGGTTGCAGGGCGTGTTGGAGCTTCTGGTGGAAATCTAACCTGGACAGGTTGCCAGTCCCACACACTGACACCTAGGAATGTTTCCAGTAACAAATCTTCATCTTCATGCATGTGGGAATAAACTCCAGACACAGGCAGAGCTGCTCACTAAAATAACCCCTGGCTGTTATTTTTGCAAAAGAAAGCATTTTTAATTTTTTTTTTTTTTTAAGAAGAGGCTTTTCTTTTCGCCTCCCGTATTTGATATCCACCGATTCTCTGTGGAAGCTAAAGTCAGCTCGTTTTCACAAACTCTTTAATTAAATCAATGCATTGAAAGGCATTGTGCAAGCCTGGCTGTTCCCTATCAAATCTGCAGGGCGTGAATGGTTCGCAGTATATTTTGTGGCGTTTGGTTGCAGGAGACGGAGGTCCTCATTGTGCTCTCTACTGCGGCTACAGCAGAATTGATTCTTGATTTTTAATCAAAACGCTCCCCGTGTTTCACCCACCGGATATCGGCCTCGGCAGCCTCGGCGAACGGGCCAGAAATGTGCGACGGAAACAACCGTTATATAAGTAGATGGACTGTATACGGAAGTGGCATCAGGTTTATTGAGGGATTTGTTGTAGGGGCATTACTTTCCCTTTCACTGAACATGTTTTTTTCTTGCTTTGTGTGAACGACTCTAACGCTGCTGCCAAATTTGACCGAAATATTACGAAACCTCAAAACTAAAGTGGCCGGATTATCATTCGGCTCACACGGCTCCCAGCAAATCCTCGGCTGGCAGGGCTGGACACGTCTTTAACAAAGCTAATTCAGCCGATGCAGGGCTGACGGTGTCCGGTCTGCAGTTTGGTGATTTGATTTGGGAAATTTGACCAAGCCGTATTGGGAGAGCATCCATCCATCCATCCGTCCCTTCATCCAACGATCCGACGTCCCATTACTCCACCCATCCATTGACCTGTCACTCCGTCCGTCCGTCCATCCATAATTCCACCAATCCAATCAACCCAATACCCTACCCATTCTTTAAACGGTCACTCCATCCGTCCATCGACCCATCACTCCATCCAATGACCCATTACTCCACCAATCCATTGAACTGTTACTCCATCCATCCACCCATCCACCCAGGCACCCATCCATTTGACCCAATACTCCACCCATCCTCTAAACTGTCCTTCCATCCATCCATCCATCCATCCACCCATAATTCAATCCATCCAGCCATAATTCCACCCATCCAATCAACCCATCCAGCTATCCAGCCCTCCATCCATCCCATTACTCCATTGACCTGTCACTCCATCCATCCATCCATCCATCCTGCAAACGATGCAAAGCTTGTGAATTGTCAGAATGCCACATTACAATTAGACCTTCAGCCTCAAGTCCAAAAGAAAAAAAGACTAGTGGAACTAGTTCTTGCTAAGACAAGGTTTCATCCTGAGTTGCAAAAAATCGTTTAAAGAAAATAACCCATTTTATATTGCAAAAAAAATACCGTTAAACAGACCACTTTTTCATCGCTAATAAATCAGCCTTGTGGTAATTGATTATTCAGAATCTAAAAAATAACTGATTGGATCCTGTTAATGTTGAGAGTTGAATTGTTTTAAATAAAATCAAAATAAAGAGTCTAACACCTCTAGTAGCATCTTCAGTGCTTAATCTGCTTAATATTTTAAGGATATTTGGGATTTGATCATAAATTACCAGACTGACGATGCCACTCTTGACGCTGCTGCATCGTTTAACCAGTACTGACTGGAGTACAGTTTCTGGAGTGTCTGGATATCCATATGCTGAAAAGGCCCGTCTGTGAGGTCTGAAAGGGGCCGTGGAGTCCGGCTGCTGCCGGCTGACTGTTGTGACAGGCCTCATGTGCTGTTTTCCACTTATTTGTGCAGCGAATGGGAATGTGCTCGTTATCTCACTGCTAGTTTGCGTGCAGTGAGTGAGCTGGTGGCCCTGAGACAGGAGAACTCTGGGGAGACGGGAGCGACATGAGTGCTAACACACACACACACACACACACAAACCTGCCTGATTGTATGTCTGTTGTCAAGGCTGCGAGGCTGCTTACATGTACTGTAGTATTGCAATGTTTCTGCTTGAAACCAAATACTGAGAGTGCAAAAGCTGGATTTTTTTGGTGATCGTCACTCTTTGGTGAAATCATAGCACCGTGTAGAGCCATGAAAGATCATGCACAAGAAGAAAAGTACAGGATGAAATCCATTGGGATCAAAAAGTGAGCTTTTAAAGGAGCAGTTTGGCAGCAAAAAGACCATTTTTCAATTATTTAGATGTTTGGAGACCTTTTTAAGTCCAGATTTGGAGACTCATGACTCGACACTAGTCACTCATTATTCACCCAAATCTTCTGCTACTGCGTCGCTGAAACTTCTCCGGGCCTGCTGAAGCCTCATTTAGGTGGATCAGACTCGATTAGGCGTGGTTTAAGACATTATGACTTACTGTCAGCTATAAGAAGGAAGTCAGCTTATAGGAAGAATTGCACTGATCATCAGAACCTTCTTCTTTTCCAGAGAGCGCTAAATCCATTTGGTCTGAAATATCCAATGCTATGATACCGATATCATCGCTCATCCCTAGTCTAGACTAGAACAGAACACCCTGCAGAGCCTACCCCCAGCCTCATCCGGGCAGCCGTCCCATTATCACTTCCTCTGTCGGACCTTAGACGACGAGAGACATCCCTCCCCCCTTCTTGAAGACCCCTGAGGCGAGAGCTAGCATTCACTTTTTCTTTTTTTTTTTGGTTCATGGAAACATCTCCTGCATCTAGGACCTGTAAAGACACAACTGGGCTCTTTCATCTCCCTGCCCAGCTGTTGCATAACGGCCCTCAGACTCAACCCGGCTATCGATTTGTTTCTGTGCTGAGCTGATGGTTATCTGCTGCATTTCCATGATGCTCTCTGCTAATGAGTCGGGCTCGATTGGCTTTTCTCGGGCGCCTTTATTTATTTATTTCCCCCACAATGACTTCATCTGCTTTAGAGCGGGCGCGCGTGCTGTTTTTATTGCGTAGCGGGGGTCACAAAGAGCGAGTCTGTTTCCACAGCTCCGGCGGCAGCGTGGAAATGGCTCCGAACGGACGGATTGCCAATTATCATGGAGTAGGTTTGTGTTGTTGCGGTTTTTCTTTTTTTTCTGTCCCCCCCCATTTTGCCTTTTGTAAACACGTCCATAAAAAAATGAGGTAATTATTGTGTGTGCTTGGCAACACAATAGGGCCCTGTCACTGATATTGGCAAAGCGGGGAATCGGGGACGCTGTGGTGGTGTAGTTGTGGTAAGTGCTCTTTTTTTGGGTGCGAGTGCCCTATTGTGTCAACCTCAAACTCGCTGTGCCGCCTACTCCCCTGCCAGCCGTGCCCATTCTTCATCTGGGTCCTGCCGGCGCGGGCCCAGGCCTCCGTTTATTTATTTGCTCATTTATGTATTTGCCGGCTGCCAGCAGAGCTCGCTCCGTTTGCTCGGGATGGACGGCGAACAGGGCATTTGATCCGCTCCAGATTTCTGCCTGGGCTGAAGGTCGTCCGTTGGCTGTCATTGACTCTGTTGTTGTCTTGTTTACCCCTCCATCAGGAATAGCTGACCTTTCGAACAGTTGCCAACCCCTGTCCATGTCCAGGACAAGCTGTAGCCGAGGAAGGTCAAGAAGCGTCAAGTGCCCACGACTCATTCGCAGATCCTGGGACATTTTGTCCACAGATATAGACGAAATACCATTCTGGGATACCGTTGGAGCGTTGGGATTGCGAATTGTCCTGCATTAGGGCTGCACGATATGGACAAAATGTCGATCTTAGTCTTCATGCATGAAGTAAACGGTTATAAATATTCACTCCCATATATGCACGTATGGAATCTGCAAAATCCATTAAAATCAGTTTTTGTGATGTCACAAATTTACATATATATGCTCACGCAGCCTACCGTAGTTTTCACTCGTCTCAGAAGCTGCAGTATAAGTTGTGGCCAATCAGAATATAGGTCATTTGCATGTATGTCTTAAAGGCACCGCAAAAGATTATCATTCACCTGGAGCTTTGATTGGCCGCCCTGGCCTAGATCACAGGCTCATTTGAATGCTGCAGCGTATATCAGAACTGCAGAAGCCGAGACCCACCTGACCGTCCGCTGAGACTCTTCCGATCAGAACCGAGATTGTTAACTTGGAGGAAACGAACATCTGAGGGTCTTCTACATTGAAGATACATACGTCTGGGGAGAGAACTGTCCATGTCCCGATGCTTGACCCAGGTGCCACCCTTCTCCTAAACCACACAGACTACTCCCAGCATCCCTCTGAGTGGGTGCAGGTCTCCTACAGGATACAGGTTTCCTTCTGGGGTCTGATCCACCTGGATAACCTGATACTAATACTCATGGATTGCGTGATCTGAGGCGAGGCTGCAAAGGCTGGTATCGCAATAACGGTTAATCAACCGATATACTGTGCAGGCCTAACGGCCACAGCAGCACCTGTGTATGGTGTGAACATACGTGTGTTTGTCTGCAACACTCCCTGCTGGAAAAAGTGATTAGTCCATGGCAGCGCTGGAGTGTTTGCGTTAGGCTGTTTGCGAGCGGGTACGAATAAAGAGGCAGTATGATGAAGCTCAGTGCAGCCACTGTGAGGTGTAACGGCTGGGCGAGTGAGGTGCGGCCGTCTGTGAGTGTGTGTGTGTGTGTGTGTGTGTGTGTGAAACAGTGGACGGCTCAGACATGGCAGACGTGTGGCCACATGGTCATGAATGGGAGGTTGTGTTGCTGCTCAGTCAGAGATGGCAAATGAAAATAAACTAACTGGCCTGCTCTCTCTCTCTCTCTCTCTCTCTCTCTCTCTCTCACTCTCACTCTCATTCCTGCTCCAGAAAACAATTTCCTGGGCAAAGACACACAAATGCATGTGTATTTATTTAGAATGATATAATGTCATGCATACAGTGCTTTAAATATGCTGATCGATAGATGGATGGATGGATGGATGGATGGATGGATGGATAGATTGTAGGTGGCGATCTTTAGAGATCAGCCCGGTTTCTGATAATCTCGCCGCTCATATCCAGCCTCATTACACACATAGTCTCACAGCAGCCACGGATTTAGACGGATGTTATAACAAACAGTGAAAAGCCCCAATCCCGTGTGTTACCAGTCCCTGGATATGTTTTTTTTCTTTTTTTCTTTTTTTTTCTGACTTTAATGTCCATCATTAGCGTGAGAGGCATCAGCTCATATATTTTATTTATTCATTTAGCGTGCAAGTGCGAGCGAGCAGATCTCGCAGAGCTTTTTCGCTCACAATGCCTTTTTTTTAGCCGAGCAATTGCACAATCCCAGCGACGGAGAACCTGCTTAGGGCTCGGCGGAAGGGCCTAGTTCCAGGCAGTGCCTGCTGGGGTTTGGGAATCATGTCAGATCCATGTGACTGAGACGAGGGCTCAAACGGGAGCTGTTTTCTCAGGAGCAATCACCTGACTGACTCTCGTCAGAGAGGGAGGGAGAGAGGGAATACTATGAGTAGGTGGCACAATGGTGAGAATTCCCGCTGGGGCTTAGTACGTCCTTTAGGCTTCAGGCGAGGTTATACCAACAGATCCCGTCCGTCAGCCTCCCACGATCGGGCTCTGCTTGGGATGGGCAGCAGAAATAACGCAAGGGATCTGTGTGACAGAATAAACACCACCGTGTTCGGTTCTGGGGATTCAGGAAGCTGTGAGTTTAGAATTGAAGAGCATATTATGGGATGTAAGGAGGTGCTGTCGCTGAACATTCGATCTAATTAGAAATATAGTATGGACCTTTCAGACAATTTAAATGATGAAAAAAGTCACTTTCAAAAGAAATACTAAATATGTACTAAGACTTTAACAGATAAATAGCGATAAAAAGGAAAAAAAAAGTTGTGAAATCTTGACAAATATAATTATACATTATTATAAATTCATGGCACATAATAATAATAATAATAATAATCCTTTATTTATAATCCCACGAATGGGAAATTCGCTCTCTGCATTTCACCCATACACACATGTGCAGCAGTGGGCTGCTATTGAAAGCGCCCGGGGAGCAGTGATGGGGACGGCACCTTGCTCAAGGGTACCTCAGGGCAACCTAGAAAGGGTTCGAACCCCCGATCCTCCGATCATGCTGCTGACGCCCTAACCACTAGGCCACCGCTGCCCATCAGCATCAAGCTAATTTTAAACGCTAATTATAGTTCATAAAATAAGGTGGTTCAGAATATTGCTAGTTTTTTATATCTTTCTACCAATGGTGTACACAAATACTTTATAATATTTTAAAATAATATTCAAATATTATAATTTAAATATACAGTACTATCTGTGTGTGCTAATACATAAATAAATAAATATATAATATAAATAAATATATATATATATACACACACACATTTATTTATTATGATTGTCTTCCTAAGATGTGTATAAGAGACAGATTATATATTATATATATATAATTATTTATATATTATATATATTTAAATTTATATAATATATGTAATTAATTTTAATAAATTTTAATACATTTTTTCAATTATGTCAATATATTTTGTCTGTTTCTATTATTAATTAAAAGTTTTAGTCTATTTTTTTCCCCAAAAATCCCACAGATCCAGACCCACTGCTCTTTATAGAGTGACTCTGAACAGCTCATGACTCCGATCACACCCTTAACGCAGCTGAAGAAGTAAACTAAGTAAAATGTAATTATAAAGAAGGTGATCCCCCATTCCAGTCCACCCTCCATTCCTCATGATGGTGGTGCTGGCCAAACCCTGGTTAAACAGTCTCTATGGCAGCGAGCAACATATAATCACAGGCAAAGTCATTCGGTTTGGTGTAAAATGTGGTGGTGAATGGAACCAGACGCCCGTCTCTAAAAGCTCCCTATCAGAAAGTCCTTCCTTTAAACTTTTCCCGAAGGTTTTGGTCTAAAATGTGAGTGGATTTAGACATATTTCTGTATATTTTTTTGAAAAAAATTGGAATTCCCTTTCAGGAAGAGAAAGACACGCCCCAGAGCCAAACCCAGACACACTGGCCTCTATTAGTGATTAAGTGTGTGCTGGTTTTCAAGGAGAAAACAGCACGGTTTGTGTGTGTGTGTGGTTTTTTCTCTTTCTATCCCTAAATCCGGCATCGACTCAAATCCCAGGCGTAATCCCTTGCAATCCCGTGGGCTTTGAGGCTACTTTGTGTGAAGCTGATGTGTCTTCATTTATTGTTTGTTGGCCTGTGCCTTTAAAACTGCGGGGCCCGCTGTGTGTTTGAACGCGTGTGTGTGTGGAACAGCGCCATGATGACGTGATGATTTGTGAAGGACAGGTGCTTGCTGCACTTCCGAAACACTCCGGGAGCTTAAGAGGACGCCAGAGCTTAACGCCGCACTCATCCGCTGTGTAATTTCATCCCGAGTGCACGCAGTGTAAACAAAATTCCTACATTGGAATCCCACTTTATTTGTATGCAGTGTAAACGGAGAAAGTCACACAAATAACCATCAGATTTATGTCCCGTGGACATTTTTCCTTACTGTTTTGTTGCTAGCATGCAGCTGTCTGCTTTTAAACTCTGCACTTTTAACAGTCCCAGGTGGTTCCCTCTCCTCCGGATTGCCAGCTAGTATGCTCTCTGTGGGGTTTATTACAAAAAAAAGGTGAAATTAATGAGAGATCGCTGGTAAAGTGGCAGCAAGACTCTTAACAACCACCTGGAAAACCATACTGGCAACCTAGGACCACCTTAGCAACCGACTGCTATGAAAGGAACCGTCAAGGAACTCCTTAGGGACCACCTGGGATGCCGTAGCATCCGCCCCGTACCCACTTAAAGTAGAGTAGCACTTAGCATCACCCCTAGCAACCACAACCAAATGTTAAGCAAGCCCTATGGCATGGGATACCATAGCAACCAACCCTAACAACCACTTGACCTCAAAGCAACCGTCTACGAATATATTAGAAACCACCTGGGATAATTGAGTGACCCTTTCGTGGGATATCATAGCAGCAACCCATCAAACACCCCTTATCAACACCCTAGCAACCACTTGAGACACCATAGCAACTGCCTTAGAAATGGCTGAGGCTGCACAACTTCATTAAAAAAGTATGCTTTTTTAGTTTTGCGTCGTTTTTCTGACCAGTTTTTTTCATGACATAGTTGAAACAGTGTGCGCCTAGCAACCACAAGTGCTACCATAGCAACCAGGAACCTTAGCATTTCCTGATGATACAGCAATAGTAACATATAGTTTTCTATTGAACTGCTAAGCTTCCATATGTGAGAATGATCCGGATCAGTGAATGCATCTGTTTTTCCTCCCTCCCTCTCTCTTCTCTCTTTTTTTCCCATTCCATCACTTCAGGCAGCGTATTGACAGAGTCACGTCTCAGGTACACCTTTGACTACGTCGGGTGTTAAAGCAATCCATTGTGAAGGCGTTTTCCTGTCCCAGACACACTCACATATATGCGCGCGCACACACACACACACACGCGCGCACACACACAGCAGCCTTTGAATGCCTATAAGAGCCTCCCTGATGATCTCCAGCGTGCTGAAAAGACCCCATTGAGACGCGGCGTGGAGTAATAGGGATTGAAAGGCTGCCAAATCTGAAAGCCTGCATCCCCCCATCCGTCGCCGAGTTAATAGAAGGAGGCAAACAAATGACCATAATTAGCCAAAGAGATGTTATTTTCGCAGATCGTCCTTAACTACCTTTCCTCGGCAACATTAGCTCCGGTCGCTTTTCGCCACTTAAGACGCCGTTTAGGCTGATTTGAGTTTAAGTATTGCTTTTGGTTTCCATGGCGTTAGAGAAGCACTCGTCACCTCCCTGTTCACTCGTAGAACAGTGTGTATAAAGGAGCACAGGACACGCTGCGTCGAGGACGCCGGACATGGAGGCGCTGTGGGACACACACTGCCTCCTCATCCACATCAGAGACATTTCCCCTCTTAACCAGCATCGTTAGTGTAATTAATGTCTAGTGTGGCCTCATAACCTTCTCTCTCTCTCTCTCTCTCTCTCTCTCTCTCTTTCTTTCTTTCTGGCCCTCCTTGTCCATTCCCTCCTCCTATCTCACATATTTTATTCTGGGTCTTCCTTTCTTTCTATCCCCCACCACTGTTTCTTCTTCTTTCTTATTTTCTACCCCTTCTGCCTCTTTGCCTCTTGTTCTCCACCTTCTTCCCATTCCTGTTCGCTGCCTTCTTTTCAGTCGCTCTCTCTCTCTCTTTAATATTCTCCCCCTCTCTCCCTCTCATTCTCATTTCCTCTTTCTCTCTCTCTCCCCCCTCTCTGGAAGATGTGAGGAGGATTTGCTGGCCTGATGGATCGTCTTGCTCAGGCTAAATGTTCCCGCGGGGTCTGGGGGACGCTGACGCCAGCTAAGAGAAAGGCCGCGGCCCCTGAGAGCTGCTGGGGATGCTGCTCACACACTCACACACACCGACCGCAGCTCTCCAGAGCTCAGCTGGACCCCCGCCCCCGCCAGGACACACAACAGTGGTCCCCACACACTATACTGCACACTGGTGTACACTACACTGCACACTTTAGTATACACTATACTGCACACCAGTATATACTACACTGCAAACTGCACTACACACTATAATACACACTACACTGCACACTACACTACACACTATAGAATACACTATACTGCACACTAGTATACACTACACTACACACTATAGAATACACTATACTGCACACTAGTATACACTACACTACACACTTTAGTATACACTATACTGCACACCAGTATATACTACACTGCAAACTGCACTACACACTATAATACACACTACACTGCACACTACACACTATAGTATACACTATACTGCACACTAGTATACACTACACTACACACTTTAGTATACACTATACTGCACACTAGTATACACTACACTGCACACTGCACTACACTATAGTATACACTATAGTGCACACTGCACTACACACTATAGTATACACTACACTGCACACTGCACTACACACTTTAGTATACACTATACTGCACACTAGTATACACTATACTGCACACTGCACTACACACTTTAGTATACACTATACTGCACACTAGTATACACTACACTGCACACTGCACTACACACAATAGTATACACTACACTGCACACTATTGTATACACTACACTACACACTTTAGTATACACTATACTGCACACTAGTATACACTACACTGCACACTACACTACACACTTTAGTATACACTATACTGCACACTAGTATACACTACACTGCACACTACACGCTATAGTATACACTACATTGCACACTACACTACACACTTTAGTATACACTATACTGCACACTAGTATACACTACACTGTACACTACACTACACACTTTAGTATACACTATACTGCACACTAGTATACACTACACTGCACACTACACTACACACTTTAGTATACACTATACTGCACACTAGTATACACTACACTGCACACTACACGCTATAGTATACACTACATTGCACACTACACTACACACTTTAGTATACACTATACTGCACACTAGTATACACTACACTGTACACTACACTACACACTTTAGTATACACTATACTGCACACTAGTATACACTACACTGCACACTACACTACACACTTTAGTATACACTATACTGCACACTAGTATACACTACACTGCACACTACACGCTATAGTATACACTACATTGCACACTACACTACACACTTTAGTATACACTATACTGCACACTAGTATACACTACACTGCAAACTACACTGCACACTTTAGTACACACCATACTGCACACATGAATGAATTGCGGTTATTTTAGTCATTTACATTTACATTTATGGCATTTAGCAGACACTCTTATCCAGAGAGACTTCCATGTCCTGATTACAGGGACAGTCCCCCTGGAGACACTCAGGGTTAAGGGTCTTGCTCAGGGACCCAGTGGTGGTAGTGCTAGAGGTGGGATTCGAACCGTGATTCTTGATCCAGAGGTCCGTAGGCAAGTACCCTACCACTAGACCACCACCACCCATTTAGCCAATGAGATTTGAGTTGATTTACATATGGCAGTCCCAGTGACAGAAATGACCTGAATTCGGTAGAATTAGGAATCTAAAATCTGGAATTTTTGAAAAGTGTTTGTATTTTATATTTAATATAGCAGTTCTCCAGATCTTCCTGAAGGACACAGTTTTTGGTTCTCATTTCCAGTACAGTCTCTGTACCTGAGCGGTTACAGAGTGTTATAGATTCTTTTTCTGTTGGTTAAGCCACACTGTAATTAGTTCTAAGATAAAAACTGCAACTAAATGGAAAAAACTAGACACAAAAGTAAAGGGTACTCTGGTTGGATCCCGCGTTTCCATGGAAACGATGGCTGCTTTTGCCGGCCTCATTTGAAGGAGCCTCCGGCCTTCAAATCAGCCTTGGAATCCAGCAGGAGCCCTGAATTGGGACACGCCTTTTTGTCTTTGAGTGTTCCCCCTGCCCCTACAAGGGTTAGGGGTTAAAATCTTCCCTTACGAAGTGGGACAGCCCATCAAGAAGGCCATACATCATCAGTTGCTCTGTAGGCAGCCCTGCCGAATCCACAGAATGCAAAAACGGAGGGATAGGGCTAAGTCGTAGGGGTAAACGCTGAAACGGGATGGGGCCTTTGGGCACCGTGTATCTCCCATCCGGTTCTATGGATGCCTATAGTGGAACTGATACTTGTGAAGATTGATGTTAGGGTGCGGTTTGGTGGTTGGACTCTTTTGGCACAAACCATATGATTACTTTTCCGTCAGAAGCCACATGAAGCTCCCCTCAAGGCGAGATCGTGCCCTGCTGGGAGTGCACCGAATATTTTGGGCTCTCTTTGTGTCCAACACATGCTTTACAGTAGCAGGGGAATACACTGCGGTGGGGCGGCAGAGATAATAGCATGCTTCCTTCTTTGAGCCGTAGCTTCAGTCAGGCTGTAGTAGAGGGTTTATGAAGACACCTGCTTCCTGTCATCATGGGTAATAGCAGAGAGAGGCAGCAGGAACTGGGATGGTCGGGATGATAAATTAAACATAAATTCGTTTATGGCTTTCTTCAGAGAGCTCCAGTCCCTTTTGTTTGTACATTCAGACTGAATGGCAAACATTTAATCCACATTTGGATGTGGTTTCAGATCTGATCCTGTTCAGATTCGACTCGTGATCCAGTTTGAGGTTTGAGAACATCTGCCTAGCTGATCTTTTACCCCAGGGAGACTCTTCCTAGACTTAGGAAATGGAAGCTGCTCCGTATACTTCTGCAAAAAGTCCCAGACCAGGTAGCCTCAAGCAGGGTATTCGCAACGGCAAATAGTCACTTTCACTTTCACGTTCACATGGGTTCATTGCGTTCACTCCTGATTTGTTCTGAAATAGTAAAGATATGGACTCCACGAGACTAGTCCTCATGATCAGATGGTCATGAGGTTCGCTTGAGCAAGGTACCGTCCCCAATGCTGCTCCCCGGGTGTTTGAGGGTTACACTGTTTATACCCTGAAGAGCCAAAAGTGTCCCTTGCGCTGGACTGGCGTATTGTCCAGGGTGTTTATCTGCTGTCTGAGCTCTGGGATAGACTCCAGCAATGGTTAAGATCAGCATCTAAGATAACAGAGGGATAGTTACTATGACAACGGATGCAGATATGCAAGAGTCAGATCTCGCAAATCGAAATGTGCTCCCTTCCAATGTGACTGGCCGGACCAAGAATTGAATTTATGGCCCATTTCATGCAAACGCAAATATTCCTCACTTTCATGATGCGCAGCTCAGCCCCCTCCATGGCCCATACGTGTAATCAGCTTCAAAAACAGTCCAGCTTAAATTCACTGCCTTACTGATGCAGCCGTTCAGCCTACGGCACTTAAGCTCCGCTCGTTCCCGCTGAAGGAATTTTTCAGCCTGGGCTGCTGGGAATGAGGCACAACACAGGACAGCCAATCAGAACGGAGACCAGATATCTGTAACAGAAACACGTTCACACGGTTAATTCATTCCATCATTTTTAACAATTTACTGCATCATTTGTAATTATTACATAGATAAGCAACAAGTAGCTGAGCCTAGTTGTTAAGGACGTCCCGGATCAGTAGGTTGCCCTGAGGTAAGCAAGGTACCGTCCCCATATCTGTTCCCCATGTGCTGGATATGTCTGCCCATTGTTCCACAGAGTGTGTGTGGGTTAAATGCCAAGGATGCATTTCTTTGTGATTCACGGCATGCTGTCACGAGGGTGGTCACTTTCACTTTCACATTCACATGGAATTCTGCTTCAACTTCTCGATGCCCAAAAAAAAAATGACAAAAGCGCTGTAGGTTGTTGAGTTCCTTCCCAAAAACAGGACTTTTCGTCACTTGCAGGATCCAGGGAAAGATCTGCGCTGTTGGCGAACACTAAAGTGCTTTCGAAAGGGTTGTTTGTGAGAAACGAGTGACAGTAATTCATATAAAATTACACCACGTTTCTCTTATGCAGGTGCATTTTCCATCAGTCCTGCAGGATCGGCAGTCAATTACTGCCATCTTTAAAGAAGAGGGGGGGGGTGACAGTAAGAGAGAAAGATAGAAGGATAAAGAGGTGGAGATAGGGAGAACAGGGGAAGAGAGAGAGAGGGATAAAGAGATGGAGATAGGGAGAGCAGGGGAAGAGAAAGAGAGAGAGGGAGGGAGAGAGAGCAGGGAGATAAAGAGAGAGGGAAAGGGAGAGTGACAAAGAGAAGAGAGAGAGTTAGAAAAACCGGGCGGATGCCAGTAAGAAAGAGAAGGATACAGAGAGTGAGCGTGAGAAGGGAAAGAGCAGAGAGAGGGGAAGGGAGAGTGACAGTAAGAGAGGGATAAAGAGATGGAGATAGGAAGAGAAGGGGAAGAGAAGAAAGAAAGAGAGGGAGAGAGAGACAGAGCAGGGGGATAAAGAGAGAGGGAAAGAGAGAGAGAAAGAAAGTGAAGAGAGAGCAGGGAGAGAGGGAAAAAGATGGAGATAGGGAGAGCAGGGAAAGAGAGGGGGAGAGAGACAGAGCAGGGGGATAGAGAGAGAAAGAGAGCAGGGAGATAAAGAGGGGGAAAGTGCAAATGACAATAAGAAAGAAAGACTGAGAAAGAGAGAGGAAAAGGGAGAGTGTAAGAGAAAGAGATAGCGAGAGGGATTGAGAGAGAGCAGGAAAAGAAAGAAAGAGCAAAGAGAGAGCCAGACTCCTCCAGACGTGCGTGCGTGTGTGCGTGTGTGTGTGTGTGTGTGTGTGTGTGTGTGTGTGTGTGTGTGTGTGTGTTCACACTGCTGTGCTTTCAGCTAAATATGAACATTTTCTGTTGCCCACTAAAGAGCGCCCGTCAGCCTCCGGTGGAACATGACTGTGCTGAGAATTCACTACAGTCTGGCTCTCCTCCCTCCCTCCCTCCCTCCCTCTCTCTCTCTCTCTCCCGCTGTCCTTCCCTTTCTCTTTCTTTCTCTCTCCCCATCTCTCACACTCCTTCCTGCTATTTCATTCTCTTTCTCACTCTCTCTCTCGCTCTCTCCCCCTCTCCATTTCCCTCTCTTTCATTCTTTCACTCCCTCTTTCTTTCACACATTCTCTTTTACTCTCTCTCTACCTGTCTCCTTCCTCTCTCCCTCTCCCCCCCTTCTCTCTCTCTCACTCTCTCGCTCACTCTTACACTTTCTCTTCCTCTCTCTCTTACTCACACTTCCTTTTAATTTTTTCTGTTCTTCTCTTACTCATAAACACACATTTGCATTTCTCACATTTTCTCTTTTACTCACACTTCTTCCTCTCTCTCACCCCCCCCCCCCCACTCTTTTCTCCGTCCTGCTTCTCGTCCGCTGATTTTTTTCTAATCTTTTCCTCCTCTGGTGGTGAAAAGCCTCCCCCTCTCGGCTGGCGATACGTTTCATGTTTTAATAGCCGTGGAGCGGCGAGGCTTTGAAGTGCGCTCTGCATTGTGAGTCCCATCATTGTTTCAAATTAGGGTTTAAAGATAGAGGCACTTTCCACATCTCAGCACTTTCTGAGAGTGACTCGCCCCAGCTCAGCCCTGACGGCCCGTCTCCCTCCTCCTCCCTCGCTCCTCTCAGCTGGAGGAGTGGAACGCTCCTCTGAACACCTACACTGGACGCGCCGCTTCAGTCCGGTCATCCATTACGCATACTTGCTCCCGAGCCCAGCGCCACTGTTTTTACTGGAGCCGCTGTGTTGTTGGAGGTCCAGAGGTCGGTATACGGTCCGCTACAGTTGGAGCTCCAGGAACCCTGCACTTCTCTTTTTTCCTCTTTGTGTTTTTAGTTCCAGTCATTCCATCTCCAGCCAGATCTCCATTTCTCCACATATTTAACACTTTCCTTCTCCGCCACGTTCTTGTGCTCTTGCGGCTCCAGCGCAGATCCGAAAAGGAAAATCTGGACTACAAACATGAATCCATCCATCCATCCATCAATCCATCCACTCATATTTGTTTGCTAGGTTACCCTTATAAAATCCATCCATCCATCCATCCATCCATCCATCCACTCATATTCGTTTGCTTGGTTACCCTTATAAAATCCATGCATCCATCCATCCATCAACTCATATTTGTTTGGTAGGTTAGTCTTATAAAATCCATCCATCCATCCATGCATCCATCCATCCATCCATCCATCAACTCATGTTTGTTAGCAAGGTTAGCCTTGCAATAGATCTATCTATCCTTCCATCCCTCCATCTACCCATCCACCATCCATCCATTCCATCCATCCATCCATTCACTTGTGTTTGTTAGCTAGTTTAGCCTTGTAATAGATCTGTCCGTCTGTCTATCTGTCTGTCTGTCTGCCCGTCCGTCCGTCTGTCCATCCATCCACCAACCCATCCACTCGTGTCTGTTAGCAAGGTTAGTCTACTACTGGCTGTCTGTCCATCTGTCCGTCCGTCCGTCCATCCACTCATCCTTGTTAGCAAGGTTAGCCTGGGAAAAAAAAAAAATTTCGGCTCCAAACAAATCTATCTGTCTCTGTCTCTCTCTCTCTGTCTCTCTATCAATATTTTTAGTTCCAGTCATTCCATCAGTCAGCTCTCTCTTTCTCCACATATTTTCCATTTTTCCTCTTCATCTTTCAGCCACGTTCTAAAAACAGCGCCGGTCCTTAATTCCCCTTTTCAGAAACTCACCTTCATCTAAAACTCTCAGACGAGCAGCTGTAGTGAGAGCGACTCACTTACTGACTTCCATCATCTGAGCAGCTTCTCCAGGAGAGCCGGAGCCTAAAGCTGTTTATGGTACAATCATAACAGTATGTCATTTATATATTATACACTCATTTTCTGAGCCGCTTGTTCTGATTAGGGTGCTCTAGTCCATAACAGGACAGAACACACACACACACACACACACACACACACACACACACACACATATACGGGGGGGGGCAAATTGGCACCTCCAGTCCATCTGAAGTGCAGGTCTTCTTTGCCAATCGGTTGTCTAGATTTTTGGATCAGGCATGCCTATTGGTTGACGAATGAAGAGACTTCCCAGCCCCAGATATTTGGGGTTTTTCTTATCCTCGTAAAAGCCAAATAAGTATTGAAAGGCGAGACCTGGCTGTCCCATGAGCCTCTCTGAAGAGGTGTGTGTGGAGTCACACTCTGATACACCTGCTCACAGTTTCCTCAAAGGCCCTGGACAAGAAAAGACTTGCTATCAACAGGTCGCAGCATTTAGCACTTGTGTGTGTGAATGTGAGTGTGTGTTTATGTCTTGACTTTTATTAACACATAACCCTGCGGGATCCAGGAGAAGAGCTTTTCACTTGTCTTCCTTTGTGACCCCTTTCTTCTTTCTCCAAACAAGGGGCTGCGATTCCACGGGCAGCACTCAGGAGAGCATCAATAGAGCCCGCTGGGAGCCGAGAAGGCTACGCTGTGTGAACGGCACTGATAACGCAATTTAAAGAGTCTTTTGAAACTTGGAGGAGAAAAAAAAGAAAAGAAATGTTGCCATATTAAAAGGACACTACGACCTAAAAGGAGATGAATGAAGTAAATACCAGTTGGGCTGATCTGGGATTAAAAGGCTTCGAGGGTGTTAGTTTTAGCTGATTGCGAGGTAATTATTCACCTCTTGAACCAAGCAGGGGAACATCAGCGCATGGAGAACGTCAACGCTGAGAACATCAGAGCATGGAGGCCATCGGTGCATGGAGAGCATTAGCATATCTGAGCTGGACATAGTTGAGGCTGGGAGAAGGAAGCAGGAAGCTGGGTGTCATTAAAGGAAATACAGACAGACTTTTCAAAATTTCCTTCCATTTATCCATTCATTCATCCATCCATCCATCCATTTATCCATCTATTGACTCATGTTTGTTAGCTATGCCAGCCTTTAATGCTAAACTAAAGAGGAACAAACAGATTCCTTCATCCATCCATCCATATATCTATCCATCCTTTAACTAGTGTTTGTTAGATTATCTAAAGAGGTTAATCTAAATAGGTTCCAAACAAATCCATCCATCCCTCCATCCATCCGTCGGCTCATGTTTGTTAGATAGGTTAGCCATCCATCCATCCATCCATCCATCCATCCATCCGTCCATCCAGCCAGCCATCGGCTCATGTTTGTTAGCTAGGTAAGCCTTCAGTGCTAAACTAAAGAGGAACAATTTGGGCTCCAAAGACATCCCTTCATCCATCCATCCATCCATCCATCCATCCATCTATCCATCTATCCTTTGACTAGTGTTTGTGAGCTGATCTAAAGAGGCTCCAAACAAATCCATCCACCTCTCTATCCATGCAACCATCTATCCCTCCATCCCTTGACTCATGTTTGCTAGCTAGGTTAGCCTTCCATCCATCCATACATACATTCATCCATCCATCTATCAACTAGCTACCTTAGACTTGTAGCTCCAATGTTAATGTAAAGAGGCTCCAAACAAATCCATCCATCCATTCATCCATCCATCCCTCAAATCATGTTTGTTAGCTAGGTTAGCCTTCAGTGCTAAATTAAAGAGGAACAATTTGGGCTCCTAACAACCCCTTCCATCCATCTATCCATCTTTCCATCCATCCTTTGACTAGTGTCTGTTAGCTAGGTTAGTCTTGTGACTGCAGCACTGAACGGAGGAGGAAAAATTTGGACTAAAGACATAATCATCCCTCCATCCATTCCTCTGTCCATCCCTGCGCTCTTACTCTTGATGTATTTGTGTGTTCTTTTAATGATCTTACAGGCTGCACATGGCATGGGCTACTTTACTTGTTTCAGATGATTCATCAAAACCCACAACGTAGATGAATCATCAGAAATGATTGTGGTCACAGAAAGAGGAACAGGGATGAATAGCAAATGAGGCCTCCGTCCTGTATCTGCTGCTTCTTTAAATGTCGTGTAGAGATGGTAATCAGTATCAGAGGGCTGCAAATAACGGCCGATCTTCCATTATCACCCAGTCGCAGCGCTCAGACAATATTACTCAGCTTAACAGCCGTCAGGCAACAGAAGTCAAATTGGGACCTGCTGAGCTCTGCCTTTGAAATCGAGAAGGCTCAGATGAAATGCTACTCCAATTAGCGCACCTACTCTTTCCCAGTTTTGTCTTACAGAGGACGTATTGATGGCCTGTGTGTGTGTGTGTGGTGGGTCTTGGTGTGTGTGTCCTGGCAAGAGTAGACTTTCCCTGAAGGCCAATGTGTGTATAACCTGATAGAGGCAGCAAAGCAGTGAGGGTTTTGCATGGGAGGCCGGGGGTCCAGCATGCTCTTTTTTAAAAAAAGATTTAAGTTGGACTGACTCTGTACTCCATGGACTGACACCCCGCCTGATTCCAGATCTGTTTTAGCTGCTCTGCTGTATAACTTAGCTTATTAAACTTGTTAACTTGTGAAAAGTTACCAATCTGTCCTCTTTCTCTTGGGATAAACATATTTAAGGTACAAAACCGGACCACTTGTGAGGGTACAGTACTGTGCAAATGTCTTGCCACCCCTAATTTCTTTAGATTTTATCAGAAAATGACACGTACATATGGTCTATCACACAAAAATAGATTTTCTAAGCTATTTTAAAATCAACAATTGGTATGACCACCAATATTCTTCAGGAACAGTTCTCCAGACTTCTTGAAGGACGTCCCAAAGCTTCTCCTTTGGCTGTCTCTGAAAGTGCTCTGATATAAGGACTGTTCTGAAAATGAGAACCAAAAACATTGGCCTTCATGAAGCCTGGAGGACACAATGCATTAAAAATACAAGAAGGTCTGGCGCTTTGGAAGGAAAATGTGAAGAAAGCAGGGGTGGCTCAAGACGTTTGCACAGGTTTCAACCAAAAAATGTCTGGCAGTGAAGCTTCATTGTGCAAACTTTAGACTTCTGCCTACATTTGGCCGTGAGCACAAGTTGTATCTTCACCAAAATATTACTCTTAAAGTCTTTACCAAGTGATGGCAAATGGGAACATGGGCAGCTCCACCCTTCTGCCCGTAGACTTCCTGCATTGTGAGTGATGTCAGGATTTTTGCCGCTGCAGCTTGGCAGCTCCTAGAAGTTTCCCATCCCTCCACGTGGACCGCCACAGCTTTAGCTTACGCCCTGCGTTAGTCCCTGCCCCTCTTATCCGCTCAGAAATTACAGGCTTTGCTGAGCGGCCTGCGCCCCCGTCCAGGCCCTGGCACTGCTTGCCTGAAGCTACGGCTTCCCAGCCTGCTTTGTTCCAGGACTCTACCTTAGCATAAGCTGCCAGGGGAGAGATTAGCTGTTAAAACGCTCCCAGCTGGACCCAGGAAAATCTTCAGCGCTGCTGCTTGCATTTGTGTGCATCCATCCGTGTGTGTGTGTGTGTGTGTGTGTGGTCATATGGGCTGGAAGAGAACAGCAGGGCAGTGTCTGGTCTGCCCCAGAACCTGGGTCCTGATATTTTAGCACATCCCGGCACCGCCAGAGCTTTGCCGAGGGTCTTAACCAAAGAGTTTTGAGCAGTTTTTAACATTTTCCTGACTGTGTCTGTTCCCTGAGGCAGTGGTGGATTTGTGGTTAGCGACTAGGCCCCAGGATCAGAAGGTCGTGGGTTGGAATCCCTGACCAGTAAGTTGCCCTGATGTACCCTTGAGTAAGGTAACGTCCCTATCACTGCTCCCGGGCACTGGATATGGCTGCCCACTGCTGCACGGTCCGTGTGGGGTAAATGTGAAGAGAATGTGCTCCTTTGTGGTTCACTGGGTGCTGTGCTGTATCTTCACAATGACAAATAGTCACTTTCGCTTCACTAAAGGTAGTAATGACGTCCCCTCAAGGGACCTCAAGCTCTAACCAGATTTCGGGCCACTTTAACGGTGCCCTCTTAAAGCCGTCCCGTCCTCACTGGATCATCAGACTGTAGTACAAACCCCCTTCCACCTCTAGATGCCTGTTCTGAATGTTTTTAATCACATACAGCTGTTTCTATGAAATAATCACATTTCTAAACACTTTCTGAGGGGGTGGGGGGGTGCTTTGAGGGTGATGGTGCATCGACCACCATAATGCTCCTCCACCAGCACCTTGAGCTTTCATTAAGAAGCACTGAGCCATTGTGAATACTCGCTAATTGCTGCACGGCCTCATTTGCATGCCTCTTTAAAGACCATGCCTGCGAGGCTTTACCTCTCTTTCTCTCTCTCTTTCTCTCTGCTTTTATATATACGTATTTATATACATTTATATATGGTCATAACGTGTCTTTTATGTCTTTGAAGAACATGCAAGGACGTAAATATATATAACTTTGGAATCCATTTCTCTTTTGTGTCTGAAACCACCGTTTGATTTTCCAAACACATGGACGTGAATGCTCTTCACACTTTGCTGCTCTTTTATTGTTCTGAAGCAAATCAGAAGGGTTACCATGGTGATGAGACTGGGCTTCTCAATGTGTGTTCAGAAACTGCCCACAGTGCATCCAACAATAAGGGCAGCATGGAGCTTCTTTCATCCAGAAACACAGAAAGCTCCAATTCCTGCCGCTGTATGTTGCTATAGAAGCTGCGATTATAGCCTTTTGTGCCAGTAAAGCTTTCATGGCGATTATTCGCGGTTTATTGTCATATTGGTATGTTGGTTTTGTGTTATTTTATTTGGTCCGTTTATGGTTTCTGTGGAGAGCAGCAGGTACCGGTTCTTCTAAATATGACCAGCCTGGAAACAGGTGATGTTCCTCAACTCCTCCACAGCCTGACTTGTGCAAAACAAATAGGCTGGAGGCTCTGAGCTCACGGCCCTTTCTGAAGAACAGAAAAAAACCTATGATGATGAACCCAGCTTGTTTTATATACCTTATATCATAAGTTTTTGCACCCTTCGTCAGCTGCTTATCCTAAGCAGGGTTGAAAGGACTGCTGGAGCCTATTCTATCAGTCATAGACAATGAGAGCCCTGGACCACACCAGAGTGCATCTCCAGTCCACCTGATGTGCCCTTCTTTGGATACTGGGAGGTCTTGGTGGTCCAGACATGGGCAGAGCAGCCGCGCTCAGAAAGGACCCAGACTGGGAATCGAACCCAGGACTTGTCAGAAGACAAAGAAATTTGCAAAATATTCCTGAAACGCACACAAGAACGTTCTACCATGTACGTAGGTCATTTCAAATCCACGGTTCTATTATTGCAGCTGAAAGCGAAGCATTCTCCCACTTCGCCCCCCCCCCCCCAACACACACACACACACTCTTTAACTTGGATAGTGCCTTTAGAAACGACGCCAGCCATCCCTGCTGTGATGGATCGCTGTTGACCACTTGATACAAAAGCCTGGGCCTCGTCGCTTTAAAGCAGAAAAGTAAGCCTGGTTTAACAGGCGCTCCTGCCCGGCTGGGAGGGAGAGCGAGAAGATGCTGCCAATCAGGCAGGAGTCCAGCAGGTACTCGGAGAGATCAGGCCACGAGGCGTTTTTCGAACAGCGGCTTACGGCGAATCTCTGGCGCTCGTCACAGATAATCCAAAAACCGATGATTCTAAGCTTGGTCCACAAAGCCATGAGAGAGAAACGGCTCAGCCCCCAGATCCTAATCCACTTTTTTTTTCCTTTTGGCCTTCATCTTCACGCTGGCATTCAGATGCTACTGGAGGAACGCAAACGTTTAACAGCACGTTCCCCCACGCGGTCCCGTCCGCCAAAAAAATGTGTTGCTGGCCCCAGAGGACCGTCCTGGCGGGCAAAACGGGCGCTAATAAAATCTCCGAAACATAATTAAAAAGTGGCGCTAAAGAAATGTATTTTTATCAGGGCTACCTCCAAAAAAGTGGCTCCCCTCCAGAGCAACTCTGGGGAAATTAAACACACCTGGTGGTTCGAGTTTGGCCTAAGCTGAGTTCGCCTTTATTAAATGAATAGTTTGGCGTAAAATCTGTCTCCACGGTAGTCGCTTCGTCTGCCAGACTTGTTCCGAGTCCTAAAATGAGCAAAATATTTTTAGTCTTAGAATTTATTCATAGTTCTCCAAGAGCATCGTCTGCTTCAGGTGTCCCGTGCTTATTTAAGGTCTGTTGTTTCCGTTGGTTTGGTTGTTAAGGAGATGAGGTGCGGTTTCACCTCACAGCGAGAAGGTTCTGGGATTCCGTGGTGTTTGTTGATTCGTCCAGGTTCTTCGCTTCCCTCCCGCATTCCAGAGAACATTCAGATGGATTGGAGAAGCTTAAGACGTGAAGCAGTGAAGAAGCAGGTGCAGATGGTTCCAGATGATCAGGTGATTCGTTTACTGCTAATGCTGAAAGCTGAGTAGAACCTCTTTATCTAGAACCTTGTATCGTAACATGTTTAACCTTCTCTGTGAGGCGACAGCGGGACTTATATGTGGTTTGTTGAAAGTGAAAGTTAACACAGCACAACAACAAAGGGCATCCTCTGTGTTTAACACACACCCACACATATGGGCAGCCATTTCCAGCACCCGGGGAGCAGTGAAGGGGACGGTACCTTGCCCAATGGTACCTCAGGGCAAGTGGGAAGTCCTGCAACCTAGTGATCTTCTGAACCTTCATCCATAAAGCATCTCTTTGGAGACGATTGGTGAACGCCCGTCAGGCCCGAGCACTGGCGCGTTTGAAGTTGTCTGTTCGGCCGTTTTCTCTCTTCTGATAAAATATCAAAGGGTTTGAGCCGATCTCAGGAGTTTGGCGCTCGGGCTCCGCCGCGTTCCCTCCTCATTACGGCGGCGAGTGTGTGTCAGCGCCAGACGATGCGAGTCATTTAGCGGATTTGGGCTGAACCGTCTTTTCTGCAGTAAATTACACAGTTATGTGTGGAGCACAGTAATTGAAAGGACTTTTAATTAGTGAACGTTCAAAAAAAAAAAACTACACACAAGAATTTTCCTCCCGATTCTGCCGCTGAGAAAAAAAAATCTTATTACCTTCAGCTCAGCTTTGACAGATTAGCCTCTACACGTGTCTACAAGTCATTACAGAGGGGCTGGAATTTTCCCCCACTCCACATCCTCCACCACCCCCCCCCCCC